>QCXZ01000043.1:15106406-15647457 GCA_025024175.1 Rhyzopertha dominica
GACACCACTCCGAAATGCAGCAGGTCCACATTAGTAAATTAACATAAAATTAGCGTAATCAGAGACCATCAAGTTTCGAGGTGAAAAAAAAAAAGGGGTTAGCCTTTGCTTTTCACAGTTTTCGGTGGAAATTATTTTTGGCTCAAAATCAGCATACTGATGTATTTTTGAGCTGCAGATTCCAAAAACCAGTCAGAAATGAGCTAGGACATCCGGAAATTTATTTTTCGCAAATCGACCCTTCTCCTCTAGGGCACTTTTAAGACAAACCGTTGCAGCTAGAGATGAACTGACACCACCCCGAAATGCAGCAGGTCACATTAGTAAATTAACATAAAATTAGCGTAATCGGAGACCGTCAAGTTTCGAGGTGAAAAACAAAAAGGGGTTAGTTAGCCTTTGCTTTTTCGCAGTTTTCGGTGGAAATTATTTTTGGCTCAAAATCAGCATACTGATGTATTTTGAGCTGCAGATTCCAAAAATGCAGTCAGAAATGAGCTAGGACATCCGGAAATTTATTTTTCGCAAATCGACCCTTCTCCTCTAGGGCACTTTTGAGACAAACCGTTGCAGCTAGAGATGAACTGACACACCCCGAAATGCAGCAGGTCCATTAGTAAATTAACATAAAATTAGCGTAATCGGAGACCATCAAGTTTCGAGGTGAAAAAACAACAAAGGGTTTAGCCTTTGCTTTTTCACAGTTTTCGGTGGAAATTATTTTTGGCTCAAAATCAGCATACTGATGTATTTGAGCTTGCAGATTCGAAAAAATGCAGTCAGAAATGAGCTAGGACATCTGGAAATTTATTTTTTGCAAATCGACCCTTCTCCTAGGGCACTTTTGAGACAAACCGTTGAAGTTAGAGATGAACTGACACCACTTCGAAATGCAGCAGGTTCACATTAGTAAATTAACATAAATTTAGCGTAATCGGAGACCGTCAACTTTCGAGGTGAAAAAACAACAAATCAACCCTTCTATTCTAGGGTGGTATTTCAAAATTACAAACTGTTTGAAAAAGCGAGGTACTAAATAACACTAACCAAAGAAATGTCTTGAGGACGTCTGTTTCTCCGTCTGTGTATGTGCGCCTGGAACAGGTGGGGTCAGCAATCTGCGTCCGTCGCCTTCGTCTCTACTCGACATCTTCGAAAATGGAGACACTCTCTTCGGATCTCTGTCCTCCTTCGGATGAGGCTCCTTCCTGTCGAAACAACCAAAGTTGCTTATTAAGACACAGAAATATATTGTAACAGCTAGTATTGGGATATGACTGTAAACCAGAGCATTGCTGATGCCATTGTTCTTCTGAGTGTATTTGTTTTTTATACTCAATAAATATTATTATTATCATTATTATTTATTATTAATGGATTATGGATCTCAAAGTATACCAACATCTCTAGTTTTGAGCTCTACGGAAAATCCCGAGTAAAAGTCCACCAAGATTCAGGAAAAATTTCACATAAACATAAAGAAACCATATAAAAAAACTAACCTCCTATGATAGATGTGTACATCAAATGCAACTTTTTGGCATAACAAACAAGTATTTAAGAGTGTAAGCACCATAATGACCAAAAATTATATTTAAATGATAAATTGCACAATTAAAACTGTATAGAAATCTAAATATAACAGTGACATATTGTGACTCTGAACTACCGCAGCATTGTTATTAGACATGGGCAGGATTCATTCCCAGAAAATGATTCCTTCCTCATTTATATGTGCATAAAAATACACAACGCAACTTCCTGTCAGTTTTATATTAAAAAGTTGCAACATCACTGTGACGTATATTCACAATGACAATAAGCAACACCCGTTTACTTGATCCGTTTTCTTTAAGAGAGCCCATTATCTTTCGATTAGAACACGATGTCAGAGCTATCCGATTATTACTTCTTTAACGGTACTTTAGGAATCAATACAAGCACTGTGCTGGTAAACACTAAAGCAACACCGTGTGTAGGGGCTAAACAGTTTCACTATGCAATACAGCCGGTGATCATCCTGTTCAATACAATAGGCATGAAATGTTTAAACTCACCTTATATTTAGGAGATGATGCACAGCCAACGATGGTTGCAAATAATCCTAGCTGCCCATACCAAAACAGGTGGATGAATGTGCTTCTTTAGTTGCCAGACTACATTAAAAAAAAAAGCATTAGTTTTAGAAGTATTTAAAATGTAAAGAGGAACATTGGACACATAACCTACACATTTTTAAAACATATTTTAAGAACAACTGCCAAGAAATACACGAGTGCAAAGCATAATAAATAAAGACCTTATGCTATGTTCTTGGGGTTAAAAATTATTACTTACACAATATCAAACAAATCAACAAAGTACCGTCACATAATTACTGCGTAACAATTAGCAAATAATATTACGATCACGACAACGGTGGTGCCGCCGTATCAATTGTGTCAATCCTGTGAACTTCGTGAACAAACGGTTCAAACAAAATGGATAGATGTCGCAATTACAGAAGTTTTTATTACCGACATGCGTATTACCTTGTTTTACGTATAGATGGGCATGGCAGGGGTATGATAGATTGGTTCGATTCCTAGCTACCTCAATCTAACCTTCTTGACACCGGCAAATAATGTTTGAATAAAGTACTAGGTTTTCAGCTTTCGATTATTTAAGAAATGTATTAAACTGGGACAAATACCTGCCTTTTTGTCAAAGAATAGGAATACACAAACAAAAATAATGCTTGGGCCTTTTTATTACCGTATTATATCGTATTTTCACATGTCTTCATTCATGTGTGACATACAGAACCAATAGAAGTATTTTATGCTCTATCAAATATTGAAAACTGTTTTTTGAATTTGTCAATTGATCAATATGATCAAATTGAAATATGATTTAAACGATCTACACATTCCTTAATTTATAATTTGATGGTCCCATAAAGACTAAACAAAGGGTACAGTATTGTACGCTCTATCAAATAATGAAAACTGTGATATGTAAAGCCGGCTGAAGGTATTATAAAAGTAATTATTACAGTAAGTAAGTAAGTATGAAATGTAATAGAGAGGTTCATTTTAGTGTTAATAATACAAAGATTTTAGTGATACTTTACACACCAAATAATTATAATCATATCACATAATACTTTATAATCACAACTATAGTTTGATATCATCTACAATTGCAATAATGAAAAGACCATCCCTCAGGATCTGCCTAATCTTTGTGAGAGGATAACACCAAGGCACAGCCGAAATTCTTTCTGATAAATTTGGCCTGTCAAAATTTGATTTCAGTATTTGATAAACTTTTAATCTAACCTTTTGCTGCTTAACATGTTTAGATTCTAATTTTGGAAAATTAAGAAACCAGAAGCAGATGTTCTTGAGGCAAACTTTGCCTTAGAATTAATAAAAAGGAACAGATGGTTTAAACATTTGAAAATATTAAAAAGTAATCCGCAAAACCGATTGCCTGCTAATCAGACACTTACCTGTGCGCACATTTTTATTTATAATACCCAAACACCAACAGCTCTTCAAAATCAGATTTCTGTGTCTGAAAGAGAACTAAATACTGCAAATTTTGATGTCAAAAAAGACTGCCGTTGTTATTTGAAAACTGAAAAAATTAATTCTGAAGCAAGAAACCTGAAATCGGTCACTGACCTATTTACAAATTTTTACTTATATCTCCCAAACAGCTAAAGCTATTCAAAATCAGATTTCAGTATTTCGAAGAGAATGAAATCCAGCATATTCTGATGTCAAAAAAGACCGGTGCTGTTGTTTGAAGATTGAAAAAATTAATTGCGAAAGCAATATCCTGCAATCGGTCAAAGACCTATTGCAAATTTTTACTTATATCTCCTAAACAGCTACAGCTATTCAAAATCAGATTTCAGTATTTCAAAGAGAATTAAATCCAGCATATTCTGATGTCAAAAAGACCGGTTCTGTTGTTTTAAAACTGAAAAAATTAATTGTGAAAGCAACTATCGTGCGAATTTTTACTTATATCTCCCCAACCACTACAGCTATTCAAAATCAGATTTCAGTATTTCAAAGAGAATTAAATCCAGCATATTCTGATGTCAAAAAAGACTGGTGCTGTTGTTTGAAAACTGAAAAAAATAATTGCGAAAGCAAGTATCCTGCAATCGATCAATGACCTATTTGCAAATTTTACTTATATCTCCTAAACAGCTACAGTATTCAAATCAGATTTCAGTGTTTGAAAGAGGATTAACTCCCGCAATTTTTATGTTACACAAGACTGGTGTCGCAGTTAGAAAACAAAAAAAAAATAATTGCGAAAGCAAGTATCCTGCGAATCGGTCAATGACCTATTTCAGTGTTTGAAAGAGGATTAAATCCTGCAAATTTTTATGTTACACAAGACTGGTGTCGCAGTTAGAAAACAGAAAAAATTAATTGCGAAAGCAAGTATCCTGCAAATCGGTCCAATGACCTATTTGCAAATTTTTACTTATATCTCCCCAACCACTACAGCTATTCAAAATCAGATTTCAGTGTTTGAAAGAGGATTAAATCCTGCAAATTTTTATGTTACACAAGACTGGTGCCGCAGTTAGAAAACAGAAAAAATTAATTGCGAAAGCAAGTATCCTGCAATCGGTCAATGATCTATTTGCAAATTTTTACTTATATTCTCCCAAACAGCTACAGCTATTCAAAATGAGATTTCAGTATTTCGAAGATAATTAAATCCAGCATATTCTGATGTCAAAAAAGACTCGTTCTGTTGTTTTAAAACTGAAAAAATTAATTGTGGAAGCAAGTATCCTGCAAATCGGTCAATGACCTATTTGCAAATTTTTACTTATATCTCCCCAACCACTACAGCTATTCAAAATCAGATTTCAGTATTTCGAAGAGAATTAAATCCAGCATATTCTGATGTCAAAAGAGACTGGTGCTGTTGTTTGAAAACTGAAAAAATTAATTGGCAAAAGCAAGTATCCTGCAATCGGTCAATGACCTATTTGCAAATTTTTACTTATATCTCCCAAACAGCTACAGCTATTCAAAATCAGATTTCAGTATTTCGAAGAGAATTAAATCCAGCATATTCTGATGTCAAAAGACTGGTGCTGTTGTTTGAAAACTGAAAAAATTAATTGTGAAAGCAAGTATCCTGCAAATCTGTCCAATGACCTATCTGCAAATTTTTACTTATATCTCCCCAAACAGCTACAGCTATTCAAAATCAGATTTTCAGTATTTCGAAGAGAATTAAATCCAGCATATTCTGATGTCAAAAAGACTTGTGCTGTTGTTTAAAAACTGAAAAAATTAATTCCGAAAGCAAGTATCCTACGAATCGGTCCAATGACCTATTTGGAAATCTTTACTTATATCTCCCCAAACAGCTACAGCTATTCAAAATCAGATTTCAGTATTTCGAAGAGAATTAAATCCAGCATATTCTGATGTCAAAAAAGACTGGTGCTGTTGTTTGAAAACTGAAGAAATTAATTGTGAAGCAAGTATCCTGCAAATCGGTCAATGACCTATCTGCAAATTTTTACTTATATCTCCCAAACAGCTACAGCTATTCAAAATCAGATTTCAGTATTTCGAAGAGAATTATATCCAGCATATTCTGATGTCAAAAAAGACTGGTGCTGTTGTTTGAAAACTGAAAAAATTAATTGCGACAGCAAGTATCCTGGCGAATCGGTCAATGACCTATCTGCAAATTTTTACTTATATCTCCCAAACAGCTACAGCTATTCAAAATCAGATTTCAGTATTTCGAAGAGAATTATATCCAGCATATTCTGATGTCAAAAAGACTGGTACTGTTGTTTGAAAATTGAAAAAATTAATTGCGAAAGCAAGTATCCTGCGAATCGGTCAATGACCTATTTGCAAATTTTTACTTATTTCTCCCAAACAGCTACAGCTATTCAAAATCAGATTTCAGTATTTTGAAGAGAATTAAATCCAGCATATTCTGATGTCAAAAAAGACTGGTGCTGTTGTTTGAAAACTGAAAAAATTAATTGCGAAACCAAGTATCCTGCGATTCGGTCAATKACCTATCTGCAAATTTTTACTTATATCTCCCAAACAGCTAAAGCTATTCAAAATCAGATTTCAGTATTTTGAAGAGAATTAAATCCAGCATATTCTGATGTCAAAAAAGACTGGTGCTGTTGTTTGAAAACTGAAAAAATTAATTCCGAAAGCAATTATCCTACGAATCGGTCAATGACCTATTTGGAAATCTTTACTTATATCTCCCAAACAGCTACAGCTATTCAAAATCAGATTTCAGTGTTTGAAAGAAGATTAAATCCTGCAAATTTTTATGTTACACAAGACTGGTGTCGCAGTTAGAAAACGGAAAAAATTAATTGCGAAAGCAAGTATCCTGCGAATCGGTCAATGACCTATTTGCAAATTCTTACTTATATCTCCCAAACAGCTACAGCTATTCAAAATCAGATTTCAGTGTTTTGAAAGAGGATTAAATCCTGCAAATTTTTATGTTACACAAGACTGGTGTCGCAATTAGAAAACGGAAAAAAATTAATTGCGAAGCAAGTATCCTGCGAATCGGTCAATGACCTATTTGCAAATTTTTACTTATATCTCCCAAACAGCTACAGCTATTCAAAATCAGATTTCAGTATTTCGAAGAGAATTAAATCCAGCATATTCTGATGTCAAAAAAGACTGGTGCTGTTGTTTGAAAACTGAAAAAATTAATTGTGAAAGCAAATATCCTGCGAATCGGTCAATGACCTATCTGCAAATTTTTACTTATATCTCCCAAACAGCTACAGCTATTCAAAATCAGATTTCAGTATTTCGAAGAGAATTATATCCAGCATATTCTGATGTCAAAAAAGACTGGTACTGTTGTTTGAAAACTGAAAAAATTAATTGCGAAAGCAAGTATCCTGCGAATCGGTCAATGACCTATTTGCAAATTTTTACTTATATCTCCCAAACAGCTACAGCTATTCAAAATCAGATTTCAGTATTTTGAAGAGAATTAAATCCAGCATATTCTGATGTCAAAAAAGACTGGTGCTGTTGTTTGAAAACTGAAAAAATTAATTCCGAAAGCAAGTATCCTACGAATCGGTCAATGACCTATTTGGAAATCTTTACTTATATCTCCCAAACAGCTACAGCTATTCAAAATCAGATTTCAGTGTTTGAAAGAAGATTAAATCCTGCAAATTTTTATGTTACACAAGACTGGTGTCGCAGTTAGAAAACGGAAAAAATTAATTGCGAAAGCAAGTATCCTGCGAATCGGTCAATGACCTATTTGCAAATTTTACTTATATCTCCCAAACAGCTACAGCTATTCAAAATCAGATTTCAGTATTTCGAAGAGAATTAAATCCAGCATATTCTGATGTCAAAAAAGACTGGTGCTGTTGTTTGAAAACTGAAAAAATTAATTGTGAAAGCAAATATCCTGCGAATCGGTCAATGACCTATCTGCAAATTTTTACTTATATCTCCCAAACAGCTACAGCTATTCAAAATCAGATTTCAGTATTTCGAAGAGAATTATATCCAGCATATTCTGATGTCAAAAAAGACTGGTACTGTTGTTGAAAACTGAAAAAATTAATTGCGAAAGCAAGTATCCTGCGAATCAGTCAATGACCTATTTGCAAATTTTTACTTATATCTCCCAAACAGCTACAGCTATTCAAAATCAGATTTCAGTATTTTGAAGAGAATTAAATCCAGCATATTCTGATGTCAAAAAGACTGGTGCTGTTGTTTGAAAACTGAAAAAATTAATTCCGAAAGCAAGTATCCTACGAATCGGTCAATGACCTATTTGGAAATCTTTACTTATATCTCCCAAACAGCTACAGCTATTCAAAATCAGATTTCAGTGTTTGAAAGAAGATTAAATCCTGCAAATTTTTATGTTACACAAGACTGGTGTCGCAGTTAGAAAACGGAAAAAATTAATTGCGAAAGCAAGTATCCTGCGAATCGGTCAATGACCTATTTGCAAATTTTTACTTATATCTCCCAAACAGCTACAGCTATTCAAAATCAGATTTCAGTATTTTGAAGAGAATTAAATCCAGCATATTCTGATGTCAAAAAAGACTGGTGCTGTTGTTTGAAAACTGAAAAAATTAATCCCGAAAGCAAGTATCCTACGAATCGGTCAATGACCTATTTGGAAATCTTTACTTATATCTCCCAAACAGCTACAGCTATTCAAAATCAGATTTCAGTGTTTGGAAGAGGATTAAATCCTGCAAATTTTTATGTTACACAAGACTGGTGTCGCAGTTAGAAAACGGAAAAAATTAATTGTGAAAGCAAGTATCCTGCGAATCGGTCAATGACCTATTTGCAAATTTTTACTTATATCTCCCAAACAGCTACAGCTATTCAAAATCAGATTTCAGTATTTCGAAGAGAATTAAATCCAGCATATTCTGATGTCAAAAAAGACTGGTGCTGTTGTTTGAAAACTGAAAAAATTAATTGTGAAAGCAAGTATCCTGCAAATCGGTCAATGACCTATCTGCAAATTTTTACTTATATCTCCCAAACAGCTACAGCTATTCAAAATCAGATTTCAGTATTTCGAAGAGAATTAAATCCAGCATATTCTGATGTCAAAAAAGACTGGTGCTGTTGTTTGAAAACTGAAAAAATTAATTGCGAAAGCAAGTATCCTGCGAATCGGTCAATGACCTATCTGCAAATATTTACTTATATCTCCCAAACAGCTAAAGCTATTCAAAATCAGATTTCAGTATTTTGAAGAGAATTAAATCCAGCATATTCTGACGTCAAAAAAGACTGGTGCTGTTGTTTGAAATCCGAAAAAAATTAATTGCGAAAACAAGTATCCTGCGAATCGGTCAATGACCTATTTGCAAATTTTTACTTATATCTCCCAAACAGCTACAGCTATTCAAAATCAGATTTCAGTATTTTGAAGAGAATTAAATCCAGCATATTCTGATGTCAAAAAAGACTGATCCTGTTGTTTGATAACTGAAAAAATTAATTGCGAAAGCAAGTATCCTGCGAATCGGTCAATGACCTATTTGCAAATTTTTACTTATATCTCCCAAACAGCTACAGCTATTCAAAATCAGATTTCAGTATTTTGAAGAGAATTAAATCCAGCATATTCTGATATCAAAAAAGACTGGTGCTGTTGTTTGAAATCTGAAAAAAATTAATTGCGAAAACAAGTATCCTGCGAATCGGTCAATGACCTATTTGCAAGTTTTTACTTATATCTCCCAAACAGCTAAAGCTATTCAAAATCAGATTTCAGTGTTTGAAAGAGAATTAAATCCTACAAATTCTGGTGTCAAACAAGACTGGTGTCTTTGTTTGAAAACTGAAAAAATTAATTCCAAAAGCAAAGAACCTGTAAATCAGTCAGTAACCAATTTGAAAATTTTTACTTGTAATCCCTAAATAGCAATAGCTATTCAAAATCAGATTTCAGTGTTTGAAAGAGAATTAAATCCTACAAATTTTGATGATATAGAAGACTGGTGTCGTTGCATGAAAACTGAAAAAATTAATTCCAAAAGCAAAGAACCTGGTCACTGACCAATTTGCAAATTTTAACTTGCAATTCCTAAACTGCAATAGCTATTCAAAATCAAATTAAGAGAAGAATTAAATCCTACAAATTTTGATGTTACACAAGACTGGTGTCGTTGTTGGAATACTGAAAAAATTAATTCTGAAAGGAAGTATCCTGCGAATCGGTCACTGACCTATTTGCAAATTTTTACTTATATCTCCCAAACAGCTACAGCTATTCAAAATCAGATTTCAGTGTTTGAAAGAGGATTAAATCTTGCAAATTTTGATGTTATACAAGACTGGTGTCGTTGCATGAAAACTGAAAAAATTAATTCCGAATCCAAGTAACATGCGAATCGGCCACTGACCTATTTGCAAATTTTTACTTATAATTCGCTAACAACAACAGGTATTCAAAATCAGAATTCACAGTTTGAAAGAGGACTAAATCCTGCAGATTTCAATGTATGAAAAGACTGGTGTTGTTATTAGAAAATGGGAAAAATTAGTTCCTGAAACAAGTGACCTGCGAACCAGTCACTGACCTATTTGTAAATTTTTACTTATAATTCCCAAACAACAACAGCTATTCAAAATCAGAATTCACAGTTTGAAAGAGGATTAAATCCTGCAAATTTTGATGCTAAAGAAGACTGGTGTCGTTGATAGAAATAGGAAAAAATTAATTCCTATAGCATGTAACCTGCAAATCGGTCACTGACCTATTTGCAAAACTTTACTTGTAGTGCCTAAACAGCAACAGCTGTTCAAAATCACATTTCAGTATATGAAAGAGGATTAAATGCTGCTAATTTTGAGGAACAAACGCAGAATTTTAAGTTCTATCAGACAGTGCAAAAAAGTACTGAATATCTCAATTGGTTTTGGAACTATTGGGCAAAAACCTAAAACCCGGCACCTCCACCATTATTGACAGTATTCTAATTTGGTCACTTCCGAAACGAATTTCCGCATTTAACGAACAACAGCAACAAAACTCGATTTTGAGCTCTAGATTCCGATAATGTCCACAGAAATGAGTTAGAAAGTTCAGACAATTTTTTTCTGATTGTTTTTAACTGTAAAACAGGGGTTTTACCACTAAAGACGACTATGGTTGTACACTTTGAATATAAAACTGCCGTTCAAGCATCAGACACTACAGCTACCAACAATCAAAATAGTGGAGCTTCAACATGGCCGTTTCCGTCCTCTTCTTATATGTGCATAAAAATACACAACGCAACTTCCTGTCAGTTTTATATTAAAAGGTTGCAACATCACTGTGACGTATATTCACAATGACAATAAGCAACACCCGTTTACTTGATCCGTTTTCTTTAAGAGAACCCATTATCTTCCGATTAGAACACGATGTCAGAGCTATCCGATTGTTACTTCTTTAACGGTACTTTAGGAATCAATATAGCACTGTGCTGGTAAACACTAAAGCAACACCGTGTGTTGGTGATTAACAGTTGCACTATGCAATACAGCCGGTGATAGTCATGTTCTATACAATAGGCATAAAATGCTTAAACTCACCTTATATTTAGAAGCGATGGTATACAGCCAACGGTGGTTGCAAATAATCCTATTTACCCATACCAAAACGGGTGGATGAGTGTGCTCCTTTAGTTGCCAGACTGCAATCGAAATGAAGAACAAGCATTAGTTTTAGAAGTATTTAAAACGTAAAGAGGAACATTGAACACATAACCTACATATTTTTAAAACGAATTTTAAGAACAACTGCCACGAAATATACGAATGCAAAGCTTAATGCTAATTACACGGACCTAACTAAAGACTTTTAATTCACTTAAAACAGCTAAAAACCGTATGCTTTGTTCTTAAAGAGTTACAAATTATTACTTACACATATCAATGATTTGCGTTACATTACGCTGCATTAAATCAACAGGTACGTCCACGTAATTACTGCGTAGTGTGCGTAGCAAATAAGGTTAAGAAGATGACAAATTATTTATGCACTACACAATACTAATCAATAAATGCAATAATAGAACCGCACGTAAACACAAATTATTTTAAGGAAAGTTAGATTTACGGGTGACGGTGGTGCCGCCGTATCAATCGTGTCAATCCTGTGAACTACGTGAACAAACAGTTCAAATAAATACGGATAGATGTCGTAATTACAGAAGTTTTTATTACCGACACGTGTATTCCATTATTTTACCGTGAGATGGCAGAATACCTGCCTTTTTATTAGAGGTGGGCATTTCGATTCTTTTCGGTGAGTCAGTTCACTGCATCTGCTTCTTTGAACTGAGCTGACTCAGTGAGTCGGCTCAAAAGAGCTGCAAGATCCCTACGGTTCGCGGTCTTATGAATATCGTGACGGCTCTCTATCAGTCTCGACTATTTGATCTAGATCTCTCGTATCCGAGACGTACTTAAAGTCTGGATTTACGTATTTGTTTTTGTTGGACAAGCCAAATTATCAAATTTAAAATTAAAACCGGAAGTAAACTTGATAACTCCCTCGTCTGTCCAGCAACAAAGTGGAAGAAATAATATTTTTAATTTGATATATTTCTGTGAATTGTAGAGTTGTGTTTTTGTAGTTGTTAGCATAATGATGTTTTATTTTTTGTTACATACTACTTTTGTTGCAAACCCATATATTTAAGTTTGTTAAAACGTCGACTTTGTTATTAATTACTTGGCTCATGTCGTTTACATAGATTTTGTAACTATGTACCAGTGTACCTACTTAACATGTTGGGAAAAAGAAGGGATAAAGCAGCTCGCCGGAGTCGTATCAATGTACGATAGCTGCGTTCAGTTGTCACGTTGTCAGCCAACTCGGCAATTCAGTTCAGTTCGGCGCTGAGCCGGAGAGCTGCATCTACTGAAATAAGTGAGCTGCCTCAACAGCTCTTTTGAAAGAGTAGGCTCTTCGATGCAGCTCACTCCTGAGTTACACATCTCTACTTTTTATCAAAGAATAGGAATTAGGAAATAGACAAACAATGCTTGGGTCCTTTTATCATCGTATTATATCGTATTTTTACATTTCTTAATTTACAAATGTGTGGCGTACAGAACCAACAGAAGTATTCAATCCTCTATCAAATATCGAAAACTGTAATTTAGATTGGTCAACTTAGTGCCTTTTCACTTTTCAGCTTATAGCATCCAAAAACTAAAAAATATACACTAGTTCCTCAACCGGACTATGACCTAAGGAACTGATCCCCTCAAAGAACCAAATGCCTCACCTCTAGTAAGAAAGCACTACTAGTTCATCCCCGGAAAACACTACCAACGTAGCAATTTTAGATTGTGAAAATATCACTGAATTCAACGTTTAATTACAAAGCATAAATATTAAAAAATGATGTCACAGTACCTTCCGCTTCTAAGCAATCCCTTTGATATAATATAAACGACCAAAAAAAAACTCACCGGAAACATGATGTAGTCGCATAGCACCATAACACCTATGTGCTTTTCCTTGCCCTTGTGCTTCAGCTCTAGCTACTTACCAGCTTGGTGTCGAAGTAGAAGTCCCGACATTTGGCCTGCCCTAAATTGGTTGACACTTCATTGTGTACCTTCCTCAAGGAGTAGTGGTATGTGCCGGAGACGATTGTCTTGTCGTTGTTGTATTTTCGCATGCACTCAAAGGTTATACACGAAAACGCGGAGTGGGAATCGGTCTGTTCCACGTTTATCATGAGTTGAATATCCATTTCTTGTTCACCCTATAAAAAAACAGTAGGCTGTAGAAAACTGGGTTAAACAGTAGCCCTGATGCACAATATGTATTATGTATTATTATTATGTATGTATGTATATATTCACTTCAACAGGTACTGTACAACTTAGTTGGCACAAGACAGTAGATGAAATCTTCAATGTACTGATATAACCTCAAAAACATCTGCCTATACATTTATTGTGTTCAAAAATAGTCGAAAACTTGCCACTGTACAATATATTCCTTATAACACTCATGCATTCTTCAAATGCAACTGCGAAACACTTAGCGTCAGACACTAATCTGCCCAGTGTCTCTACTTTACTTACCTAGTGGTTAAAATAGACCATCTAATCATCGCTTCTTTATTAGTGGCACAGCTGTATTTCTTCAAGAATCTACACAAAACTGTGCAAGCAAGCGATAAACTACCACAGGGTGTGTATCACTATGTGACAGTCCGTAACACAAACTGATAATCATGTTCGATACCTACAACAAAAAACGTATTTACAAACACAGTGGCAAGATATTATGTCATAGTAATAACCAGTTTTCAAACAGACGGAGTAAGAGGCAATTATATAATCTCTTTAATACCATGCAGTTAACGTGTAATTTTAAGAACTGAATGCAACAATTTATTGCTATCTAACAATACATACCCGCTTTTAAGGTTATTACTGGAACTGTGGGATCCCCTGTTTCATACAGATCATTAAAAACATTAAATACCATCGATATTTATTACATTATACTTCGAGATCATCTCAATAAGTAATCATAATGGACATAACCAACAGAATTGACAGTTTGACATTACTTTAACGTCCACCGAATAGCTCAGAAGACCGACAGTGGGTTATTGGAACTACCGCAGTACCAACTGTGTAAAGAGACTAGGAAAAGCAGCTAGTTTTTCTTTAATACTTTGTGAATGCGACAAGTATTTTCAGTAAATAAGTTGTCTGGAAAGAACTGAAAGATCTTTTTACTTTTAGTCAACTGGAAGTTGCTATAACTTAATTTTTTAAAGCGGAAGAGAAAGAAAAACGTTCTTGATACTTACCGCACATCTTCCTGGAAAATAAAACAACATCATCATTAATACAGTTTTATTTAATCATCTCGTTTATTGTCAACACTTAGTTTCTTCAATAGAGACAAAGACTTACAATTTTTATCATCATAAACAACAAGTGAACATCGAAAAAAAATTGAGATTACAAAAGAAAAACGCCCTTATGTATCAATAATTTATTTTCATTTCCATTCACACAAAGTAAACGTTTTATTTTTTTTAATCAGCGGTACCCTATCACAGGCTAAAAAACAATTTAAAAACAGAACGCAACAACGCAGGCATCTCGCTACGAGAAACGACAGGAACACGCTAAATAATACAAAAAAAAAGGAGAAATGTTAGGACAACGGTGCTAAAAATATCACTAATATTCCAGGATTATTTTGGAAACGCTTGCGCTAACATTCGCCCCATCTCGAGTGTGGACGAAAAAAAAAACCATGCCGAAGACAAGCAAACGCCTCCTCGTGAACTGCCGTGGCAAAAAAAAATAATAACACAAGGTGGACTGTCTTTTTCGTTCCGTAAAGCTACTTAGTCTAAGGAAGGTACGGCTGGGTTCTGATGTGAAGGAATACAGACATCTTGACAAAATACTTGGGTTAATTTGACTTGAATTCCTGAAAAGAGATGGAAACAGTGAAAAACAATGTTGAACATTGCAGACGTGACTTCAAAAATTCATAACTTTTAGACAACATAGGCAACATATTCAACTATCATATGCAACAATTACAGTTTAATAGAATGACTGGTTATTAAAACTGTTGCACTACAAGAAACACGATATTAGGCAGACCCAAGTTAAAGAATTCATAAAATATATTTTGGATGTTCAAAACAAACTAAAACTTTTACACAACGTAGCCAACATATTTAACTATCAACCACAATAATTACACTTTAATAAAGTGATTGGTTCTTGAATGAGTAATTTTTAAAGCTGTTTATTACAACAACCATGAAAATAAGTAGACCCTACTTAAAAAATTCGTAACAACTATTTTGGATGTTCTAAATAAACTAAAAGTTTTGGATACTGTAACCAACATATTGAGATATCATATACAACAATTACAGTTTAATAAAGTGATTGGTTATTGAGTGAGTAATTTTTAAAACTGTTGCATTACAACAAACACGATAATAGGTAGACCCAACTTAAAAAATTCATAACAACTATTTTGGATGTTCTAAAAAAACTAAAACTTTTGGGAACGTAACCAACATATTTAACTATCATATACAACAATTACAGTTTAATAAAGTGATTGGTTATTGAGTGAGTAATTTTTAAAACTGTTGCATTACAACAAACACGATAATAGGTAGACCCAACTTAAAAAATTCGTAACAACTATTTTGAATGTTCTAAAAAAACTAAAACTTTTGGATAACGTAACCAACATATTCAATTATCATTCACAACAATTACAGTTTAATAAAGTGATTAGTTATTGAGTGAGTAAGTTCTAAAGCTGTTGCATTACAACAAACACGCTAATAGGTAGACCCAACTTAAAAAATTCATAACAACTATTTTGGAGGTTCTAAAACAACTAAACTTTCCGATAACGTAACCAACATATTTAACTATCAAACACAACAATTGCAGTTTAATAAAGTGAGTGGTTATTGAGTGATTAATTTTTAAAACAGTTGCACTACAACAAACACGATAATTGGTAGACCAAACTGCATTCAGAGCCCAGTCGATTATTTCATAGTAATACAAGTGCACTTACATTTACACAGGTATGTAGTTGCCTTTCGGTGTATACCAAATCTGTCCAGTGGCCGCACGTCTAAGTATCTCTCTCCTAAGCAACCGTTTCTCTTTCGCAATCTTCTTCAAAACGCCTTTGTTTTCGGTGGCCCTCCTCGATAAGTACGGGAGGACTTCGTTGACGGGACCATACGGCACGTATTTATAGGCAGAGTATCCAGACTGACCTAAGCAGCAGGGATAAAAAAACAAAAAACCAACTTTAACAGAGGGTTAATAGCAAAAGACTTTTCTGATGCCGAAAATATCTCTGATTTTTACATTCAAGCCCAAACTAGCGTAAAAAATTTATCAATGATAAAACCCTACGATACTTTCCGCTCCTAAGCAAACTTTTTCGAAACACTCCCCAAAAAACCAACAAACTCACCTAACGGGAACGTAATGTAATCGCACATGGCCAACAGCTGGCCGAAACATATGACCTTATCCTCCGGACTGATCCCTATCTCCTTCATCTTCTGTATGGCGAAGCGGACGGTGTCTTCGTTGTGCGACGCCACCATGATACCGATGCGCTTTTCCTCGCCCTTGTGCTTCAGCTCCTTGATCCGTCTGAGGCATTCGGTCAACGTGCGGTGGTAGCTCTCGGTGGTGGCCTCGAAGTTCGGACACGTGGGATCGGGATAGCCGAGCGCCGCCGCTCTGGCCCTTTCCTGACAACAGAAAAACACTTCCGAACTGCCCAAATCAATGTTTGTCCACACCCACCTGTTCTAAGTAAGCGCCGCGCACCAGCTTGGCGCCGAAATAGAAGTTCTGACGTTTCGCCTGCTCCAAGTCGGTCGTCACTTCGTTGTACGTCTCCTTCAGGTAGCACTGGTACGTGTTGAAGACGATCGCCTTGTCCTTGTTGTATTTTCGCATGAACTCGAGGGTGATACGTGAAATCGCCGGTTGGAAATAGGTCTGTTCCGCGTCTATCATGAGGCGGACATCCATTTCTTGTGCAGCCTACAAAAATGTATCATTTTTCACTTCAACAGACACTGTAGAAGCTCTGGAATCTACGATGCACTGATATAACCTCAAAGAATGTCGACCGGTAACAGCATATACGTTTATTGTGTTCAAAAATTGTCCAAAACTCGTCATTGTATTATATTTTTTGTTTAAACACGGTATAGCAACGAAATAATTACCCATTTTGGTGAATATGAATATGGTTATGTCCTCATGTCAAGATTGAAATCTGCCTTACCGACATAACCAAAAAACCTATTTTACCGACTCAAAATAGCTAAAATGGTCGCCACCTGTCAAATTTACTGAAAAAACTTGTAAAATAAGGATTTTAAACAAAATAAACTACTAAAAACAACGCAAAACTTGAAGGAAAACACACGTTTTTAGGTGCAACGACCATAAAACTTGCAGGAGTACCTAATTTATGAATCCTCACGTAACCAACAACAACTTTACAGCAAGTTCCTTACCTTGACTATCGTGTTCAACCTCCTGATCATGTTCCTAAACATCTCCTCTTCTTTCGTCGACAGCTGAGTGATCAGCCTGACCATGCGGCCCGTTTTCAGATCGGGGACTCGGAAGGTGTTGCTCAATTCTTGATTCTCATCGATGATGCCGGACCAGGGGAACAAGTGCAGGATACTGCATTACAAACTGCTTCAGTCGTTTGTTTTAAGCAGAAAACGGACAGTTTGTACACCGCAGATCGTCAAATCTATGGTTCAAGCATGAAATTAAAACATAAGTGAGTTTATCTACGGTTCTTTAAGCTTGAGGAGTTCTCGGAACAACCGAACTGAATTCTGAGAGTCGCTAACCTCACAAACTGTCCGTTTTAAAGGTAAACAAAGCCGGCTAGCGAGTTATCTAGTTTCTTACTCACTAGCCTGCGTCATGACCGCTGTTACACACAGAAACAACAATAATGAAAAGAACGGAAACAAAAATAATAGCGCCGAAGTCGTTTCGAACTCACCCTTCCTGGTCAGAAGTGACCCTCTGCAGGAACTGCTTGACGGGCGCCTGGTCTGATATGTGCGCAGCCTCGAACTTCTTCTCGAGGTCCTGCGGCTTAATGTGGTGCGTCAAAACATTACCCCCACCACCTACAATTTCGGTCATGTATTTACGTGTACGCATTATTACTTCCGACAGTTGCAGCTGAAAAAGGAAGATCGTGCCGTTTAGAGAAAGCAACGACGGCGGGGGGACACGAAAGGTGAGGTTTGAGGAAGGAGGGGACGCAGCAGCCAACATTTTAATCGACCGTGATTACTTTTTCAGTCCTAATCTGTCAAGTAAACGGCATTTCTTATGCTAATCCACTAGGTAATTTAATTGCGCGCACTTTTTTCTTTCCCTTACTTCATCTACTACTAATATGTTGTCAATTATTATATTTTTGTTKTTATTTTAACGTTCTCAACGTTCCTCTTCACTAGGAGTGCTATTCCCCGCTTCCTTTCTCCATTTAGGTATCATTTGTAGTGGATCTTGCTATTCCCAGTGGCATTTACTTAAATTGTTCTTGCACGTTGGTATAGATGATTTTTTGCAAGATTTTATATCTGTTTACAACTTTTGCAAAAGCAAAAGAGGACAAAAACATTTTTATCTTATGACCTGCTTTACACAGCAACTGAAGACAGCTATGAATGCTTCACTTAGGATGAATATGAGTCTCAGAGGTGTAAAAGAAATGGAAACTGCTGTGGCCAGCAAAAAATCAGTTCATGTTTTCATCGTACGTAAAAATTATATGAAATAAGAATAACAAAGTTTGAAAAAAAACATGTCAATGTTTGTAAAATTTCGAGTTAAAAAAACTTTACAAGTGACAAAAAAAAACAAGATCTTAGGAGTCTAATTAGTGTATTTTTTTTAATAATGTAGCTACTATTAGCTGCTAGGATCAGAAAAACTGGTTCATATATGTTTTTAAGCAGTGTATGTTAAAAACTGGTGTTTAATAATAGTTTATTGCTGTGAACCAAGAATTAAGATTACTCCTATTTTATTTCCCAGTAGTTTCATCTGTAGTAAATTAACATTATTAAAACATTTTTTTTACTTAGAAATCTACTTTATATTCCCTGTAAAATGGCTATTTTTGTGCAATAACTGTTTTGAAGTAGATGTCTGATATATCTATCATATCTTCTTACAATTGCATTGGCTTCTTGTTGCTCTTAGATATATTCATCATTTACTGTTGAGCTTAAATGGGTGAAATAAATTACAAGGTAAAACTCAAGAAAAATAGTTAAATTTGTTTGTTACAATCCAGTTGCTACCTGTTTTTAAACAATTTTACATGGCTGTAACGTACAATTCACCTGCTACTTCCCAAACATGAACATGAATAGTGAAAAGGTAACTTTCAGACAACCTAAAAAAAAATCATTCAAAATGGCAGCAAAAAGTTCGATTTGCAATTTCACAAAGCTAAGAATGAATCTGTAAATCCTGCAGACATTCAGAACAATTCTAAACAGAATCTTGGATTTGGTCTTCCAATGAAGACAATGTAAAGTGTATTTTGTTTCAACCCCATTGCAAGTGAAATGTATACTTTTCACATTACGACTATAAATGACTGCTGCGTTTTTTTTAAATGTGTGTGACGTTTTAGGATTTAGAAAAAACAAGGTTTTCATCTGCAAATGGGTGTTGTGTTTCTTACCAATAACTGTGGTCTACCTAAGGCTGTTAGTTTCACAGCTGTAATACCAGTACCATATGTAGCTCCTGTAAAAAAAAAGGGGCAAGAGCGTAAGTATCCAGTGAATGAGAGTTCAACAACAAAAGTGTACAGGGAAAATGGAAAAAAGAACTGAAGAATTGCAGAGCAGATGGTGCTTATAAAGCGAAAGCAATAGAAAAAAGCTACGAAAATACCCAACATAAAGAAAGCAAATTGGACACAAACAGTTTTGTTAATCGTGTTAATAATAATTTGCTGACTTTATCAGGTATCTTTTCTCGTTAACGAGGAGGCTGTGTTCTACATCGCAAAGAAATGATCGAATAAAAACACTTACGACTCTTTTCATGCTTTTCAAACTTATCGTCATATTCTGAAACGACAATAAACTATCGTTAATGAAAAAAATAATCAATCGTGTCTCGCTGCACAAAACTTCTGCAAATATTAGTCGAGTTCGTAGTTAAAACGCCTGGCCATGCACCGTGCCGAACGAGAAAAAATCCACTCACCCGCAACGGCCTCCAGGCACCGGATGAACGTTTCCATGTTTCGTTCGCAAGTCGCCTCGTTCAAGTAGAAGTAAGTCCTCGCCGATTGTACCTTGTACCGCCTGTCGGCGAAGGTTTTATCCACGTGGTACTGCTTCAAGGATCCGTCTTCGAGCTTCTCCCCAGCCAACGGCACTGAAGCCCTTAAAAAAAAAATACATCACGGTGTTGCTCATTATTCCCTAGATACGGGGAAAACTAACTCCACTTCTCGTTTCTCGGCCTCCTCCTGCGTTAAGTCTTCTTCCACGGAGTAGTCCAGGATGGGTTTGACGCCGAAAGAACGCAGCCTCTCCAATGTCGGCCTGATCTTGTACTGGTCCTCGCCGGCCACGAAATGACCGTAGAACGTCATCTTCATGAGGAAGGTAAACAATCTGTCGCCCATGACGCCGCGCATGAGCTTCATGATCTGAAAGTATAAAGGAAATAGTGAAAATATGAGAATTTGAGGAAGATTCAAACAATTGACCAAGAGAGGGAGTGTTTACTTTGAATGATTTGAGTAAATTTTGAGAAAATTACTTGAAAGAAACAAATTTTCTATTTCTAGCCCAAAGATAATGAAAACTGAATTACACCAACAGTTTTCATAACTTCTTAAATAAAAAACATGTTTTTCAAGGCTAGAGAACAGACATTAAATTTTATTAGTAATGATCGTAGCCCATCATTTCGATACACTGCATTTATACATAGTTTCAAAAGCCAAAATTTTTTCCTCAACAAACAACATGTGCTTTTTAGACGCAACTATTACAGCCACTATTTAAACCTAGATATGACTCGCTCAAGTATTACCCACTCAATGAACTTGGTAGTTAATGATGCTATAAAAGTTAATCACGAAATAGTAGGTTCAAATATCATAAAACAACATTTTCCCAAGCTATAACTTTAAAACCTTTATCTTGATACACAATGGTCTAGCAGAATTGACACTGTAAAGCCACTGTACAAAAGTTTACCTGGAATTTATGACATGTTATAAACCAATATCAAGTAAATTTGATAATGACTCCATTAATCAATCTAATGTTTAGGAGATAAAATAAAGCTCAGTTCATGGTTATACTAAATTAAAGCTAATAAAAATTCACATTTCTATAGAATCCTCTATAGCAGATCATATTGTTTGTAACGTTCTTCTAAATAATTGATTTGATATTTATTTAAGATAAGAACCCTGTATTGGTTGAAGAGTAACTGGTTTGTTTTTTATTGTTTATCAAAAACAGTTATTGGAAGCTTGTTTTTTATGGAAACTTCCAATAACTATTTTGCATAAAAAATGTTGAAAAGTATGGGACAAGAAGGGAGGAAAGGGCTGACAATCATATTCAATATGGCATGGTAATAGTACTAATACATAAAAGAGAAGACACAAAATAATGATTGAACTATAGAGGAGAATTACATTGTTAAGTGTAGTAGAATAGGTTTATGAAGAAATAAATGTAAGTTTTATTTGCTTGTCTGTTATATTTTTTTAGTTATGCGATAGTTTTTTTAATGTCATCTAGAACAATTGTAAATATTCTTGGCTTTACTCCTCTATTTTTTTTTGTTTTACTAGGATTGTTTAACCCAACTACTGTATCGTATTTTTGTGTAACCTTTTCCTAACCTAGGACCTTTTTCTTTGCCAGGATTTCTGGTACAGATTGGTCATTTATCATATTGAATGCTGTCTTTAAGTCTATAGACATGACGAACATCTTTATACTTTCTCTCTTACTTATTTACTTACACAATCTGTGTTCTGGGGGGGTTATACTTTAGGAATTGTACTATAATTTTGAGGAATTTTATTTAGTAACCAATCTGTTGTTATTAATTTATGTACTGTATGTTGGACGTAGTGTATAAAGTATAAAACAACCTACATATTAAGGATAGACTAAATGTCGTAGCGAAGAAAGTTATAGGGGATTTACCAAGCAGGTTTCAGAGCAAGATCACTTGACAGACCAAATACACATCCTTAGGGTAATTCAAGAAAAATATATCATGGAAGCATATGATACAGTTTAGAAGGAGTAGCTACCCTTCAAAAAGAGAGATCGAAAATAGTATATGGAGGATTAAAACAGAATAATAATTTTAAATCTACGAAAGCTATCGTACTTATTAAACGTGCTACTACTTTGCGCAACCCAAAACCGATCAGCTGTTTGAAATGTTTTTTTTTCTCTTGCGTGTGACTTGGCCCCAGTTTCAAATGCATTTCCCGTGCAACCATCTGTACAAATGTCAGTCGCACGACAAAAAAAAACCGTGCCAACAATTACCCAAGGGGGCTAAATTTAACCGCAGGATTTACAGAAAAATCACCCCTTTTACTCGATTGAAGCCATATCTGGTGCGTACGCAGGGTCATTACCGCAACAAAGTAATAACGACGATGACGCAACGCACGACGTGCGGCTACGCCCACAATGCAAACATTAGTTTTACGTAATGCCAGTGAACTTTCCTGTGCAACGTATGCGAGAAAAGCCTTGCCGTCTTTTGAACGAGACTATTTTTATGTTGCGGCCCCGTCTGGCCAGTTTCGTGCGGATAGATGTGTTTTATGGACACGCAAAAGCGTAACGGTGAATGAAATCGGCGGGCATAAAAGATGAAGCCTTACGAGATGGTTTTTGGATTCCATTAGCAATATCAGGCGATTTGGCAGGGCACTGGTCGTCAGTTTCCGGTACTTTAAAATGAACATGTCGCTTTTGCAAAGAAAGCTCCGTTTATCAAGATATAATTCCTTCCCACTTTGTGGAGTTCTCAAATATTTGCTACCAATTCTCGTCGTACATAAATTGACAAGAAATTTTCCCTTTTTTTAGAGGGATTTTTGATATAGTACTACTTCTTTCAGTAACGTCTCTAGTTCTCTAAAAATTATAGGTTTCGATAAAGAAAAATTGCAATAGTTGGCAATTTTATACAGCTTTCTGTCCCCTTGTATCTTTTCCACGAAATACTTGGATTACCATTGAAATAATACAGACTTGGAGTGCTTGGGGAATTTCACACTTGATAGTATAAAAATGGAACTATCAATGGGCCATCAAAACGCGATTTCCAAGCCATGGTTCTATTTAATAATTCCCAAAAAAGCTGCCGGATGTGTACAATAGATTTTAGATAGCCTTAAGTAGAGCTGTCTTAATTCACACTTTTAAAGCCAATCTACTCAGGTAAAAAAGATTAGCATCACAGTTAACGAAGATAATATGAAAAAGAAGCATTAAGAAATGTTTAGAGTGATTTATAATCGGATCCAGGGGCTATAGCAATGGCCTCGGCATAAAAAAGTTCCCCAGATTTTGTGAGGTGTATCCATCGATAAAAATCAAATAAGAATGCATCGATTAGTGGTATCGATTGTTTGATCGCCAAGTTAACAATCACAGCAGTAACACTACACCCATAACACTAATTATAGTCCCGATTTAAAAAGACCATGATGAAAAAAAGTTTGTCCCGTAGAAAACGAAGTGAAATTCGACTGCACACCTATAAATTGTAGCTCAGATAGATAAAACCAACACGGATTACACGCGATTACCACTGTCTGTCGCTATATCTTTCATACGGTTTCAATAATTTGTACAAGTATAATTATGCGGGTGACTAATAACGATAACACGAAAGCGTGAATGTTTGTAAACTTTACGGTCGTTTTACGAGGATATTTACGATAAATTCTTGTCTAGTTACCCACTGAGTGTGCTACAGAGATATGAGTGTTTACGTGGTCACAGAAATGTGAGAAGAAATCTCTAAAAGCGATTGGTTTGACCTACGACAACAAGAACTGCAGTTGACTGGAGTATAATAGTGAAGAGGCGAGATAAGATTTTTTTAATGGTCTAAGCGATAACGTAGTTCAGCATGAAGAGGCTACAGCAGTTATATCAAGTACTTAATAAATCTATAGTAGCACGTATTTAAAGATCTGGACTGGAAAATTTGGATAATACCAACATTTAATATCTTCTAATCTCTTCTTGTGCTGCAATCATTTTCTTCTTGTGTGTCAACCAGTCGACTTCTTGTATTTCACCGTGTTTTTCGCGTGTTGCATGTTATTAATTGTATAATATCTCAACAAAACAGTTTCTTTCAAGATTATACACTTATTTTTGACAATGGTGTTGAAAATGACGAACGCAAAGAGTGAAATCTCATTAAACGGAATCATAATTATTTACCATCTAAAGCTAAACAAATAGTTTTGAATGTTTATGAATTATTCAAAAATGCAGAGGTAGACAGTGGGGCCGTCGCAAAAACCAGTAGAATGATCAAAATTTCACAATCAACTGGGAGAAATATAACTGTAAATGGAATTCAGGACAAAAAAGTGCGAAAAGACGTTGGTTGTCAAGGGTTTTCGAAGATGATCACGCAAATTTAATACGACATATGATTTATGAGGCATACAAAAATAATTTTGTATTAACAATTGAAAAATTACAAAAGAAAATTAAAACTGAGCTAAAAATTAACTGCTGTAAGAAGAGTTCCATTAAAAGAAAATTTATATAAGCCTAGTGTTTATGGAATCTCCACGATTTCGGAATGGCGAGTAAATTAGCTTAGGGAGTCTATAAAGTTACACAAAAATAAGACAAAGGGGTGCTTAGCCAAAGACGGTATCATAGTGAACAAAAATCTTATTTGTCTATCCTATAACTTCCAAAGCACCATTCTAACTTAAAAAAAATCAATGCGATCTTTCTTGCAAGACTTTAAAATGATTGGTCTTACACGTACTTATTTTGTCAGCGTATTATAACCTGAATTGAATGCAATCTGGTATGACGTTATTTTTTACCTGTTTACCTAAAGCACGTGGTCAGATATTGATCTGCAATTTATCAAAAAGGGACAACAGTGACGATAGCAACGCGACCTAGTCTTGGTGCTCGTTCCAAATCGGTTTCAACGCGATTATGTCACAGGGAAACATCGATCGCAACGACAGACGGGTCCGAAAATATGCGCGGTAATTTTTAGGCCAGATTTTAACAATGGAATTGATAGAGAATAATGGACCAGGAACAAGAATTCAAAATCATCCTGAAGTATAATTGTACCTGCATTTAGTCGTGTATAATATAGGTTGAAAAATCGTATATAACCAACCACATTTTACTTATTGAGAGTATTGTTTAAACTATGGCATCAACTTTCTCTTAATTAAAAGTAGGTTTAATTTAAGACATCATACGGTAAAACACCGTTCTGTATCTCCGTCCAGTAGTAAGATGCTTATACACAAAGTTATACCAAAATATTACAAGCCTATATCAGTTTTTTTTTACAAAAAACGCGCGATACCACAAAATCAAGCTGGATTTCACAACGCGTCACATCCTCAGTATCTGGAAAAAACCGCTAATCAACCAACATTGTTTCGTCTGTGTTATCAGGTGCCATTGAACTTCCACGCTGCGAGATAGCGCCGAAAAAAAATTCGAAATGCCGCACTCTCGTATAATTGCCATCGAGTTAATTGAACGCTATGTAATTATTTAGTTAGGGCTGATTTACAGCGGAAAAAAATACAAGCATCGCGGAAAGCCTCGATTACGACACAAGGTTTTTAATCTACCTGCTCGTCACAAGTTGGAATAGCGTCATTAAAAAAAAATAGTTTTCCTATGGAAAAAAACGTCCTTAGAGATTGCTTGATTTAGCACCGCGCAACCAGGCTATTTGGGGCATTTTTTATAGTCTTCCGACGCTGTTTTGTTTGGCACAAAATTCTGGTACCCCACAAGGCAAAGAAAAACCTTTAGACTTTAACCTACTGCAATTCTAACTTGAGACCGTATTACATGCCAAGGTGACGCACAATTTCTATTATTAGAACCCAGAAAAAACTCTACGGTACATTCACACTGCATTTTTTTCTTTGGTCAGAGACGTTTCGAATTTGTAATGATTTATGACAGATGGGTATCTGACGCAAGTACTCGAGTTAATCCGTTTGATAAAAAAACAGGTAGTTTCCTCAAGTTTTGTAAATCAAACGGTGGTTTAATTTAAACAGTAATTGCCATAATAAATGAACTTGAAAAAAGGTAATACCCATCAAAATATTTAATTGTCTGCTATAAATATTTTATTTATAATTACATAATACTAACGTTGAAGATATTTCAATTTTAAATGGATAAATTCTGATGATAGTGTTATCTCTAGACCTGATTAAGTACCATAGATATTTCAGAGGTCCTGTGCAAATGTACCTACAAGTTTTATATCATAAAAAGTGGTATGGGGCATTTTTGTGTATAAAAACCTCTAGTATTAAATTAAATTTAATTTAAAGATAATATGCATTGCTGAGAATGTAATACAAATTCAAAAAATGAGAGGTACAGTCTCCAGACAATAACTGCAATCACAAGAAAAAATCTAAGTTTAAAGAAATTCTCTAACATTTCTTTCATCAACATTCTGAAATTTTTCTTCCCCAAAAACCAACCGTCGTTAAGACTTGTTAAAATGACTGTATTGGTCAGAAGAAGTTACTGCATTTATAAAACACCCATAATACCTGTTGAATCTTATGTGGATAAATATTTCTTTACAAATGATTCAATAAATATGTTCTATTTGATCTCTACCCACAGTCAAAATCACTTAAGAATAAACGATTGTGTTTCTAAAACAATAATACTAATAGTGTATTTTGTTTTTATTTGTATTTTAATATGAGATCCTAAACATTTTGTTTGAAGGTCACTGGTTTTTGGTCCATAAGATTGAAAGAGTCTTTAATATAATAATAACAATTGTAAAATGCAGATAAAGAAAGGCAATATCTGATTTATAACTACTTAAGCTGTTTATTAATTACATATCTTATTAAATGCTAATGTTAAGTTTTCAAATTATATCGATTATATAGTAGTTGAAGCTACTAAGGAAATGGTTTTCTATATTTAGACAGTATTCTGATTGAGTAGCTGATGAATTATGTTTGCAAGTTTTTTAAAGACTTATTATGTAGGGAAAAGCAAACTTTATAGTATCTTCTCCCACAATTACGTCGTTATGCATTAGGAATTCGGTGAAATGTCGAAACAGAAAATATTTCTAGCACGCAATTGTACTTTTGTACTATGTTTATTTTGAAACATTTCAAACTGCTGCCAAATCAGCATTCTCTCAAGGTCAAGCCAGTAATTTGCACCTGATGATACCGTTCCAGTTAATTCGAGCAAAAAAACGAGCTCCCAGACAAGATTTTTTCATTGTGCAATCATAATCTGCGCAGTATTTACAGTGGCGTTATGCAATATAAACCCAGGGCCAAAACGCTCAAATAAAACGATCTTACATAACGAGGAAAACGATCATGTGTGGTCCCAAAATTGAACGATACCACGCAATCTTTCCCCCCGGTTGCATCCAAACGAGATTTATATCGTGTTACAGTCTGGCAATCCAGAATGACTCACTCTATGGTGGCTAGAAACAATTGAATTGACAAAAGACGGTGTGGCGCGCTAAGAATTTGAAAAATGTGGGGTCGACGTATCCTAACCGGCCGGCATTACTCAAAGGCAAAAAAAACCGTGCAAAAAATCGATACCCGGCGTACCGCTGCCAACCTCGCAGGCATTGCCACAACACCACCGCCAAAAATCGATCTTTTTCGACTTACCTTCATGTTGTTGTCCACCAAATACTCGAAGGAACATAATGTGTAGACTATGTAGGCTCGGATTAATTCCCAATTCGTCTTGCTCTTGAAAGCAGCCTTCGGATCTTCGAATGTTATGTCCAGGGGGTCCTTAGGGGAGGTAGCCACCGTGGAAGTGCCCTCCTGCACTATGGCACCTGCCGCAGTAGATTTCAGCACATTCCTGTTAGTGTTGATCTTCCCCAGGCTGCAGAAACTGTTCGATAACAAACCGTACTTCCTGTTGGCACTACATGTCAGCACGGTACGCAGAAAAGCCATCACAGGGAGTTCTTATGGTCGGCGTTTTTTGCTGCTGCCCTGTTTAGATGGTACCGCACACAACACCTCACTGTTCGGCGACTACAAACGTAATGTTACCGTGAATCCGACGCTTTAGAGCAAACGCATGCGTGCACGGACGTTTATGTAATAATTGCAGCAAAAATGCCAGAGAAAATGCGACTTTTCCGACTGACAGCTGGGGGACGTTTGACGTTTCCGAAAAACAACTACCGGCGCAAGTACCATAGAGCGAATACCTGTAGACGCGCGACTCTACCTCGGAACGATTGGATTTGAACTTAAATTTGGAAAACGCCGCGCGATTGTGTGTATTTTGAATAATTTTGACAAGAAAAGTCAAAGGTAAAGGAATAATATGTTATTGCTAAGTTAATGTTGACAGAATTTCAAAACACTGTATTCGAATAGGTAGCAATCCGAATACACGATTCAATATGAATAAACCAATATTCATAACATAAAAGGTGTTTGATTTATACTGCCTTTTACTCCCTACGTCCTTATTAGTACCTACATGCTGGCAGGTACAGAATAAATATAATGTATACTACATTTCATAAATAATGCCACTGTATGGCTCTAAGCCTGCCTAATGAACCTAACATTTCCGAATAAAACTAATACGAGTATTCGTTCAACTGTATTCGATACGAATTATTTGATTATTTATACATAAATATAGCTTGTAGTAATACGATAAAGGAATTGTAAAAACGTTCCAACGCACCAAATATAAAATGTATCTAACAAAAAAGCCCAATAAGCAACGATCTGAACATTATGAAACCAATTTAATCGTTCTTGAAACTCGTTTACATCATAAAAGAGTGCTAACAAGACTTCTTGACTTTACAATAGACGCAAGTCGTCGCACTATAAATCCCCTTTCTTCCCATGCAAATCAGCCGCAAATATTTGAACAAAAACCCAGACGGATTAACGCTTTATTATTCTCAGAAAAACCATCACGCACATCGTTTCAACGTAAAGATTTGGTAATATATTGCAACATGTGGAAGCGCAAAAAATGCACAGCCCGAAAAAAACGTCAAAAAACGATCCGCTACTATTTCAAGAACTTATTCATCTGCTTCCTTTGCTGTTCCATGCTGATATGCGCAGTTTCCGCTTTGGAAATCATCGCGTCCAGCTTGTCCATCTGGTTGTCCACGGCGTCGTATAAATCCGCCTTTTTCTGTGATAAATTCGACGGTTCTTGAGGAGGTTCTTCAGTTTTTTGGTCTGCAGCAGCCCCATTGGTCGAATTCACGGATTCGTTAGAGCTGGCGTATCCCACCCTCGTTTTCAACATGTTTGCAAAAGAACCGTACGAAGTCTACAAAATTTAGAATGAAATTTGATGGATTTCCATAGGATTTTAGTAGCAACAACCTTGAACCTGTTAATCTTTTTCCCAGTCGCTGCCAAAAGACTGTTCAGTTCATCTAATTTGCTAGTGATACGATTCATTCCTTCTTTTTGGCCTTCTACTTCCTTGGAATTTAAAAAATAAATTACCACCTCTTAAGAAGCTGATGAAGACCAACCTTCAAATTTTCCGTGTCCACTTCATCTTCTTGGACCTCCTGGACCTCTTTCTCCTTCTGTTTTTGTAAAAATTCGTCATAATCTGGTTTTTCTATCCCCAAAAGCTCGGCTCGCATGCACTCATACTCATAGGTGCCCTCGGCCATTGTATTTGCGCGTTCTGTTTGGATTTACGATTAACTAACCATCGGGGGCGCAACTTTTTGTTATTGCGATTAAATAGGGTAGCCAATTTTGAAAAATCGATCATTAGCGAACGCATGCGCAACACGAGCGATGGCGCTAGTGCATGGGAGAAAGGATTAACTGTTGTATCAATGGTATGGTCTGTGCAACGAGATGGCAGCACTATACGGTCATGAATCGCGTAACCAGTGGCGGTTCGKGMCTAAAAAATATGTACMGCAATATTTGCGTAGATAAAGTGCTTTAAATATGTATTTTTTTTCATTTAGTAATCAGATATCCCCAATAAATACAGAAGATTCTTAAGAATAGTACAACAACTTTATTATACAACATATTTCATGAATATCGTTACGTATTCAACTAAATTACACTACCCACAGCAGTTTCAAAACTTATAACAAATTTTAAATGATTGAATACACATTTGAACTTAGCAACATCAAAATAATACCACCACTTGCTCCACATTATTAATTGTAATATAGGAAGAAAACTATAAAGCCAAAATTACAATAATACTTACCTCCTCTCACTTGATTGGACAGGAACAAAGAAAAATCCACCCAATCCAACTGATATTCTTTATTTCAACAAAATAACAAGTTCTTATTTTGAAGTTACAAACTAAAAAATTGACAGTGTACACATATACTCTGGAAGCATTTTGTTTTACAGTGTAGAAAATCATCAGTCGCCGTGCCGACGTAGTAACGCAAGTATGCACACGTTCAAACACCGGCCAAAGCGTATTGTTGTGAAAGAAATAAAAAAATTCACAAATATGTACAATCTTCTCTTACTTACGAGCTAGTGTTCTTTACACTTGCGAGTCGCCAAATAAAAATTAAAAAAAAAGAATGAAATGTACAACTGCTAAGACGTTAAAAAACTCCTACACGAATACAAAATAATTTAAACGTGTAATTTTTTCTGTTTACTGCACAGCACCAAATACGCGGATTTGAGGGTGTATAATAAACAAGGGCAAACCAATATTTATATAATGTATATATAAAAATACGATCTCAATAAAAAATAAATCCACGGTCACACTTTGGGGGGGAGAGAAATGCAAAAAACTGAAGTTTTTGTTAAGAAAGTAAAGAAACTCCGCGCACAAGTTCCTTACGCAACAATTTTTTTTACGCTAACCTATCTACTTGCATACATAACTATTTACATTTATATATTCTCAGTGTCAATAGAAGTATTTCGTAAACTATAGTTTTAATTAAAAATAACTAAAATGGACGCTACATTTCACAAAACGCACTTCGCGAGTTTAGTCACAACCGTGATTGTCTCATTAACCCCAAAAGGCACGCACCACGAAACAGTGCTGTTAGTTTTCCCCGAATATCTCCGCACCAATTTGTCCTAGAAGGAAGTGCTAAAAACCAAAATGTAGAAAACTAAATTCTTTTCACATTATATTACAAGAGTTTTCACGTGAAGCTAACGGTTATCACGTTATGTTCGCTTAAAGTCAATAATTCATATCGTCCGATTAAAAATTCGACTTTACCCCGCTGTAGTTCCTAAACTATCCAAGCTACGCAAAAATGTTATGGGACTTTTCAATGCGAAATTTAGTTTTCTACATTATTGCTAACCACCACTATCCTCCTACGACCATCCCGTGCCGAGATATTCACGAAAAACGCGACCCCTTGCGCGACCGACGAAACCCCCGAAGTGCGTTCCCATTCGGTGTCGTACCTAGCCTAACCCTAAAAATATCACTTATCACTCATTAGATATAATATATACAAATACAAGAAAGCTCAGTAAACCKCCCATCACACRCAGAGACCAATAAATAAAAGAAACGTTAATCCTCGKCGGATAACGGKTCATACTGTTCGGACAGTAACGGTTTGGGTTCGACTTGGCGTGCATTATCCGTGGCGTTTGTGTCCTTGTGCGCCACGTACGGATAATTGAACTGCTGCTGCTGCGCGCTGAACTCTGCGGCACTGTCGTGCTTCTCCTCGTCTATCACCATCTCTCCAGGGCTGTCGCTTCTGTCTTTTTCCTGCTGGGTGTCCTGTCCCTCCTTCTTGTCGTCCTCAGTTCTCATTGCTTCCACTATTCTATTTTTGACGTAATCCAAAGCGGAGATGTGACTTTGCGGCTGCTGATACTTCCGGTAGTTCTGCTCGGACCAGTGGTTGTTCTCTGGCGGCGACACCGGTTCCACGTGGTACTTCTGGGGCTGGGCTATCCGAATTATCTGTCTCTCGTCTTGTTGGGGAGTGGCGGAGCGTTTCCCGCTTTCCTTTTGCTGCTGCTGATGCATTCTTCTTTTCCACTGCTCGTTGACGCTGTCCTGGTAGTGGTACATCGGATTCTGCTGGCGCGTTTGGAAATCGTGGCTGATAACGGAATCTGTCAGCTCTTTAACCGTCATGTTCTTCCCCATCTGGTCGGAGTCGAGGTCTACGTTGATGACAGGAGGAGATCTCTCGCCGTTGTTTTCCTGCTGGGTGGGTTGTTCCCTGTGGAAGCCTTGGAACAATCTGTCGGATGGTCTAGGGGGTTCTCTGGTGTTTGTAACCACCTCCCTGCCCCCTTCCGTCGTCTGGTTGATCTGATGGGTTATTATAGCATCGATTAAACTAGCTGCCGTCAAAGTACTGGATTCGCTGCGTGCTGCAACGGCTTGTTGTCTCGCCTGTTGCTGTTGGTACGCCGCTCTGCGTTCCGCTTCCATTCTTTGTTGCTGCCTCATCTGTTGTTGGTGCTGCTGCATCAGCTGGAGCCTGTGAGGTTGCTCCATGATGTTATCCGCCATAGTTTTACCCAGACCCTCATGGGGAGCACTGGGTACTGGTAAACTCGGCTGTTGTACGGCCACGTCGACCAAAGAACCCAAAGCTTCATGTCCTGGCGGGTAAGTCGGTCGAATGTGTCGTTGGATCACCCCCTGACGCTGTTGGGAGGGTTGGGGGGGTGGAGGGGTGCGATGCGGACTGCTCGAGGGGTAGTACTGAGGCTTCTCGTTGCGCCGTCCCAGCATCTGCTGGGAGGTGATGTAATCGTTCATTATTATCTGTCTACTGAGCTGTTGTTCCACAGTGTATGGTTGTCGGTATTGATAAGGGCCTTGAGGTGGTACATTTTGTGGTACCGGCGCTCTTTTGTTGTAAAACTCATAGATCCTTTTGTCTTGCATGTGAGGTACGTGAATTGGAGTACCCTGAGTTATGGAACCCATCTTGGTTTCTGGAGTCATCTGTCTCAACAGACCCTCATACCGTGGTTGATTGACAATTGGAGTACCGAGAGTTATGGAACCCGCCTTTGGATTTGCTAATTTGGGACTGGGTAGCTTCGGTTGTACTCTAGGTACCGCAGAAGCGTACACCACAGGACTCTTTCTTTCCTGGGTGTGATACGCCAGATAAGGTTCAGACCGATGGATCTGTTTTGGTGGTGGAGGTTCTCTAGGTTTTTTGATACTCAAATCTAAAGTTTCATTCTCCATACCGCGGTCTTGCACCTGTAGCACCACCATATCATCTCGATGAGGTTCTTGGGGTACAGGAGCAGGTACCGCGGTTATTGTAGCACCAATTAAGGGAGTTACCAGTTTAGCTAGGGAAATATCGTTGCGTTGGGGACGTGGTTGGCTATTCAAGTTATACTCGCTCACGATAGTGACTTCATTAGCGTCGTTGTTTAGAATCGAAGAAATCGTGGGTGTAAGACCACTGGTTGGTGGGTGTTGTGGTTGCTGGGCCCCAGCGTTCTTCATCAGTGATATTTCGATCATGTTAAGCATCAAATCTTTCACTGTCAATGGGGAGGTGTTCTGCCTGGGTTGCCCATCATTATTTACAGGAGTTATGGTAGCGGAACCTTGATAATGCTCAGGTGTTTGGCGTTCATCCGCCGTTTCTGTGGCGGAAGAATCATAATCCTCTTTCTTGGCAGGGTTTTGTGGTTGGTCGCAGATAGCTTGAGGACTCTCCGCGCTAGCAGTGTCACTAGAATGCCTCTCCCTTATCGGTTGTTCCTCGCAACTACTAGTGCTACTCCCACTCTCCTCCTCATCCGTCAGGGTAGGTTTCCGGTCCCCCAAACAACCCTCCAAGTTCAACCTCTTCCGATTCGTCGCGTAGTAACTCCTAACCTGATGCGCTGGCTTGTTCAGCTTCTCCCCAATCAGTTGCCAATTAGCGCCCACCTCCGTCAGGGCGTTCTTCAGCTGATTAATCTCCTCTTCCGGCCACTCTTCGACCGGACCCAGCCTCCTCTGTATCCTGTTGAAGCACGCAGAGCAGCACTTGGTTATCCCACTTGGGACGTGAAATTCGGCAAGCAAAGGTTCCCGTACGTCCGCCGGTAAGTCCTGGAGACGCTGAGGGAACGACCGCAATCGTTTTACACGCCCCCTAGAGTTCGGACACGAAGGTAAGGGGCAGTGGGTGTAACGGGAACGGACACACTTGCAACGACATGTGTTGCACACTCGACCGTTGGGTGGTACTTGGTCTTCTCGGAGACCGTACTGGGACGCCTGGCTGGGTGCCAGGGGGCGAGATTGCAGTTGAGGGCCCAGTTGGGCATTGCAAACGATGCATTGGCCGAGTGCTGATTTGTCTGGAAAGATAAGAGATCGAGTTTAGCCATAAAAGTGATACGATTCTTGATCGTGATAGCAGATGGGAGAATAGAGGTAATGAGAAGGGAAATTCAATGAAATAATGATCAAGGTACCAAATATTATGGCCAAAAAAATTGCTGATGGACTCTCCTAGGACAAAATTAAGTAATTGAGAAATAATTTTCGGATTTATAATAGTTTTTTAAGGTTGTGGATCGTTGTACCCTCAAATTTTCGAATCAAACTTTAAAAAAATCACAAATAATATTTAGAGCACCAAAACTTTCTGCAAAAATTGCCAAAGATACCTCATATAGTTGACTAGCATATGTTATACTTTCACTACAATCATACCATTCGTTGAGGCTTGATAAATTTTCAAATGGTGCCTTTATTTTAAAAGTGAGATGTCAGGAAGATCCCACTTTAAAATATTGCAAATTTATATTTGCATCACTCCAAAAATTATGCAAAAATTAATATAGGCTCTTCACATAGACACTGCAATCAGACTGTTCAGTCTAAACAAATTTTCAAATTGTGATTACTAAAAGTGAGGTCAAATGTGATAAACAGAATTAACAGAAATTTGTAAAGGCAATTTTATGCAGTTTTATCTTATAGTTACCCCAACTTCTGGCACCATTGCATCAAATTTTTGAACATTTACAAAGCTCAAATTTCTATTTCAGCTACAGAAATTCATTCGCCGAAGTATATAGTTTCAATAATTGAGAATTATAAAAAAAATTGTACTTGTTATTTTTTTAACTACAACAAACAGGTCCAAAGTAACCTCAGTTCATTGTAATCAAAGAAACCATAACAATTTCACGGAGAACTGGACATTAAGAGCCAGTATACTCGTACGTTTGAATTGTAACCACCTCACGCAAATATTCGACTTCAAATCGCTGTAATTCAAAAACTATGACAGATATGGAGCTCGTTATAGAAATTTCTGACGCAGAATTTAGTTTTCTACTTTATTGGTAACCACCAATTTTGTTGTAAAACCAACACAAAACGAGATATTCCGATAAAACTGTACCCCKTGCATTTACCGATACAAACGGCAACGTATGGCAGTTTTACACGCAATATCCGATTGGAAAACATCGAAACCCTTACCGAATCACCACGCGTTCATGTCGTTTACTTTTTTTATGCCCTTTTTTCCTCGTATTGAGTAATCCAGCTAACACTGCATTATTACACCCGTATTGTTTGATATTACGCAGCGGTAATTCGTGTGTGCCCCGCTCAAAACGAGTGGGATAAGCGATTTTCATACATTTATTTACCGACATCGATTCAAATTGCAGCGCGAGGTGAGGGGGGGGAGGGCTAATATCCGTTGAGTGCCTCGAATTTTAGAAAAGTCAACAATTAATTAGAAGCAAACAGTTGAGAGATACCTCTCTATCCGTGGTGTAATAATTGGGAGAGCCACACAGCGCAAACGGATTACGTTTTGCGCAGTAATTAGGCGGTAGAAAATCAACATTGGTAAAGCGCTTTGCCAACTTAATACTAATTATCAAGTTGGCGAATCTGTAACTTCGGAAAGACGCGGAGCACCATGGCGCCCTCTGACGGTAAACAAGACAACTCTTTCATTTACTAAATTAAACGTCTATGTACACAACCGTTTTTAAATATTCATACGGCACGGCGTGTGTGCTCCCGGGCAAAATCGCGGGGGGCGGTATGTTCCGTCGAAAAAAAAACCGGGCCATCTAATATTCTCAAAGCGGTCGGCCCCTTTTCAAAATTGAACCGTTAATATTTCATTTCATTACGAAAAGTGTTATTTTCTGTGCAAACGCGGCAACGGTTAATTAACATGGGCGGTAATTAGCAAATTCATTTGATTTATCAATACAATTATCGGCCAATCAGATCGGTGATTCGAGTCGTGTCCCATGGGAGACGAAATCGAATCCGCCGGTCCGTTTTGACGTTCCTTGCGCTACTTGTCGTCAAATTTCATTAAAACGCTAATTCATTTGTGGCGTGTTTATCTTTTTTGCCTGGCGGACAATTTAATTTTGAGTCCCTCGAATCGTAAAGTAATAACGTCGTATCGACTGTTTATCTATTATTTACAACGCCTATTACTGGACTGGCATTCCTAAAACAATTGCGATGATATCTCGCTTTCTATCTATTACATTATTATCGATGGAAAACGCTTCGTTCTCCCCTAATTCCCGCTTTAATAATGCACAACTCCCCCCAGATATTACGGTCGCATTACAACGCCATATGTATTATCATCAGGACTCTTAAGCCTGATAAATTTATCTGGCGGTCATTCGARCCAGAAAGCGTCAAAAAATGACACTATTCGACTCTTCTTCTTGTCTACATTTTTGATAACCACAAAGAATGAAGAATTCTTAACATATTTCCCAAGAATACTGAAGTTACCATATTGTGACGTCAAAGGCTTGTACAAATCAAGACGCTCTACCAAAAGTACGTGTTCAAACGACTGTAACTCGTAAACTATGGCAGATATTTAAATCGTTCTTAGAGGAGTTGATCAAAAATTTTGTTCTCTACATTTTTTATGCCCACAAATTTTATCATAAAACCAACACGAAAGGAGATATTTTGAAAAAACTGTACCCCTTACATCAGCACCTAACGGTGAAACAGTGTACACGCTTTTCCCTAAATATCTCTGAAACTACTCAAGCTAGAATGACGTACTTTTCACGAAAAAGTAGTAAAATTAATACTCTTTAAAAAGAATCCTAACAAGTTTTCTGGAAAACTGATTGTTTACATTTTATGAACTGCCAAAGTTGAAAAAAACATGATTTAATAGCTGTAGATTGAAAATACAGCCACAGTTCCAAAAATAAGCAAGATATTTTGAAAAATATCTTCAAAGCTGTCGGTCCAATGATGGAAACCTCCACGATATTTAAATAATTTAAGGAAAATCACGTCCAGGATTTATTTTTTAGACAAAGAAGACCAGAAAACTCCCGACCACCACAACAGGGGTAGTCCACTTGAAATCAGGGCCGCCCCGTACCTCCAGGGACCCAAACTCAAACAAGCCTCTCTCGTCAAACAAGAGCCATCTAAATGAAAAGATTTTCCACATGAATTTAGGTATTATTACGGCGTATTTCCTCTGGGATCGTCGGAGACGTCGCATTGTTCGCTTTACATCTTCCTAATCAGCGATACAACTTCGTTTTCCGCGTTCCAATTAAGCGATTTTCAGACGCAATACCGACATGGGGGCTCACAAGGCAACATGGCCCGCCTTCCCCTCCGTTCGTTGGTATCTCGTCTTCTATTTTTATTAATGAAATAAAGTACTGTGCAAACCGTGGCATTTCATTCGGAAAAAGTAGCTCCGGGCGTTCCATTCGCAAAGATAAATGTGTATACACGGGTCCCGACTAAAATAATGTTTATTTAGAAGATTAATATTGAAGTTAAACATCTGTTAACCGCACGGGGCTGTTGCGAGATTGGGGGCCATGTCGGGCGAAGCGGCAGGTCGCTCTGGATTGTCGTCTGCCATTTTGGAGCCCAATCTAAGGTGTATGACTGCAGGGATATTCCCTCTCAACTATTTGATATATTCTTTCCAAACATATGTTTTTTTGACTATTGATGTACTTGAGATTTGTTTTCTAACTTGACTAAAACTCGCTCAAATCTGGTGAGCAAACTTTAGTTGCCTTCTGTCTATAAATATTCTATCGTTTCGAACAGAAACTACTTCTGTATTTTCTTAACGAGAATAGTGAACCTGTAATCTCAAAAACTGTTGTAGATTTTTTTCTGGTGTGTCTCAAGGTCCACACAAAGGACCTAGTTTATAAATCTCATTTTTGCCACATATTTGTCCTTTTAAAGAAAATGTCTTGATTTTATGACGGGGCAATCGAAAACTTAGTGTTATGTTATAATTACGAATATTTCACGTTTGAGAACAAAACTGTTCGAAATTATGACTTCAAATAATTGTTGCTGATCAATTCACATATAAATCAAATACTTTTTAAGTTCACGTCATCAATTTTAATATCAGAGCAGCCATTTGACCGTTAACTTTAGATTCTCTCGAAAGGAACCAATTTTTCACATCTCCCCCCTCCGGGGCAGTAATTAAACATTTCATCACAAACCGAATATTAAATAAAGCCGCCACCCCTGCCACGCCACCCCGCCAAAGAAACACGCGGAACCGTCCACCCCCACCACCGATCCAGAAAGAGATACCGAATATTTTGAATTATGGCTATAAACCGTGACAAATGGGGCCAGATATCAGTCAGTTTCCAGATTATCTCGCGAACAGGTCATCGTGTGCGGATTTTCTTTCTCTGCGGGCTGATGTACTCCCTCTACAGGGCATGGTTGGGCTTCGGGCCCATGGGGCCCCTTCCGGGACCCTTCCCATCGGGATCCGCGAGCCTSGGGCCCCCTCAGGGCGTACCTGGGCCCCCCGACGTGTCACTGCAAGTGGGGCCCACTATGACGCATTTTTCCGCACACAGGAGCATCTTGGGGGCGCACAGCGGGTTTTTTAAGGCGGCCCTGGCCAATCACGCAGGTTGGTACTTAGAAAAATTGCTGGAAACGATTGACTACTGTCCTTTCGCATTTTTGTGTGAGTCGTAAATAAATTGTGCTCTCAGAACCACTTAAATCTAAAAATTTTCTCGTAATTTATAACTAGAATCCAAAAATTCCACTTCATTTGCAAAACATCAACTTTTTTAATAAAATATTTAACTCAATGCATTAATAATGCGTCATTTGTATCTTACAAATTATAACCTAACATGAAAAAGTTGTGGTGGGTTTTTCATTTAATTCTACAAATATTTCTTGTCCCTGAAAACAGTTGTTCGCCACATACAGTATTTAATAGTGTACATAAATATTTTCGAACCACTGCAACAAAGTACGTATTTATGATCAAATTTATCTCCAGCAATGTCTCTTTTAATTACCCTGCACTAGTATCATATTCTACCAAATTAACATTATTTTGTATAGTTCAATGATAATGTTTGACGTCAATATTAAAGCTATTGGCTTTTCTTAAAATTTGACTTCATGTGGATGCAGTTATTACACCATATCCGGACACAAGCTGGTCTGGTAGAGAATGGTGCTCCCAAGGATCTATTATGGGTCCCTTACTGTATCTTCATTACATTTTGCTGACGACTTCCATCTTTTGCAAAATTTCTTTTTAAAATGTAAAAGCCAGTTTGTGTTCTCTATTCTTATGATGTTAGATACGATCGCGAAAATTTCAACAAATTCACATGATTACAAGATCTACAAATTCCTAATTTTTTCAGGCCCATCTCCAATAGCAGTACCAACAGTCAACGTCGATGAATTTTCCTGCCTCCTGACCTTCATGTACACAGGCTACCTGGACCTAAACCTGACCAATATCTACAACATTCTCCTAGCAACGCACATACTACACATGCCCAGAGCATTAGAAATCTGTCGTTCCTTCCTCCTCCAAACCCAACCGCTGGAGACGCGCCCAAACATAATCAAACCAATTCCCAATCGAAAAACAGCCCTCCCGTATCCCCAGATATTGCCCCCGACCACTTCCAACCTGAAGAAGTCAGAGGCGACCCCATTCAAAGTGGTGAGGGAGAAAAGCGACGAAGAACCGAAGCCTCCCGTGGAGGAACAGAAGGCGAAGAAGACGGCGACGAAACCTCGAAAGCGCGAGTCAAAGGAGAGAGCCATCGTGGACATAGCCTGCTGCGACGGCCCCGTCCGCTTCCATCGAGTGATCAACAAGAATTACGGCCTCCAGGTCTCCGAAAACGACTACACGTTCCAAGAGGTCAACAGGAATGAAGCGATGAACAAGGCGATGAGCGAAAATATAAGAGACAAGCAGCGAAGTGACGAGAATCAAAGCAGCAGCGACCTCTTCACTTKTCTCTACTGCAACCACACCTTCAAGTCGCAGTATTGCTACCAGAAACACGCGAGGAGACACCTGAATCCGGTGAGCCTTGATGGMGACACCAGCAGCAAGAGGGAGGTGAAGATTCTCGACATGAACGTGCAGTATTACCCCTGCAAGACTTGCGGGAGCAAGTTCCCGAGCTATTACTTCGTCCACAAGCACAGGAAGATGTGTCACGCCGAAGAAATCCAAGATAAAGGAGAGGAGAGGGTCGAAAGCTGCGAGAGCAGCAAGGAGAGCGCTATAGATGTGGAATAAATGTAACAAGTATCAATAAAAACCTACCTTGAACGTCAGGTGACTCGTCCTCACTGGTTTCCATCGCCGCGTTGTCTTTTCTTCTCTCGTTCTTCTTCTTGGTCTCCGTGAGCGCGGCCGTCGAATTTTGTTCACTGCAAACAAAAAAAAAATACGACGTGAAAACCAGCGCAAACAGACGCGAATCCGAAGGATTAAAACGCCCAAATCTGAAATTCCAATTCGCCTCCAATCGCCGCAAATTCATTTCAATATTTCTGATTGCAATCAGCCTGATTTTGACAAACACACGATTTGCATTACAATCCGTTCGAGTACTCCCAAGTGATTCGAAATCACGGTACGGCGAGCAGATCAATTTTCAAATTAAGTCCTGTGTGCATAGAAATCCCGAATGAGGGACGAAAATTTCGCGGCGGCGCGCCATCCTGCGGGGAAAACGTGAACCGGGGTGAGTTTTCTGTAAGAATCTCGAACACTACAAACCCAAAATCAATACTGTTACCGTCGTTCAAATGACAGTTATTGTTTTACGGAGTTTCGAGCTTTGTGAAACGTAACTACACAAAAATTTGGCTTTGATCTGTAGTATTTCCGTTAATCATGAGGCTATTTCAAAAATTCACGGGGTATATGGTGTAAAATTTAGTTCTCTACATTTTTGGTAATCACCACTTTTCTTGTAAAGACAATCCGAAGATAGATATTTCGGGAAAACCGCACCTGTTGCATTCCAGCATCGACCAAAAGCAGTACTATTACTGTTTTGTGAATATCTCTAAGACCACGAGTTCAATAAAGATCATTCTTGCACAGAAATACAGCTAACTGTATGCTCTTTAAACAATACTACTACAATTTTTCCATCGAACCAAAAGTTATCGTTTTATGGGGTTTAGAACTTTAGAAAAATGCAACAACATAAAAATTCGACTTTGACCTGCCGTATCTTCACTCATCAAGATGCTATTTTAAAAAAATATAGTAAAATGTCGTACAAAATTTAGTTCTCTACATTTTCGATAATCTCCACTTCCCTTGTAAAAGCAACACTAACTTAGATATTTAGGAAAAACCGTACCTACTACATTCCAGTATCGAGTAAAAGCAGTGCGGTTAGTTTTTTGCAACTATCTATGAAACTCCTGGTCCAATAAACATGTGGTTTGCGTGAAAATGTAGCAAACTAAGTTGTGGTTAAAAATCATAAGCATTTCCCCGACTAATAAACGGTTATCAATATCCGACAGTCCAAACGCGACATGAACGACATTCATGATATTTGTAATAAAGGTAAAGAAAGCTGTATAAAACTATACAAATGAGTTATTGATCCACTCTGCAGTTTGATGAAATCACCAAAAGATGGCGCGAAACGGGGCAACAAATTGAAAACTAACTTTTATTAAATGGAGCATTATGAAAAATTGACTTTGAAACACTGTATCTCAGAAAATCACTATGCTATCAGAATATTTCATGAGAGATCCTGTGCAAAATTTAGTTCTCTACATTATTGGTAATCACCACTTTCCTTGTAAAAGCAAGGCTAACCTAGATATTTCCAAAAAACCGTAGCTATTGCATTCCGACAGCGACTAGAAACAGTATGCTTGCTGTTTTTTGAATATCTCTAAACCTATCAGTTCAATGAAGATTATTTTTTGCACAGATATACAGCTAACTATATTCTCTTAAAAACACTATAAGCATTTCTCAATCCAACCAAAAGCTATCATTTTATTTAGTTTCGAACTCAATGAAATGAAGCATTACGAAAATTTCACTTTAAAGTACTGTATCTCAAAAAATCATGGTGCGATTAGAAAATTTCATGGGAGATATTGTGTAAAATTTAGTTTCCTACATTATTGGTAATCACTACTTTTCTTGTAAAAGTAAGGCGAATGGAGTTATTTAACCAAAACTGTACCCCTTTGCGTTTCAGCATCGACTAGAAGTAGTGCAGTTAGTTTTCTACAAATATCTCTGTAACTATTGGTCCTACAAAGATGTACTTTGGATGAAAAAGTAAAAAACTAAATTCTTATTAAAAAATATACATTTGTTTTCCTGACAAATCAAAGGTTATCGATTCCTAGCAGTGCAAACTTGAAAAGTTTAGATATTCATGTTTAATGTGTCAATATAGCAGTTCTTTGGTTAACAAATAAATAAGTATTCATATTCATTAAATGCTTAAGCATTCTGTGATATCCTGAGTAAAGAAAACTGTATTAAACCACACAATCGTGCTATTGATCTGCTCGGAACTTTGACGAAACTACCAAAAGATGACACTACAACTGACGGATGAACAGTACCCTACCTTTGCGTTTCCTGGGAAGTCTCCTCCTTGTCGGGCACAGTTTCCTCTTTCTCCGGAGCGACCTCTGTGCTTTCCACCACCTCATCTGCAGGTTTGCACCTAGACTCCTCGGTGTCACTCTTGTTTTCAACGTTCTCGGTGGGGCTTTGTCTTTCCGGTGTCCCTGCTTCCGTTGTCGTCACAGTAGTCGTCGTGGTCGAACCCGAAATCACAGTGGACACCGGTGGAGGGCTAGAGGTACCAGGGGCTGACGGGGAAGCCTCCGCGTTGGCCTGCGGAGACCCCGTGGTCGATGAAGCGACGTTCGAGGGGGCGTCCGTGTCGCGATTGCCAGTCTTCTGCTGCTGCTCACGTTGCAGTCTGGTCGTCACCCTCGTCGTCATGATGTCAACGACGGAGATGTTCGCGCTGCTGTTGACCTTCTGGGGGTTGTTCCGCGAGGATCTCGCCCGCAACCGGGATTTCCGCAGGAGTTGCTTGTAGTTTTCCGTCTTTTTGCTCAGGTAGTAGTACTGGACACAGTCGGCCACGGACTTCCGTTCCAGGTACGAGGCTATCACACCGAAGTTCTTGGGGTGCTGGAGGTACTTCTCTTTGAAGATTTCCTTCTCGCTGGGCGTCCAGATGTTGATGTACTGCCTGCTCTTGTACTCGGCCTCCATGTCGTCTATGTGGCCGTTGTTGTTTTGGTAGGTGACCTTTCGTTCCTTTGCGTCCAAGAGGATGGGAGGTATGACCGCGTAGCTCCTCATCTTCTTGTCTTCCATCGCCTGTTCCTGGAGGTTGTCCATGATCTCTTCCATGTCAGCTTCAGATTTTACTCTGGCGCCCACCCTGTTAAATCTGTGAAACAATTAATCAAGCAACAACGAGATGGTGGCAGGAGGTTACCTTTCTTTGTCCTCTCGTTGCTTCCGCAGCTCCGGGAAGACCTTCTCGAAGAACTCTCTGTTCTTGGCATCCTTCGCTTTCCTCTTCCGACTCGATTCTATCTTGTCCACGTTCCTCAACCATTCCTGCATCAACCTGCTGTACGTTTCCGTCAGGTACGTGTTTCTGCCCTCCTTCTCTGAGTGTCTCCTCTTAAAATGCTCCAGAAGCCTCCTCTTGAACGCTTGATGCTTTCTTTTGTTCTCGTGGTAGAGGCCGGTATCCGACGGTTGGTTGTACAACGGCCATTCCACCTTGGGACCCAGCTGGTCTAAAGCCGCGTGGGCGTTCTGCGCCTTCTTCCTGTTCTCCGCGTATATCTTCTGGGCCAGACTCTGGTGCTTCGGCTGGGTGTCTTCCTCAACTTCAGATTTCACAGCCGGTTTCGAAGCGTTCTCTGCCAGCTCTTGCTCCTTCTTCTTCAGGATGGAGATCTGCGATTCCGTCTTCGCTATCTCGCGGTCCACCTTCCCTATCTGCTGGAGGAGTTCATCCTTCGTCGTCCTCAGAGAAGTTTGGTCCTCCTGCTGGATGTGGTCCGGAAGAGTGGGGGAGATCGCCTCCACCTGGGGGTTGTACGTTCCCGGCTGTTCCTGCAATAAAGAAAAGTTAAGAATACATCTGTTAAAGTGCTTTTAAAAGATATGGATCAGAAAACCAACAGTCACCATTTTATTGAGTTTTAATTTTAAAATTTGACTTTGATCACCCATATTTCAGAAAATCATGCTACTACTAAAAGATTTAAAGAGAGATATGGTGTAAAATTTAGTTCTCTACATTTCTGGTAATCACAACTTTTCTTGTAAAAGCAAGGCGATTGGAGTTATTTAACGAAAACTATACCCCTTGCATTTCGGCATCGACTGGAAGTAGTGCGGTTAGTTTTTCGCAAATATCTCCGAAACTATTAGTCTGACAAAGACGTGCTTTGGATCAAAATGCAGAAAACTAAATTCTTGTTACAAAGCATATACTTATTTTCCCGACAAATAAAAAATTATCAATTTCTGACAGTCCAAACTTAAGCATTGCCAAAATTTTGACTTAAACCACTGCATCTAAAAAAATCACGGTGTGATTTAAAGATTTGATTAGAGATATAGTGTTACATTTAGTTCTCTACATTTTTGATAATCACAACTTTTCTTGTAAAAGCAAGGCGATAGGAGTTATTTAACGAAAACTATACCCCTTGCATTTCGGTATCGACTGGAAGTAGTGCGGTTAGTTTTTCGCAAATATCTCCGAAACTATTAGTCTGACAAAGACGTGCTTTGGATCAAAATGCAAAAAACTAAATTCTTGTTACAAAGCATATACTTATTTTCCCGACAAATAAAAAAAATTCAATTTCTGACAGTCCAAACTTAAGCATTGCCAAAAATTTGACTTTAAACCACTATATCTCAAAAAAGCATGATGCGATTAGAAAATTTCATTGGAAATATAGTGTAAAATTTAGTTCTCTACATTTTTGATAATCACAACTTTTTTTGTAAAAGCAAGGCGATTGGAGTTATTTAACGAAAACTATACCGCTTGTATTTCGGCATCGACTGGAAGTAGTGCGGTTAGTTTTTCGCGAATATCTCCGAAACTATTGGTCGTACAAAGATGATCTTTGGATCAAAATGTAGAAAACTAAATTCTCATTAAAATGCATACACTCATTTTCTCAACAAATCAAAAGTCATCAATTCCTGACAGTCCAAACTTAAAAAAGTTTAGAATAGCTCACTATCAACCTACCCTAGTGTCGATCCTGAGAGGAGGCATCTCCTTCCTCTCCTGTAGTCGGATCTTCTTGAAGGGCTGCTGGTCCTGACCCGGCAGCATGTCCAGGTGGTGCACTGGGGCCCCACCGTGGAGGGGTTCCCTAGGTCTGTTGCCATACTCGGACGAGTGCAACAGGGAGATGCGGGGCTGGCGGTAGTCGCGGTAAGCGGTTGGATAGGCAGCTGTGGGTGGCACCGTGTACCGTTGGTTCGACACCTGGCTAACTGGGGTTTGCAACTGCGGAGATGCGGGGTAAGGGTATCTAGACGCCGTCGACAATGGAGATCGCGAAGGTTTGTATAGCTCGTTCTGCTGACTGGGTCTGGAAATAAGAGAAAACTCGTTCAACCCTTAAAGTTGCCAATTACGTGACACCAGAAAATGACGTTCTATAGGGGTATCAAAAAACAATATGATTCCCATACAATACCCAAAGGATTAAGCCTTGTAAAATCACGCTTTAAGTTACCTTTCGCCTTATGGTAAATCATTGAGGCTACAAAGAGGTTTAATTTGTTTATTGCTTTTTAAGTACCTAGACTACTTCCTTTCCTTAAAAGGGGTAGTGAAAAGGACGACGGAATAAATTTGATGTTAATTCTTCAATATGTATAGTCGTATTTTTATATCTACGTCTACGTCTAGCCAATAAGCTAGCTAATCGGACATATGACGATATTTCCGCTACGGGGCTGCAATTCTGACCCAACGCCAGCTACCGGATTCCCGGTATGTCATTTTCCGTGTTCCTACGAGGTCACAATTGCTACGATCTGGGTCAGAACCAGTAGCCATTCAGCCAGATCTTGGTTCTCGCGATTTTTTCACCTAATGGATTTAGCGTCTTCGTAGACGCTAGCACGAGAGCTCGCTGCCTGCCTGTGGCAACGAAACAGGCCCCGACGAGCCAGCAAACCGTTGACCCTAACAAAACAGATGAATAACTACCATCGGGAGGGAATCAGCCAATGGCAACGCTGCACGACTACAACCTGCCGTCCGATTGGTCGAACTGCAACGGCCATGACTATTCGGGGCGGTTCCCGGCGAAAAGTGGGGGAATACGCCAGCTTCTTTTCAATGCCAGTCTCCCTGGGAGATACTTCGCTTACTTGATGTGGGAAAGCTGCAACGAAGCAGTAGATGAGAGAGATAGTGTGGAAAACAGTGGGGGAAGCTGTATTTATGGGAGGCGTGGCTAAAGAGAGAGAAAGGTTCGTCTATTACTGTCTCAGTTGGCGTGGAACGCTCACAGCGGGAGCAACACGTCGAAGTTTCGTTATCTAGAAAGTTGGCCATGCAGTTTTCGTCGATGTTTTTGTTTTGCCACTGCGCTTCATTAGCGAAGTTTTGGGGTAGGCAATTAGATTGCTCGAAAGACGAATGGTTGGAGAAGAAACTGGATGGAGCCCAAGGGCTCAAAAAATCGTTGTCTTGGCAATATAATATGATGGTAAAATGTAAATCTTGCTACAGTTATACTTTAAACCGTCAAGACATGGCTATTAATAATGATTGCTACACTTATTAACGAAATTTCCTCGTTTTCTGTCACCTGTTTTTTTTTGGCGCCCAACGTGGGGCCTTTCACGAGAGCGGAGAAATCCCAAAAATCAAGCGGCCCATCAACCCGTCTAACTGCACTCAGGGCCTGCATGAATAAATGAACTGCTGTCTATAAATAGGCGCAGTGACAGGTGCTGCTACACCTCCTATCCAGAACGGGGGGTAGGTATTTCCTTTTCCCATACCTGGCTGGTTCTACGACCCCTTATAGCATGAATGTTTCACTCCAGCCTGAGTCACACTAACAAGCGATCGATGCAGTTTTACTACCTGCGTTTCCTAGAAGCGAAATTATTATAGCGAGATGCAGGAAACGGAAAACGAGCTGGTGCGTTCCGAGCTATAAAAGATTTTTTTGTGGTGAATTTAGACAGAGAAATATCTTCAATGTTTCGTAATCGCCAAACATTTTGTTCACGGTATTCGCACCTTCAAAAATGCAAACAAGTTACAAAACGATCACCCACCGACAGCATGCGACATTGTAGCCTGTCCGAATGAAATGGTTTTGAGGAGGTATTTTTAAAAAACCCAATGACTTTGCTGAAATGTGGCGGCAAACAGGAAACCTAGTATCACGTGTTAGGGGGACACAGAGCCAACATTTCTCTGTAGTTTTTTCGGGCGAATAGGTGTTAAGGATCGACATAATTATAAATCGGCACACTGTTTATGCAACATGGTCTATTAATAAAGTTATACGTTCGTCGGTATCGTAAGTGACTGTACTGGGGAGGTCATCGGATAAGTTTATCTGTGTATTAGTTTCTCTCGTGGTAAAGAGCGTTTAAAGCATGAAATGATTTTGAAGAAGTGTGTCAATAAGAAAATCACGCAGAAACTGTCCAAAAATTGAGCCCTGGGTGGCTCCAAAGGGAGCATACAATCAATTCTCCGGTGTTCTTTTTTCAAATCCTGCTGAACAGATCGGAAAATCACGAACAAAATTCCGATCCGACCCGTCACGATTTTCCAGGCCACCTCACGATCGATCGAAAAAAAGAGGTCTGAATCAGCTAGACTAATTAACATAGAACGTTGTGGGTAGGTGGAAGTGGTTACACCTCATCATTGTCGAAGCTGAAAAAGCATCAAGGTCTCTCTCGCTATAGTTAATGACCAGGAAACTGGCCGCCATCTTGTGCAGAACGCGTGGATAGCGACACGGAGCCAGGAAAAGCGTCGAACGGTCTGTAAATACAACCGATTCTGTTCTCCTAAAATATGTTCCTAACAAAAGAAATCTTGAAGTATAAGTGATGATTTTAACAGTTCATATTGCCCGTAACGAATGCTGAAGCGCTTCAAATTTTTATCGAACATGCAAACGCAAAATCAAGGACTGTCGAAAGCATGTCTTCCTTCCACCCATGCAACATTCTTTTGCCCATAAATACGCCTCTAACAGTACCCAAGGCAGTTAAATTATAATTTTAAGACCCCAAGGTGTCCCACCAAATCAAGCAGCGAACACCACGTCACTTCTTATTAATAGTGCAAGTCACCGGGCGAGAAAGCGTTAAAATGAACAGGTTATATAATAACGATTTTCCGAGATCACGTCTAGTGCCATCGCAGTCCCATCCGAACAACATTTGATACCTTCGCTGTACCCATAAAACCAGTCGTTAATCCCGAAAAAGAGAAGGTCAACAAAATCATCAAAACGCTAAAAACAAAACCGCTTCCGTCGCAACGAGTTCCGAACAAGTGCACGGCGAATGGCAACGCCGCACGCCCCGTCGGGTTGTTTAATGAACGGATCCCCTTTTGGGACACAAACGCGGACTTTCTCTACCCGTGAAAGAGCGGAGACCTTCATTTGGGTTCCAGAATTCGTGGTGTTATTGCAAATCCGGCGGGCTGCGGTGCCATTTTTAAAGACCGCACGTTGGGCGCCAAGAAATCTGCGGCGGTAATTTTGGCTAATTCGCAGGGTTCGTCATTAATTTATTGAGGGTTGGAGATAAATTATGCATACCTAAACATATTACAAACATTGTAGATGTTTAAGTTACGTCCTTAGGTGATTTTAACGTCCCCACCAGTCGTAATGACAACCGTCTACGCTGCTTAGAACTTTAAACGAATCACACAACTTTGAGCAACTTATACAAACAGAACCTTGCAACATTAATCCATGAGCCAAAAGTCTGGCACTTTTCTTGCAATTGAAGATCCTTATCATTCTACTTTGGGCTGTTAATTTAACTTCTCATTATTGCTTGTGTTACAAAGAAAGTACACTTCTTAGCTTGATTAAACCAGTCGCTCAAAGGTAGATGAAGAAGTAATTATGTTGTTGAACTGTTACATATTAATGTACTGCCCTTCAAGTGTCAAAAATAGGGTCTTATCAAAAGAACTGACAAGGGGTTAACACTTGACGGTACAGGAATCAACGAAACCTTAATGTAAATGAATACAGTTTTCGATCATTGGCTCTCTCATCGACTAACATGTATTAACTATTATCGATGGTAGCTTGGGTAAACTCAGATTATCTTCATTTATGTATTAATCGCGATATGTACAAGGGTGCATGTTGGGCGCCAAAAAACGACACTGCCCCCGGATGTTCTCGTGCGATTTGCAGCCTCAAAAACGAAGGAAATCGCTGCCATCAAACGTGAATCTCATCATATCCGACCCAGTCGATCTGCCTGGACGGAGCGGCGGCCCAACATCTCATTTAAAAATAGCCAACAACTACACGCATTACGCTGTACGGGCAAGTCCCAAGGTTAATAAGAAGACGGACAGGCCTTTCACAACACCAGAGCAGCGTTGCCGCTACCAACGGGCGATCGAACGCCAAAGGGGAGCCCGAAAGAGCCAGAAAACTGGAAAATTCAGTGCATCGGGCAACACTGATTGCCGCGTTGCCAAGCGCAGGGGAGGGGCCAAGCTAGCAACGCCGCAATTATCAATTCGACCCGGAGCAATAACTGCCCGTACAGATAAGAGGGACGAGCCGAAGTGGGGCCCCGCTGTATTTGAACAGACGAGGCCGAGCTTATGGCAAAGAAATCGTGGCAAGCCTAGGAGACTAGAGGAATTATCTTTCGAGTGATCCATTCATGCATCGCAAACATGGTGTTGTTTGCCAGTTTCGAAATTCCTTATCGGTCGGGTTTTATACWTCGATGATTCAGTTTAATTTTAATGACCTTACAAGGCCATCGGACCCGTGACGCAACCGTGGAAATAGGAAAACAATGCGTTTAGAAATTGGAGCGTCTATTGTTGCACAATTGTTGGCAACAGGGTTCATTCAAGTACAGAAAATGTAGATTTTATATGTACGTGGTACGATTTTTTTCTAGCTCCGTCATAATGCTTCTCACATGAAGAGTTCAGTGTGATCTTTTTCCCATTGTCGGAGCCTTAAGTAGAATATAATTACAGACGTTTGCATAATGTCCTCTTTGTGCTGTGGTCGAGATTATACGCTTTAAAACGAATCGACCACGGTAATAAAAATTGTGTTTACGACGATGCTTTATTGGTGTTATCGAAAGGGTAAAGTTTTCTAGKATTACTCCAACATAAAATCTAGCAYCGATTTTACWTTTTTTCACGACGAACAATACAGCTAAATGAGGAGCTGGGGAGGGGAGAATTACGCTAATAAACCTGGAAAATTGACGGCGCATTCAAGAATCCAAAGGGCAACTGGTTAAATCCTAAGTCGTGGTTCATTAGCGTCGTCGAATAATAATAACTCGTGCAAGATCGACATGAATATAAAATCAACTAACTTTTCCCCATTTCCACACACACACGTTCTCCCGACCTCCCCATGTTTTCTTTTTTTTTCTAAAACCAGGAGATACGGCGGTGGGAGAAGTCGTCGACCTCGCTTGCATTATTAGAATGCATTATTGCGTGTTAGTCCAACAACCGTACAGGCGGAATGCTAAATTTCTCGGGTCCCTGTCAAGAGAATATTCAAACAAGAGGTCGTACCCTCCCCTCTCGCTGGATTTTACACCCGGGGGGAGAAGAACGCCGGAGACCTTGAAAGTTTACTGAGGCAACAGCAGATGGTCGGAAACATGATTGGAGGAGGTGAAAAAAAGTAAATTTGTGTTCATTTGCACCATAAAAGCAATGTGCAGTCCTACGTTGTATTCGTATTCATAAAACCCATGAAGCAGATTGTTAATATTGGTCAGTATGTATAGATTTTTGCAACTGTGCTACTCTCGTCTTCAAACATAATCCATGTTGATGGTCGGATCTTGTAACTAATAGAAAAACTACTTTCATAAAATCTATGTTCGATGTGCTTWTCACTTGTAAATACGTGAAGCAAGTTTGAAACCAAACAGATTTGGACTTTAATGCCATAAAATAACTAGTATATAGCTGATGAGTGACTTTCAATACTAAGCAGAAAGCCAAAGTTGACGTTATCGAACTGTTATCTATACAAAACCCAAAATTCAAGATTGTAAGACTTATTCAACCCCAAGCTTTGTACTATCCGGCCCCACATTTGCATTATATCAAATTGTACAGCTGTAAACCCTAAATAAAACAGGAAATAAGAAATCCAGCGATGAAATTCCTGGTAACGACAATGCACTGGGGCACACACATCTGCCTACAAAGACGCCGACAAAGCAGCAATGAAAATTTTAATATCCCTATGAGTTCCAGAACCAAACAAAAACAACAAACCTTCTAATACCCAAACTGCTGGAGTCACACAAGACGAAATTGTTGTTCCTTGCTTTATCGACCTTGAAACGTGTCGTGAAGTTGGTAGCGACAAAAGTTTGTGACGTAGAAAACACCCCTCTCAAGGGGTGGGTTTGTTTTAGAGGTCGGAATGCATTTCGATCGATTTGTTTGGATAACGAGGACACGTAAAAAGAAAGATCAGGTTCACATCCCCAAAAAATGCAGATTTCTCGAAACGTTGGGCGCCACGTACTGTTTCATCTCTTGGACATCTCTGCCCTGGGGTGGTTCTGGTACATTTCCCTCCCGCGGGGAAACCCACGTTCCGAAATTTTACACGGCGAAAACTCATATATCGGAACACCTATCCGGGGTAGAGGGGGGAGATGMGTCTGGGGTGCGATCCATAAATCGATTTGTGCAGCCGGCTGCACATCAGAAGAGGGATGTGTGGGACTGGCGAATTTTCTGTTGCTGGTTGAAAAAATTCGGTATTGTTCGGAAATCGAGTCGTCTAGAACGGAAAATATAATGTAACTGCGCCTTTCAGTGTTAAGAACTGACTTATTAGTAAAACATATCTATAGTGTATCCCGAATCTATACAATTTTTTTTGCTTCTGATTATCATGGACATTTTCACTTAAAATTACACAATGGTGAGAAAAAGAATAACAGAGGTCGTCCAATTAACAGTGATTTAGCTTTAAAAGAAATACTTATACAACTAACAAAAAGATATTCCAACACATTTAGCAATTACATACACTACTCAATCTGTAGGTATTATAAAAGGCTTACTGGTTTAATTAAGTAGATTGAAATGTATTACTCTCTTGTTCACTCTTTCAATATGGAGCATATACAGAGCAGCTACAAAGTATGGAACCAGCAGGATATTTTAGGTTCTGTTCGACCGATTTTTTTTAATTGTCCATGGGCTTATGGTTTTCTTGAATCTTTCAACTCCTTGTCGGCTCTCGTTTCCGAGATATGGGCGCAAGTTGCATTTTTTTAAATGGGAAAGGAGGTCAAAAGGATATTTTTCCTGATTTCAAAAATGTATCACACTTGTACAATTGATTGCTTCTGAATGAAAACAATTTTCTTTGTCGCTAAAATGGACAAAAAGCCAGGTATTACCATTTTTCCTCGACTGGTGATAATTTTAATCTAGTTTGATCACTATCAGCATAAATACGATTTTTCAGATACCCCCACAGGAAAAAATCAAGCGGCGTCAGATCAGGGGAACGTGCTGGGCATTCTATTGCTCTGCGTCTATCAATTCATCTAAATAGAAATATCGTATTCAAATATCCACGAACGTCGACTGCAAAATGGGGCGGTACTCCATCTTGCTGAAACCACATCTGCTCAGAAGAACGCGCAGCATTTTCACGACTAGGAAACAGGCGAATAAGTTCTGGTATAATGTGTTGGCGCGAGAGCTCTAAATACTTGACAGCATTCAAATTTCCATGGATGAAAAAAGGCCCTCACCGATAATACCACACCAGACATTCACTTTCTGAGGGTGTTGTGTGTGGACTTGTTCCCATCCAATGTGGATTTGTGTCCGACCAATATCTGCGATTATATGTCTATTCACATTACCATTGAGGCAAGAAGTCGCTTCATTAGAAAACATAATCCAATTTAAAATGTTTCTATCTTCATCTATCATGTTCATAGCAGTTTCGCAAAATTCTATCCTGCGATCGAAATCATCTTCGCACGCTGTAGTACGGAACACTTGGGATTCTCTTGCACATCCAAAAGGACATTCAAGCTACTTTCCTCACTCATCAAAATTTCGATGCAATCATGTTCAGTTAACTGAGTTTTTGTTCTTACTTAGCGATAACGAATATTGTTTTTATCCCGAAGTTTTTTGCAAGTTGGTTATCACACTTTTCTCAAAGGTAAAAGGGTGTAGATTTTTGTAATGAAGAAAAATTATCCTTCTCAATGATGTACCTTTTCACCCCCTTTCTCATTTAAAAAATGCAACTTGCGCCCATAGCTTGGAAACGAGAGTATATTTCTATTTAAGTTTTTTTTTATTAGAAATCGTGCAAAGAAATTTCATAATCTTAAACGACGACAGATTCAACTGTATTTTGCTGGAATCTTGCAATACTTATATAATCACTACTTTTTCTATACAATTCGTTGTGCGATATTGATTCTATTTGCCTTCTTTGGTCACTTAAATCCCATCGCGCTAAAACAAATCGACAAAGCTGAAAATAAACTATGATGTAATGTGTTAACATTGAGTGCACCAACTGATGGCATGCCTTTTTCCTTTCGCATCGAAACTTGTAAATGAAGATAAATGAACCTTTCTGAAAGATTACTGACCTTGGTATACTAAAAGCGCAGTTGAAAACGAAACAAAAAATATAGGGACAATCTACAAAAATTCGCTCACGCATTGGCATACTCCAGTTATCGTGTTATCATCCTTATTTACGATCTACATCGGTGTGTGTTTGCATAGCCATTGTTGACAATGTTATTCCAGCATCGAAATATTAGATCAACTCGTGGGGCGCAACAACGATGGGCTGACGTTAATTGATTTTGAAAATTATGGCATGGCGCTGTCATTCGATTAAAACAATAAACATCACAAGTGGTGGTGGACGGCTAGAATTTGTGGTAGAACTGTTCGATTTCTTTAATTGAAAAATTCTACATGCTGCAAGCTGATTATGCCAAAATTATAGACTAATGGAGTTTCCTTAGAGCCTGCCTTGAAATCGACATTCTCGAAATGTTTGAATGTTTGCTCAAAGCGTCACAAGGTAAAAATGTCTGGGACGAATAAACATTATGACATCAACATATTGCATAATATCTTAGGTAATACGGCTTACTATAACGCCTCTCATTTTTAAAGAAGTGCATTGGATTTGTCATATTTTTCCACAAGTTGTTAGTCTTTTAATATCGCAGAATTTAAGGTTCGCTTGTTACATTACGATAAAATATGCAGTTTTCGAGATTACTCCAAGTGTGAACGCAGAAAATCGCGTTCCAAATTGCATTGAAAATAATCCAAATAGGAGTTTAAGATTAATTGCAAATCATGAGAATATTCCAAAGAGTCGCCCTGCAAGATCGCCTGATTTAAATCTTATGGATTTTTCTTTTGGGGCTATCTAAAAGCCCCGATTCATAATGTTGAGGACCTACGACTAAGAAATGTTGAGAATTGGTTTTGTTACCAAAGCACAATTTGCAAATCCTGGAAAAGAGAAGTCTCCTTGTATATACTTGGACCACTATAACATTTATTATAAGTACGTATGAGAGTACAATACTTTTTGGTGGGCATTTGTTATTTTGAACACAAACAAGCAAATCTAGAAACAGAAAAATGATCAGATTATAAAAGGCTATGCATTAACATTAATAAAACTGTATTTATATTAAGTGAGAACTTACTCACCGTATCTTGAAAGCAATAATTAATATAAGCATTATACTTTGCTACACAGTACATCATAGAAATAGTTATTTACATTACAAAAAAAATACTGGCGTATGAAAGGACATGTCTTGTCAAATAATTAATAAATTATGTAATAAGATGAAGGGGTTTGCTTAGATCTTCAAAATTGTATGTAAGAATGAGGTTTCGTATTGAACAGAAGGAAAGTTCGAAAAAATCCTGTTTTTGTAACCCTGAGCTGAAATGCTGGAAATGTTAGCAGTTGGTGTACAGATTTTACTACTAAGCTAAGAAAATATCGTATATAATGTACTGTTTTATATAGATTAATTTCCTTTTAGACCTCTATTTGCGTCCGGCCATAGAATCCCAAACCCCGTACATAAAACACCTTGTGGGGCGACTAAAAAGAAAAAAAAAATTTGAACAGTCGTTTCCCTATTTATATAACCCGACTAGACCCAGCTGTAGAATAATTTCGTGCCGTTTCCTTAGTCCAAGGTGACTCCGATTAAAAGTCCTATTCACGAAAAGTCAAGGCGCCCGTTCAACTGATGGTGAACTCTCCAGTAGCCATGGATTTAAAACAGATTTCCGTACAATTACTCAGAGGAGGATTTACGCAACAAAGGAAGATCACCACAGATCGTATCTCTGGCCTAACTGGACCGATAACACATTATTTACGCCGCAGAAAGTTTATTGTGTTAATAATTAAAACGATCCCAGATACTGGTTTTAATTGCACGGGAGGATGGTTTATAGTTTGCCTCTGTGGCAGGTTGGATTACGTTCGTTCGTATGAATTTTTGTACCAGTTACATACTAAAAACGGTTAAACATAAATTAATAGCCGCCATCTCAAGATAAAAGTTTTTCCCCTTAATTCTAAGGGTTGGATTCTGTCGTATACTTCGAATTGAGCACAAATAAAGTCGATTCAGCTTAATAACAACAAAAACACAACGTGTAAAAGTAAATTATAGAACATGGAACTATAGTAGTGTTGAAAACTTCGGAACATTACTACTTCAGAAAACGTGGCAGAAATACAGTATGTTCAGTAGAAGATGGTAGGTTAGAATAGTACCGAAAACCTATAGTAAAATTGCCCTGGAAGTTTAATAATAATAATATACTTTATTAATTAGCACAAGGCTACATTGGAAAATAACATTTATTAATTTATTTAATGTTTAACATGAATTCACAGAACAAACAACCCAAAACAAATTAAACGATATTCGCACGCTACCCAGTGCCCGTAATATAAACTAGCAACTGTGATTTGAAGCATCTAAGAGATTTAGCAGATCTAACATGAAGTGGCAATGAATTGTATTTTATAAAACCTTTAAAAAATAGAGATTTAGAGGCAGTTGTGTAAGTTCTATTCACAAAAATATCACCAGCATTTCGAGTTTCATACTGATGAACATCATGTGCCCTAACTATCATTTTTGTTAGGTAAGGTGGCATAAGATTATTTATTATTTTATATATAAAAACCATCGTAAGATACAGCACCCTATCGGCAATATTCAATCACTGCAGAGCAATCAACATAGTCCTAATCGGCGTGAGCCTGGTACACTTTAGAATAATTCTCATTGTATGATTTTGAAGTTTTTGCAAGCAAGACATCTTGTTAAGGTTGAACTGGAACACTATCGACGCACAGTATTCAAAATGAGGTTGTATAATAGTTTTATATACTCTAATGGTCGTTTCCCTAGAGAGGAATTTCCCCACTCTTGATAAAAAGAACAACTTTTTAGATATTTTCTTTTGCATGTAGTTAAAGTGCTCATCAAACGATAACAAGCAGTCAATTGTGAGACCTAGGTATTTATATATCCTTACAATATCAATTCTACAATTGCAAATATGCAAATCTATTTTATCTAAATCTAAAAATTTATATTTGTATTTAGTAGTCACAATCATACCCTTAGTCTTTGATACATTAAGCTTTAATCTATTTGAAGCTAGATACTGCTCTACCTTTGCAAGAGTTTTATTCATTTTTGCTATTGCTACATCTAAATTACAATCACTTTCAACAAGTAATGTATCAACTGCAAATAAATTTACAAAATCACAACCAACAAACAAATCAATATCATTAATATATAATGTAAACAACACCCCCTATCACACTCCCCTGAGGTACCCCACATTCACTCACCGCCTCTTCCGAAACTATGTCCCCAATCCTGACTCTCTGTTTTCTACTACTTAAATAATTAGCCAACCACTCGTGCACCTTTCCCTGAAAACCATATTGAAATAATTTTCTGAGCAATATCGACCTGTCAATTGTCTCAAAAGCTCGCTTCAAATCGAGAAAAACACAAACAATATACTTATTAGTGCTAATATCGGCATAAAATTTACTGAGAGTCAACTGGAGGGCACTCTCACAAGAGTGATTTTGCCTAAATCCGGATTGATGAGGCAACAATATTTCATATTTTTCTACGTGCCGTAAGAGTTGTCTGTAAACTACCATTTCCAGTATCTTCTCAACAACAGGCAAAGTATTATTTAGGTTTTTTGGTGTCATCTATCCATCTAAAACTGGCAAAGCATTGAAATTTTATGAATAAAATGAGAGTTTTACAGTTCCCCTTAATGGGAACAGCAATACCATGCAGAAGTTTTATTGGAATATCCCTTGGTTTACCAAGAAAAGAATGAGACTGAAAATGAATTTTATTAAACTAAAATGTACGGAAACATTAAAAATTCTCACTGCAGTTAAGCAATACTCTTTGTTAGCCATCAATGTGTCCCAAAGGCTCTACAAAATGCTTCGTTCTATACGATCTTCACCACTTTTTTCGTGATCGTAGTACCTATACTAAAAGTGTCCAATTTGATCGTCAACATCCTCAATAATAGTTCTTCACCACGTGGCATTACAGCAAATGGAAGCCCGTCGACAAAATGGCGTCCTGTACATCACGGCTTAACAACTATGCAAACACTAGAAATTGGATTCGTACCTCAACCCGCCAAGGCTGGCACAAAAACGTTGTGTGTCTGTTTATCTTCTAATGTGAGTCATGACGTGCGTTTTTTCGACAGCACAGAGCAATGTGCTGTCCACATGTGGTTTTGGAAATTGAAAAGACCAAAATAAAATGGGACCGTCTGTCGAGTTAGTTGACGTGTCCTGATGAATGTAGGTGTTGCGATATTTTGTTAAATTCTTTAGAGGACGAAGTTTGTACTGAAGATTTTTTTACAAGGGTTGAAGATTTTTATCTAAGCACCTGATGGGGAAATAAAACAGTTATTTTGAGAGCAGAAATATTCCGCGAATACAACCTAATGATCTTATTTAACTTTCCCAATTTTTTTATTTGCCTTCCAGCCGTTTATTGTATGTATTACTTTCAACCGTTACATTGAAATTTAAGGAATATGTAAACACAATATGAAATAATAGTATTATTTTACATTTTTTAAATTAGATTTTAGTCACTGTCATCGTCTGTTATATTGGTGCAGTATTTTGCCTTCTTACAAGACTCCTAAGTTCGTATCAAATCATTTCAATTGGATTAAATATACAGTGACACGGCAGTAGCCTCCAAGAGTATCTCTTTGTCTTTATACCATCTTACCTCATCATCCAGCAATATACTCCGGGTTTCTGTATTGAAAATTACTTCAACATGGGAGACAATATTTTGTTTGTGGGACAAATTTACTGTATATCTCGTCATTCTCCCATAAAGATTAACTGAAGATATGTATCTCCAACATCTATAACGCGAATGCCGGATTTTATTGAATAAACCAGTCTATAAATCCCTCGATATCCAAACAATTAGACTGAATCTGAATTCTTCAACTTTGTAAAAGCATGCAAGAAACTACCTTTCAAAGATACCCCATATAAGTTGTCCTTTTAAGATACTGTCATGTTCGATTTGCTTTCGATAATCAGCAAACGCTGAAATTTATGACACCTATCCAATATTTTTAATAATAACTTGGCCAAATTGGAGTATATTACTGAATTTGCTGAAACCGTGCTAGAAGCATGAAATTATTTTGAGTACCTCCTACGATTTTTTACCTAAAATAACATGAAAAGAGATGCAACCTGAATGAACAATCATGCAGAGTTAAACGTACCACAAAATTCGAGGGGGAAATCTCTCCCAAAATTGTACAAACTCATCCATTTTCTCAAACACATCCACATACATCCATGGACAAATGTGTACATCCATCCACATCCATTACACCTCCTACAAAATTAAGACTTATTCACGCTAATCCACACTTATTTAGACAGAGAACCCTAAGAATTACTTTTTACACATCCTGAGTTTCATAGACTTTACAGACTCCCTCTTTACTATTTTTTTTTGCACACATAAAATAATAATAGATCATAGACGAAGGAAATACACAAATATTTTTTACAAAATATATGTCTAAGTATGCCAAAAAGAAATCCTAAGCGTACATAACATAATAAAATAATGTAAAGAAAAGAATGTTTCAATAGTTCAAAAGAACTTTGTCTTCGAAGAATGTATATCTAAAAAATACTCTATTTCGGTTCTCAAAGATTCATATTTTTTATATTTTGCTTATCTGCCCTTTTTAGACAAAAAGGTTGCGAGCTTTGTGAAATTACTGGAACATAAAAAATGAATTTTTTATTTATTTCTTTGCTGTAATTTTCCGAACTGCACTTCTTCGATTTAAATTTCCAACCCAGATACCAGCGGTCATCAGACTAGGCTGTAATAGTTTTCAAGCATATAATACTAACACTATTATTTTTATCTACATCCAATAACAGATTTTCGGTATCTTTGTCTTCTGCATAAGACAATTCCTTCTTCATCATCACTTGTTTCCAAACTAGTTTCAAATTCAAAAGTATTTTCTGTCACAACATGAATGAGTTAAGATTATTTCATTGTACACGTTTCTAGGTACAACGATCTGAGAATCATTTTTTTTTCAGGAATAGTGCGCACGTATTTTTTATGTCAACACTTTTGTCTTTAGGGAGAGTAAAAAAATCAATGAGTTCATAAATTTGCCCAAGCATTCCAGACCTTTGTTGTAACTGTTGCTGTTTTAAGTGAATATTGCCAATGTTTTCTTTTTTCTTTAATATATTTGAGAATATACATACACTCTCCATTAAAGTACTATTTTTATTTGGCGCCCTGTATCTTATATCCAAAATACACCCATACATGGTCATTAGAAATTTGAGTAATTTTTACACGGTTCAATCTGTCACTGCTTCAATTTTCATTAAAAAGCTAGCAAACGTATGTCCAAATTTACAAATCCCATCCATATACATCCACTCAACAGATCCAAAACACATCCACGGTGATTACCCCCTCGACAAAATGGCAAAGCCTTGTTAAAACATATTTTTGAAGCTCAAGCTTCAATTTATCTCGAAAATTTCAAGCAAATTCGCAAACCCTAATTTGTACGCCAATTTCGTTTGAAGGAAACCCACAATATCGTTAACTACATTCTGTTTTAAGAAAAAATCGACTAATAATTTAGTTATGGAGTAGCAGAGGGTTTCTTGAACATCTACTTTTATTTCTGGGCTCGAAACGCTCTTTTTTTAAAGACAGTTCACTTTCGAAGCCTATGCTTGCTGAAAATGTAGCAAGAGTCATCTGAGGTGACCTTTGATGACCTGGTAGGTGCGTTTATTATGAAAGCACCTCTTTGTGTCAAACGCGTTTGCCTGGCAGAACTGTACAATATCGTTGGCATACCCATGGCGTATTCTCTCCACTTTATTCAAATTTTATTGCCCTAATGTAGCCGACTCGTCCACCAGAAAGAGGAGGAGGGTGTAGCAGTAAAGCGCAGGCAGCAATAATGGATCTGTTTATCAGTACCTATCCCGGAAAGGACCCCAAAAAATTATAATCCCAAGGAATGGCGAAATTTACTTGGAGTTACTCTACATTGGAATACAGCAAATATCACCCAACATTACTCAAACCAGCAATGCCGGCACGATTTTTTTAAAGGTTCACCTAAAAACTATTCTAAACGCTCCAAATCCGACATGTAGAGATAACACAGACGTATTAAAAATACCACGTTTCACACAGCCGCATTTTTGCGCCAGATTACAAATGTGACAACACAGTGGTACAGATAAATCGTTTTCTAAGACGTATATTTTGCCAGCTAATGTTATCACCACTGCAAGGCTTAGATAAGCGTCGGGTTCATAGTACGTTTACACGTTTAGCTGCGACAGTACCAGCCAAAAAAAAGGACCACATCTGTGGGGGTCATCAAAGTCAAAGTATGGATCTCATATCCTCCTAAGATCCTTCAGACAGAGTACAGAAAACAATGAATCAAAGACCCTAATTCAAAACCTGCGTCATAAAAAATATGGTTTGGTGATACTTGGTACTTGTCCTTAGGTACCAAAACTTGTGACGATTATGTGTAAGAAATGATCTCAAAGGAAGGGGAAACAAAACGGTTGAAGAAGAATAAAATTTCCATAAACAACGAATATCTAGTGTAGATCCACAAAAAATGATTACCAAAACAACATTTCAGAATAAGCACATTTCTCCATTGTTTAAACAGCTTTTCTGTCGATAGGGGACGATTTCTGCTATATTTGCAAAATATTTAACGTAATGTGCAACGGATACTAGTATTGGTAGAGAAATATTTGCGTTTTTAACACACCAATACTTCGTAAGTTTGTACACGAGATCACACTTGCAAGTTTTTCACATATTTACAACAAAAATCTAAATAAAAACGTCTACTTTGTGTTTTAAACATGTTGTCTTCAATTTACTTAGAAAGACGAACATTTTTAACACTTTTGCTTTATCGATCTAAAAGGTTAAACTAAAATGTATCGAAATATTAGAAATGTGTTACGAAAAACTTCCGGCATTATCTGAATTAATAAACCATATCATACATGAACAATAAAAGTTTGAGAAGGAAGAATATAACATTAATGAAACCGTCAATTGTATTAATCGCATTCAATAAGCTAATTACAGCATTATTTATGACTAAAATGTACAGTAATGTCTAGTATAACGATCAAATGTGGTGTGGACAGCTCGAAATAATATAAAATTACATTTTTCTCTACTCTACATACACGAAATGAATGTTAGAGTAATTCTGATTTTACACTAAACGCACATGATACTGGAAAAATTAAATTAAGAATCTATAAAATAAAAACGTGGACTTTAGACTTTTGTGTTGCATAACAACACTAAAAATTATCCAAATTAATTATAGAACTGTAATAATTTTACGAATCAAGTCAGATTTGCATTAAATAAAGGTTTTTTTAATGTATACCACAAAAATAATTTCTCTAACACTAACAATGTATGTGTAGTTTACGAAATCCTTTGAATTTTAAGGTACCAATTTTCACAGTAATTTAACAAAGTACCTCCAGTAAAAGTTTTTGCGTAAAAATAAACTGAATTTCAGCATATTAATAGCAAAACCTGTCAGTCCTTTTGCCTATTCAAAATCAATCGATGTTTTGGGCATGAAAATATAGAAAAACACGAAATCTAGCCAACAAAAGTTCGGGTGTGAAATAGAACAAAATTTAATATATATGCCTTGAAATAATTAGCTTCTTTTGCTTATTTAATTGAATGTCGGGATTAAGCTTTGAAAATGACAGATGGCATAATCGTCAAGAACATTAGATATATGTACATTTGCTGCACGTAACACAAAGAAAGTAAAACTTCTCTCAAGTTTCTGAAGAAAAAAAACCGATATATTAGAGATTTCTAAATTGTATTTCGACTTCAAAAAATGCAATACAAGTTAGGCCTTCGCAAATTTTCCAATTCGCATATAACTGAAAAACTAAAAATTTGTTATCTCAAAAAAGTAGACAGTAGAACAGCTTTAATAATAATACTCGTAGATTCTATTTTATGTTTGGCTCCTTCATCGGGGCTCTAGTTTTAGATTAATTAAGGGCGCTGAACAGGATCACATAAACAAACCACAAAGTAACAGAAATCGAACAAATTATTTGTAACATTAAGGGATATTACATTCAAAAATAATAATATAATTATGCCAAATAATAATAACCGAGATACCCTATAAAAATATCTAAAATGGGACATTTGCTATAGCCAGCACTAAAAATGAGTTTCAGAAATATGATAAGCAAATTCATTTTTAAAGCACAGGTAAGAAAAATACGTCACTTCTGGATGAAAACCTTTGCAATATAGTAACGATTGATGTCATGAATTAGCAAGACGAGGTTTACCCAGAATTTTACAAAAAGAATTTGGCTAAATGCAATAAAATGATGGAAATACAAACAACGACAATTTGAGAGTGGAAACATATACAAATTGTATCGTTTAACTAGGTAGTTATTCAAGCCTAAGATTACATTTTTACCTTTATAATTGCAACGAGATCGATAGGCAGCGGACATTTTGTCTACAAAACGACTCGTCGTGTACAATAATATAGACAAAACTACAATAAATTCTGAAACGCGTTTTCAGCCTCTAAATAAATGATTTAGAAAATGTTTTTTAAATAAAATATGTGTATGTAGTCAACAAAAATCGAAATCGAATAACGTATTAGCTCTAATATCTAGTATTTGGAGTTTTAGTCAACCTAACCAAATTTGTGGTACAAGTAACACAAAAAAATGTATTAATTATACAAAATTGATGGTTTTTGTCGTTATTGATACACGCAAACAGATCACTATAATCGCGTAAAAAATTTTGCTGTACAATTGTTAAAGGTGTTTCTAAAAACGACGTATAACTTTACAGGGATGGTATAACTAGAAATAAATGCTTTTTTAAGGCCCATACAAGAAAACACGACATATTTTTTTATGAAAGGGCAGTTAAAAATTCCCGAATTTTAGCCATGATGAATGGTGTTCAAATTAGTTTTATTTTGTCGTTAAGAATTGCAAAAAATGGGAGATTACAAGTAGTGCACAATACTGTAGGCACAACAAACAAGAAAATCTAGTTTTGCTGTAGGTAAATGCATTTCGAGTTTAGATTCCTCTAGATAACCAAAGAAAAATGAGTTATGTAAGATTTTTTTAACAAAATATAGGGATGTACAGAAAAATATCGAAAAAAAACGAAGTGTTACCTTTACAATTGAACCAATTGAAAATACAAGTAGGTAATACAAATCTCGTAGCCTTCATAACACAATGGTATAAGTAATACAAAAAAATGTCTTAATTATAAAAAAATGAGGGACTGTCTGCAGATATTTATAAAAAAAGAATGTAGATAGGTACTCAATTCATAATGGGTAGGTATAACAAAAGATTTTGCGACAAGTATCGTTTTGAAAACTTCTTATAGGAAGCCACAGAAAGATAAGTTACGATAATTTACAAAATACGATCAGAGAAAGTTTGCATGTGAAAACAATATGGTTTTACGATACTTATGGGTAGTTTTTGCTCATTCTATAAACGAGAACGACTTGAATGACAATAATCGAATACTGTAGTGCAAATAACACAAAAAATATGCAAAATTCGCAATTTCTTTTGGCCAATTCCAGGTATAGTATAAGCAAACTTGTTTTTAAGCTTAAGTAATAAATACACGACACAGTTCCTGATGTAAAATTAGAAAGAAACCAAACTTCTCCTGGCACCAAGTTCTTGGAAGCATCGTTGTAATTATAATGAAAAGTTCGAGTTAGTTTTGCTTCTTTAACGACAAATATATCTGCAGTGGCCAAATCAGTTTAGAACAATGAAAATTCTTGCAAAAACCACTCGTTCTGCAGAATTATACCCGATTTCACCACGCGTTTACACGTTTCCTTCTCGCAATCGCCGAGGTTTCGCTGCGTTTTACGACGCACGCACAATCAGACACCGTCTTTTCGCATCATTTTCCCGCGTTTTGGCGAAGAAAAACGCAGTAATTTCCCAATTTTCATTACGTAGCGATCTAGGCTGTTTTTTTTCGCTAGGCCAACTACGATGCCACGTATTCCGACGTAAGCGGGCCAACTTGGACCCCGTCGAGAAAAGCGCCTATTCTAGGTGGAAAATCGCGGAAAAACTCACTCACCTGTGGCTCACTGGTTGTCGTTGGGCAAATTGCATACCAGCAGGCTGCACCGTGGTTCCATGGTCTATCCGGACGGAGTGGACAGCTTCCATTACATGGCATTTAGCTGGGAAAATCGCAGTCGCCCTTTATTGTTGTTATCCACTCCGCGAAAGCGCGTTTCACCCGATCATAACATCACCCGCGTCCCCCAAAAACGAATTTTTTCCACACTAACATCCACGGGTTGTCCGGGGGGGTGGCGCGAGGCCTTTACGACGGAGGGCACATGTCGGTTACTTGTAGAACTGCTTGAAGAGGCCTATCTTATTTACGAAAGTCATCTGCCCGTTTTTGTTATGCACAGAAAATACATCGTATGTATTTCAAACCTCCACTAGCCGACATCTTGGTTTTGCTCAGCGTACTCACACCAAAAACAGGTCCCGGAACGGTCGAACAGCGTCGACGAGGGGAGGCCGCTCTAGCGGGCCCGATCAACACGACGCAATAACAGACGCACCTCTACGTGTCTCTTGCTCACTGTCGGTCGCACGCAGGAGGAAATTTCACCGTGAAAATCGTCGAATTTTCACTACAACATCACAAACTATCAAAAACCCGCCAAAACGATGATATTCCCGCCCAAAAACTGTGCAAGCGAGTCGCGTTATCGCTGGAAAACAATACAATAACACTGGAGACGTAGGACTCGGCTAACTTCACACCGCACCACGCCGCCGTCTCTGTCTAGCAGCGCTGGGAACATAGAGTTGAATAAGGCGGACATAGAACTGTTATATTAAAGGTGATGTCTCCGTTGGGTACAATTGTTGAAAAATGCTGTCTTTAAGTCTTGTCGGCGTTGAAAATTGTTGAATTTGCAAAAATTGCGTCTGGGGTAACGCGAAACCCACACGCCGTTGTAACTAACGCCTGCATTTCCCAGATTCGTCATTAAATCGATATAAACTGTAGGTGCAGTTTGTATTTTATGCAGAATGCAAGTCTTGTATGACCATAGTGGTCTTTAAATAATTCCCTACTTCAATAATTCAACGAATAATCGATTTATGGTCGATTTTACCACGTTGCAGACAAAGGAAATCAACGCCTCTATTTTACAACCGATAAAATTATTTGGACGGTACAAAACCTTGCCACAAAAACCAGCAGCCTATTCGTTATGCTGCTGGTTCGGAAAAAGCATGAAATAAGACGGACTTTTCCACATCAGTATTCAACCCAGCTGGTAAACAATCGGCCGATCAAACACCATATCCCCTTTAAAGCCCAACTATTCGTTTCGTACACAATTTTGCATGAATCTCCTGAAAAAAAACTACGAGTACTACCAACACTAAAAAAATCAAGATGAAAGAACATAATCCAACAGATTTTAAGAAATTTATTTCGGTACCATGAGGAAAAAATCGTCCTCGTTACAACAAAAATACTGCGTTCCATTGGAGAACGCCCACAGCGAAACGCAGACGTCACCAACAACCGCAAACAACATGGTCAAATATTTATTTCAGCAGAAAAATTCGACATCACCTGAACAGAGAAATATGTCATTGACTGTATAATGGTACCACGTTGCGTGAAATCCGCTAAATCTGACAATACCGCATGTCCCGTCCAATGAGATCAAGCTAATGAAGATTGCACCTCGGAATCAGTTCGTGTATCTTCGATACTGTATCATAACTTATCACTACTATACAAAAATGTCAAAAAACTATGAGACTCTAATAGCCAGATAGAATTTTATTGAAAAAATACTGCATAGTTTAGACTAATTCCAAAATTAAAATAGTGGATATTGTTTATAATCGTTCTTTTAAAAGATTATGCGTTCCGCCATGTTTGAATACGATCCTACTCGAGGTGATCCGTTCTATATTCTTAGAGTTCTAAAAATATCGATCACCTAGCACTTTAGACACGCTGTTGCCATCAAGTTTAATTGCGAGGCCTTAAAAAGGATAATTAAGTTACATTGTTGCTCTCGGCATAAGAGAAGGAAAAAAAGAATTCGCCGAGCCTTCAGACTTACTGGGTTTTTTAGGTATTGTGGGGTTACACAAACACACCTTTTATATTTTTGTTTCGTAACGTCTTGACTTGAAAAGGGATAAAATTTGGTTTGCTTAGGCAACCCATGATTCTTGGAAGGATTTACTATGATCTAACCCATGAGAATTTAAATCATATGTTAAAAAAATAACTCTGCTACAAGTAGTGCTCAATTTTAAAAGAGCAGACCTCATGTATGTGTAGTTACTCTATGTAAGACAGCTAACTTGTAGGCCATTTTGGAGCCAACTTGCTAGCAGCAAGGTTCTCATTAGAGTTAACAGTCAAGTGTTGTGTACAAATACATCAGACTTGCTTAATACATCCACATAAACAATGCATGTAAAGCATGTAAGCCCTAATGGACTCCAAAATGGCAAATTAGAAGTTGCTTTTGGGCGCGAATTTTCAAAAACCCAACTCGTATTAACACCTTTATTAAAAAAAATTGCCATTACACTTGTGATCTAGCTTCTACCATTCTCTTTTTAGCCTTTTTAAAGGCTTCTATCACTTCATGGACACTTTTCACCAATCTAAATGCATTTAATCTCTCCAATAAGAAACGATCCCTATCTGTGGTGATGTCACCACCACCCTTTTCGATCAAAGCCTGTGATTGGTGAACCAAACTCATACGAATTTGAATCTGTCCCGTAGAAATTGTGTTGACTCCAAATTTGTTGATTGTTGAACCCTAAAACGCAAACGTTATACCTACTTACATTTTTTATATAGTCTTCTCGCTAACCTCGTGCCATCTAGGTAGACCAAACCAAGTTACATCGTTATAAGAAGAGCAATCTCCAATGAAATATCTTTTAAGCTCATTCGAGAATAATCTCACACAACTCAAGTCGAAATTGTGTATTCCCGGAGAACATATGGGTATTATTTTATACGTCACTCCTTCAGTGCGGTATCTAGACCACGTATCTTTTGAAATGACTTCGAAATATATACAGGGGGCCTTCAAAACTTCTTCGTGTTCCTCAAGGTCGTAATGGAGGATGGTATCGAACGTAAATCCAAAATTTACCGGTTTGTCTTGTTTATTCACGCAGCTGGTATGAGTGGTGCCTGAGAGGCTTCTGTGGTCTTTGCAAGTCCAGTTTTCGGGTAGATCGATGAAGTATTGGACGTAGATGTTGTCGTATTCGAAATTTTGACCAGTACAGATCTCCACAGACAAGAATACGTCCAATCTAGTCTTTGGAGGCTGTACGAACGCTTGTTCTAAAGCTTCTGTCTCTATTTTATGTCTCTTAGGAGTTAATTTATTGTCTGTTATAAAATCTGATACGTTTTCAATTTGGTAGACGTAATTTTTAGTGACGTCATCTTCAATTTGCAAGAGGTACGGTTTGGATTTGTTAAAATCGGGATGGATAATAAGTACGCTATTTTTCTTGTCGTATTTTAACGTGCATAACACTTGCTCCGCTTTTATCCAAGTGTCATCGACATATTCGCTAGAATTTGAACTAGTAATACAAGAGAACTACTATTACTTGAATAAATTACCCTAGATCTGCGATTATGTACATCGTTTCGTATTCTTTTATGTGAATTGGATACTTAATCGAGTCTAATAGTGACGTATGCAAGTCGTATTCGTGTTTCACGTCACAACCGTCGTTCGAGTGGTCTTTCTCGAGAACGGTGGGTCTGATTTTATGCCTACCTTCATATAACTGGAATGGTTTAACTTCAGAACGATTTGTATCGATACTTAATGATACTTACTTGTAAGTCTGGGGTGAAGTTATCATGGTTAACATACGAAAATAATAAATCGTCGTTTTCTCGAAGTTCGACCACATCTTGATGGTATTTTTTCTCCAAATCTGTGACACAATTTGCTTCATTTTTATAGTATTCTCTCTCAAATTTGCTATAGACTTTCTGTTGCCATTTGAAGACTTTAGATTCACTCTCATCCGAAGTTTTCTCCTTAAAACTAATCCTGCCGAGAAAATTACTAATATCCGCATTTTTTCTTATAATTACCTGATGATTAAATTGTTGATATCATCACCACATCGATAAACTGCTGTGTATTTATCTGAGAATTCCGTGTTGCTCATCTTTCACTCGAATTTTGAATTACGATCACAACAATGAAGTTAGCAACAGATGTTGATATGTCAACAATACGTCAAATGGGGGTGGCTTGGTGGCTTTTGTTGTTGTAGCCGGGTTAATAAGTTTTGAGGTTTTGTGTTGGGAAATTCAGTGAAAATGTGTAGAAATTACGGTTCCACGTGGTCGATTTTTCCATAAACTCAGATTCGGCACTTGCTCCAACTGATAAGATAAGGCACACACCCAACCTGTTGCCTTTGGTGACTGATGCTCAGTTAGAAGGAAGATGCCGCAGACTCAAAGCCAGCTGGAGCGGCAGTCAGAGATTCCGTTGAATCCAAAGACGGAACACTGGAGAAGGATCTTCGAAAAGGTATACACAAACTTCTAGCCCACCCCTTTCTTCATATCTGTTCTTTTAATTAAGTACGACAAAGACCATGATGGGTCCATCAGCCTCTCTGAACTTCAAGCGATGATAGACAGTAGAGAATACGAACATGACATACCCGATTACGTGGTCACCAAGATCCATGAGATGGCCGACAAAGACAGCAATGGGAAGCTAGATTTCGAAGAGTTTGTTGAAATGATCAACCATCCTGATCTAGCGCCATTGTTCGGTCATTATGTTAACAAGTGAGTATTTATATGGTTTGATGTAGGTGATTTAGTATGGGCGGCTAGGCGGCCTGATGGTGAGAGGACTTGCCTCCTCATGCTGACGGGCTGCTAGGCTGGTAGGTTCGATTCCCACTGTAAGCCCTGGAAATTTTTAATTCCCGATCTTTTGGCTAAAATTTTCATTGGAATTTTTTAAGGTCCATGAAGATGCTAAACTTTTAGTTCTAGCTGTCTATTATGTTTAATTACGTTTTGATCTATCTTCAGTTGTTTGAAGAAGATTCGACGACAATTTGTTGATGTAATTTTCTTGTTTTTGCTGTCTTCATTTACTTGTCTCATTAACTTTTTGATGACATTGTTTCCATACCTACTGTATTCATAGAAATGAATGATTCATATTATTATCTTTTTTTTAGATTGTTGGTGTTTGCTTTGTGTCTTCAAGAAATCTTTCTTTAGGTTTTCAATAGTTTCTTTTTAGTTCAATATCTTGTTTATTTCTTAATTTACATATGTTTCTATGTTCTGGCATATACATATACTTTGAAGTAGCCTTTAAACATCCCTTTGTTCATTGTTTCTTTACCTATTCGAAAAAGCTAAGGTTGTTTCATGGCATATAGTAATGGCCCACAGTGCATCATTAACAGTTTTATCAAACCTGATTAAAATAACTGATAAAAATTGTTTCATCACTTCATTTCTTAATAATGGTGAATCATTTTGTAGTTATATATTACAAAGATAAGATGAATGTAACCCCGTTATCTAGTTTAAAGGTGTAGAATTAAAAAACTACAGGAAAGTGCAAACTAACATTTATAAAGTTAGTTAAGGAAACGTGAATCCTTCACTTTTAGTTATTTTCCGTTAGCTTCTGCTTCAGTACTTCTAATTGTTTAAAAAAAATACGTGTATGATTAATTATATGTACAGGGTCGTACCTTGACTTTTTTAGTTGAATCCTTTTATAGTATTTGGTAAGTTCTTTCTGCAGGTTTTAAGAATCACTATTGAAAAAACCATTGAAATGATTTCAAAAATATATGGTTTGTTACTAAATATTTACATACATATTTAGTAAATACAGTAACGCAAATTTATTTAAAGATACATCCATCTATTGGTCCCTCGCGTCCATCGAGCTGACATTACACAAATCGATGGTCAATACGAAGAAGAATACAGTTGCTGCCCCCCTCCACTGGGGATGATCATGATCACAATCCTCGAGGTCATCTTCCACCTCATCGATGTACATCTAGAACCGGGTTCCACCAATACAGCAAGTGGACCAGTAGCAGTAGTCTTCATGTACGACCCTCACAGAAGGAGGGAGGCGTGGAGATTTCTGACTTACATGTTCGTCCATGTGGGGTAAGTTCAGCCACAAAAATGATGATCGTTGATTAAAAATGTAGTGTATTAAAGGTTTTTATACGACTACTTATATCTATGGCTTTGTATAGGAATTAACGGTGCTTTTATCAGCCGAATTCTTTGTGTTCTTGTAATTGCATCAATGTTGTTTTCTTCTCCAGGCATTTCCACCTGATTGTCAACATGTTGGTGCAGATAATGTTGGGGATACCATTGGAAATGGTCCACAGATGGTGGCGTGCCCTTTTGGTTTACATCGCGGGTGTGGCCGCTGGTTCTCTTGGTACCTCCATCTTTGATCCAAACGTGAAACTTGCTGGTGCTAGTGGAGGTGTTTATGCCCTCATGACAGCACATCTAGCTACGATAGTAATGGTAGGTACTTTTTTAAATCTTCAACTAACTGTTCTGTTTCAAATTTTATAATTGAAATCTTGTCTTTGGTTTTATTTCATTTGAATCTAATACAAAAGTTAAAGATTTGTTTAAAAATCTTACAGTTGTCTTTGAAAATTTTGGTTTGATTTCACAAAAATTAAAAAAAATCTAAAATTATTGACAGTTTTTAACAATTAGGGTAATTCTTATTAGACAATTTCACTACTGTAGTAATTAGATTAGTTGTTTTGGAATTATGCTACTTTTTTGGTACCCTTGACAAACTTTCCATTTATCGTAGTTTTTGGTAAACTAGTAGACCATTTTCTAGTTAGTATAGTAATATTCTGGCATGTATTGCAGTATACAGTATATTTTGGCATTCTTCTGTAGATGCTTTATTATTTATTATACAAACAAGCACATTATATTATTGTAAAGTGCTACAACATGAAAATATTCAGTACAGATTTTCTCGCATGTTAATTTTTGATTGTTTGAAAATGAATAACTTGAATTTCTTAAATAGAAAAGTATATGTTTTTCTCTTTCGATTTTATTAATACACAGACCTATCAAAAAAAATTAACTCACAAAAAATCTGCGCTTAAACAAATTTTTTAATATCCATTTTAATTGATTTTTTTCACAGTCTGTCGAATGGTGAAGACTGAATACAGCTATCTATTTCACACTGCGAGATATTAGTCAATTATATAGAAAGTGTTCCATTTAAAAACAAAAGAATGGATGTGGTCCACCAAAAAAAATGAAAATGAGAAATAAAAATATTTTTGGATTGTAGCACTGTACAAATAAGTGTATGTTAGTGCTTTTCTGTACAAAAAATAATAAAGGACTTACATAAGAATGTCAGAATAGTGAATAGCAAGATTCAATATGTTTGACATTTATTATAATTTTTAGATAACTGTAGTTTTTTTAGTAATGTGGTATATAAATTTTTAGTAATTGACGCACTTTTTTGACTCTTATGTTAATTTTTGCAATCTTTAGTTAATTGGAACATTGTTTTAGGCATAACAATATGATAGTATTATTAATTATGCCACTTTTTACCAGTTGTATTACTTCTTATTCTTTTTACTCATCTCAATAATATTTTAGCATTTGTGTCAGTTTTTTTGGGAACCACACCACTTTTTTGAGATACCTTGCAATTTATCCAATTTATAATAATTCTCATTCGATTCAAGCATGTTCTGAGTAGTCCCCTGGCATTTGTGCACTGTTGTGCCAGTCCCAACAATTTTCAGCATGATCTCAACTCTTTTCAGAATTGGAAGGAGATGACCTACCCCATAGTCCAGCTCTTCGTGTTTCTCATAATCATAGGCACAGACGTGGGCACGGCCATCTACAACCGTTACTGCCTGGACATAAACGAGCACATAGGCTACACGGCGCACCTCTGTGGGGCCGTAGCCGGCCTCCTCATCGGCCTGAACGTGTTGCGCAACCTGGAGATCCGCAGGCACGAGAAAATCATCTGGTGGTGCTCAATGGTGCTGTATTTCTCGCTCATGACCATCGCTATACTCTGGAATATCTTTGGCAAACGCTACTTCCCTCCGGAACATTACGGGTAAAGTGGGATGGTTGGTGTTTTAGTATTTGGGGTGAGTGACTTGCCAGCGTTTGTCTTCGTAGGAGAATGTTCCTTTTAGCCAATATTAAGTCTTTAAAGGGTTAGAGCAGCTTGAATAGAACTGATATCGTGGCTGTTTGAAAGAAATGTGCCTTGGTATAGAATTTTTTGTTTTTTAATGCAAAATTTTCATCTGTTTCGTACAAAAATCTAATTTCCTAGCACAATAAGTAAGTAATTTTTGGTGGGTCTTTAAGAAGCTTAAAATGAACAATTTTTGACTATATTTTCTGTATCTTTTTACATCTTTACTATTTTCTATCTTGTTTTATACAAATGTCCATCACATATATTTATATTTTGTAATATCTGCTGTATCTTAGTACAAAGAATAAATGTGTGAATTGATTTTTGAAGAGTTGTTTTTGTTTATTAAAGAAAGTTCATACTCATTTCGGTTTCCAAGTGGCCGTTTTTAGATATCTTAAAAATATTTTTTCTTAAAAAGTCTCGCTTGTGCAGGTAAGTAAAGAACTGCCTAGATGATTTGAGGTAAGTAAATAACACTATAATAAAAAAAATTTAAACAAACGCTATTTCAGCTTTTGATACACAAAATTTAATAATTTATATGTAAATAAAAAAATTATTATGAAAAGTCTGAAATAGTGTTTGTTTAGTTTCAAACAAATTGGAGCAAAAAGATTCAAAAATTAATCATGTGTATAAAAGATAAACAACAGAAGAAACATAGTGAGTAATTATAGAATAACTATAATCAAACATTACACTAACTAAATACATTACATGTGATCAATATATTTTTTTTGCATTTTGTTGAGTTCCTTGTCAAAAAAAGTCAACAGTTGTTTTATTAACAACACATGTTCTGCTTTATACAGGGTGTTTCATTTTCATTATGAGTTGAACTGTGTCATTATTGTTTCTATATTAGGTCTTTTATTATGAACATATAGCCAACTTTTAAATAACCTAACATTTTTTTGGTCATCAATATAATACAAACTTGTCTTTTTTTTAATGGAAACCATAACTGGGTTTGCTATAGTTTTCTAGTTAGAGAAGTATGTAATATTATTAAGCTCATTTAAATAATTATGTGGTATTATTAAATACTTTTTTAATAAATTATTTTTTTAATGCAATAATATATATTATATTGTATGTTTTTTGTTCTACATCTTCTAAAAATATTCGATACAAAAGAAGATATTTTTTGTGGCTTCTGTGAACAAGTAATAAACAAAGTTTTATCAAGAAGGAGCCCCAGCAAGCATTTTTTAAATTACAACTTTTTCTTGTAATTATAAGCAAAAAAATGTTTAATGCAGTGAGGAGATGCCTAGAAAATAAAATCTTCTTATTGTACAGGGCGAATAAATAGTATCATGTTTTTTTCATCAAAGTTTAACGTCTTCTGTGGGTAATACCAGTTGGCTGAGGCTCATACCAACTATTCAGTGAAGTAGCCTGGTGTTTCCTGAGTATTTGGTTTTTTTTAAACCAATTTATCTTGGGTACTTCTCGAGATATTTAATTTTAGGTAAAACAATTGGCGTTATCATGATTTAAAAAATAAACAAAGTTTCTAAACGGAAAGCTTCAATTTAAAAAAAACCATTCCAATCTGACCAGCGGTTGCTGAATTATTCATTATTAAAATTTTACGAAATTTTGAAAATATGCAATACTTTTGCTCATGAGTGTATTATAACAAACTACCACCTTTCACCAACTGTTTGATAAGCGATACTGTACAATTACTATCTTATCAAATTATATAAGTATAAAAAGCTCTTCAAACCAGGATTAGAAGTGTAATAATTGAATCATCTTCAAAGAGAGGATGTCAGTTCTCATACTCCTGTTAAAGCAAGTTATCTAAAATGCGTATCATCAGATGGTAAGTGCAACAATTTGACTTAATAATCATTCCTTCTATGGATTTTCTACAGGTACGTCAACTTTTTTGTTCCCCGAAACCATGCTGCTTCACAAATCAAAGAAGAATACAGCATTTGGCCCCCGCCTATTTGGACGACCATCATTACAATCCTTGAGTTCATTTTCTACCTCACAGACAAGATTTTGGAACCAGAATCCGTGGCTGATGGACCACTAGCGGAAATATTTATTTATGACCCTACCAGACGATACGAGATTTGGAGATATGTCACGTATATGTTTGTTCATGGTTGGTAAGACGTGACATCTTTTTTTTGTCAATTCTCTTCCTATTTTTTTTTCTTCTGCAGCCTCCGCCACTTATTAACCAACCTGCTGATGCAAGCATTCTTAGGAATACCTTTGGAGATTGTTCACAGACGGCGCATCCTGATAGTTTACATTTCAGGCGTAGTTGCTGGTTCCCTCGGAACGTTTCTTTTCCATCCAACTCTGAGGCTTGCCGGTTCCAGTGGAGGTACTTACGCCCTTAAGACAGCTCACGTCTCGACTATACTGATGGTAGAAATAATAAGCCATTCTTTCACCACCAAAAAAACCCAATCATTTTTTTCAGAACTGGAGTGAAATGACATATCCTGTGATACAGTGCCTCATCTTGTTAATCAGCTTAGGATCAGATGTGGGCATAGCCATCTACAACCGTCATTTCCAAGGCATCGATGAGACATCAGGATTCACGGCCCATGTCTTCGGTGGTATGGCTGGTTTTTTGGTTGGTTTGATTGTCTTACGCAACTTGGAAAATCACAAGCATGAAAAACTCATTTGGTGGACCGCTGTGCTGGTGTTTTCCTGTCTGATGATGACTATTGTGCTTCGTAATGTCTTTAGTGATGTACCTTATTGGACAGACGAAGTTTTTATGTTTTCTAATGTTACCCAAAACAAAGAACTTTGATACTGATAAAGACAAACAAATTGCCAATAAAAATGGATACTCTATGATTAAAATGATTTATTGTGGATCAACAAATAATATTGGAAAATCAACGAACACTCCTTTGTAATTTCATTAGAACCAATAAAAAAATACATTTTTTAAACAATATTTTTTATTTCATCAATAACACACCTACCAAAAACTAAATGAAAAGACATCACTCATCCCTGTTCTTCAGCTTTAATTTGATTTGGTACAATCAAATATCGCTATGAGCGATATTTTTTTAAGTAAGAACCTTATAAGGTCGATGCAATAACATTTCACTTCCAGAAAGCATAGAAGCTTCTCAATTTCATCGATAAGCAATACTGTAAGGAATATATCGTAAAGAGTTGCTAAACACTCTCTGCAGTCTGCGTTGAAAACAGTAGCTACCGATATCTCCATCTCCTGTTCTAGGTTTTAGGTTTCGAAACAAATAGCTTTTTGCTTTTAAAAAGTCAGTAAAGAATACCCCTTTAATCATAAAACATAAAAATACAAGTTATTTTATTTGCAATCTTAATTCCCTCCAATTAATTGGTGTAAATCTGTCTTTCAACTCAGAAGAGATAGCCGCTCGCTCATTGGTCGACAGCGCATAAAAAAAACAGTAGAAATACCGAAATGCACAGCTTTTAACGCAATTTAAGTCATTTTATTGAGAGTTTTAATACAGGTGGACGTATATCGCGTGCGATTAGTGCAGTTTTAAGTACATTGAGTGCATTTGACATTAAAATCAAGTGCCTACATACAGATATATGCTAGGTAAGACCGTATATTACATAGTTTATGAAATGTTTCGATTCCATAGTTGTTTTGAATGGTATAAAATGTAAATAAATGATGTCGTAGATCGTTTAGTTACTCGAAGCAATGCAGTGTTTTAATCCCCAAATTTATTGAAAACATAATGTACTATGATGCATTGTCGAGCATTTTGATACACTTTTTGTTGATCAAATACCGATTTCGTGTATCTTATACATTCCTTATATAGCTGCTTGTTAGAAAGGCAAATATCCATACAATATAATCTACGTTGAAGCCACACACCTATCTGCTGTTCTAGGTTCTAGGCTTTACTCTTACTGTTTGAATTAGGTATGTCTTAGAAGTATTTGAGTTTAAGAAAACATACAAAACGAACTGAAATACCTATTATTCTTTTTCAACAGACATATTATGTACTAAACAAAACAGTTTGCAAGCATAAATAATCAAGAATATAACTTCAAACGGTGGCTAATGCTGAAAAAAAAACGTTATTGTTTTTAATAAATCAATGAAAACAAGCCTTTTATTCAAATAAACACAAAAAATACACGCAATTTTATATTAAATTTAAACGCCGCCAATGTTTAAATCGTGTAAACTTGCCCTTAAAAAAAACGGCTGCGCCACTGCCAGGTCAAACTTCTGTAACTTCGCAGAAGAACAGTCGATCCCTGATTGGTCGAGAGCGCATAAAATGACGTCATGAGGTAGAAAAAACTGTAACAATACCGAAATGCACCGGTTTTAGCGCAAGTTAAGTTAATTTATCCGAAGTTTTAATACACAGGTGAATGTAAATTCCGAGTAATTAGTGCAGTTTTTAAGTATTTCTGGTGCATTTAGAGTTGAAATAAAGTGTTTAAATGAAAGAACATTTAGGTAAGATCATATCATATAGTATTTGAAATGTTTGAACGCAAAAGTTTTGTTTTAAAACGTGTAAATGGTAAATGATGTTTTAGATGTTATAATTACTTTCACATGTGTGAATAACTCTTGTCTTAGTGCTTTAGACGGTTTGTTTTGTGATGTTTTCCATATTTATAGGTATTTAAGCACAAAAAAGCATTTGTAGTTTTAATGAAAGCATTTTTAAATAAACATTATGACTAGAATTGCACAATTTCAACCTTATTTTTTAGAATGTAACTTTATTCATGGTTCATGTAGAAAAGTTTTGAGATGTAAAACTTTAATAACAATTTGTTTAAAAGAAAATCGTACATATTTTGCAATGAATGAGTATAATTTTTATACTTTCCTTTATGCAAGCCTATGGTACATACGATTTTTGATTCCAGCCTTCCGATTGAAGACTTTTGGGACGCGAGAGGACAGCAGTATAATGGACTGGAACAGCATTTCTTAAAAAACAGCCGAGTACTGTAAGTCACAAAAATATTTTCTTTGAATCTTCTTTTTGCACACCCAAGAACTTTGATTTCAGGATTGCATACAAGTACTCGGTTTTGGTAAGTGTTAGGCTAATTACTTCTCTATTTCCGTTCATTCCAAATGTGCAAAGCTTTTTCGGGAGTGTACTTAGTGTTAAAAAGTTGCAGCTTGCTAAGTATTACTCTTATTACTTCTGTAATTAATCCCTTCTTTCCAGGTTTAATAATTCTTTCCCCACAGCTCGTGTATCGCGTTTTCACACCGGTAGTGTCATCAGCAGATGCTGTACGCCGTTAAAAAATGACAGTTGAGTGTCGGTACGCAAAAGTGCGGGTTGCGTTAAAAATAAATCTTGTCGTTTCGAAATAATACAATTTGTGAGTGACTGGACATCGTGGGACAAGAGGATTAAAGMTGGGAGGTCCGGCCAAATGCTGTAAGTTTTGTTAGGTCCCGTACACAATATAATGAAGCTATATCTTTGTTTTTCTTTGTTGCAGGAAGTTTTATCGTGGGGGGTAAAACTGCATGATGCAGCATTTGGTCTGGTGAGTGTTTTTTCAACTTTTAATCTTTTCTTTTATTCTTTTGCTTTGCACATTTGGACACGGTTTTGCGTAGCGCAACGGTGATAGTGAATTCCATTACTTAAAGTCTTCCTTAAAACCACCTTAAATTTTAGGGATAATTTTTGTTCTCATCCTGATTTATGAGATTTAGAAATCTGCTGAATTTTGAAAAGCTACAGAAGTACAGGGTGATCTTGTAAATTAATCGTGCTAGAATCTTTTTTTAAACAAATATGGCTACAAAGATTTTGTTAAAAATATAATGAAGTATGTAACTTTGCTGCTAGATGGCGCATGTAATATGACTTATCAAAAAATCATTTCTTTKTCCAAAAAGTTGCAATACAATGTTGGTCTAAAATATACTCATTGTAATCTATGTTTATTTCTTCGTCAATTTTTCTAGAACTTTATTTCTAGTTGCTATTACAACCACATCAGGAGRGATAGAAGATTCAAATCTTCAAAATGAAATAATTCAAGTATCATTTAAAAGAATTTAACAAATGATAGCGAGATTTTGCAATAAATTATACGCTATTTATGATTATATTAAAAACCATAGGATTCACTTTAACACTAGCCATCATCCATTGCATTGGCTCAAACCATACTTGAGGTATGCCATTTTGAATGTTTGAAACTTCTATCCCTTCTGTTGTTGTTATAGTAACTAGAAAAACAAATGTTTAAACAAAATTTATTAAGAAATAAATAGATTATAATGTGGTCATTTTAGACCAACATTTTATTGCGACTTTTTTGCGAAAATTAAATTAAATTAAGTGTCATACTTTAATAATATTTTTAATTAAATGTAGATGGCCAAATTTTTTGTTTAAAAATGTATTACTGCAAGATTCTAGCATGTTTAATTTCCAAAATACAGCCCGCCTGTTCTATAGCTCCTTTTAAGTTACATTATTTTATAATAACGGGGTATTAGTAAAAAATGTCACTTTATTTCCTACAGATTTTATCACATTTGACCTAAACTATCAATTATTAAAAACAGTGCATAAAATTAACATTAAAATCTAACTCGTAAGGTGTCTTATAGTGTATAAAACGAATCATCGATCACATGTTACTTATTATTGCCTTTGTTACCGCGTGAATACTGTTAGGCATGTTCAACATGGCAGAAATATCGCAAAGGCACCTCGGTGTACATATCACATTCTCCGGGTAACTATCTTGCCGTGTTTAACAATACCACTTCATCTTCAGAAGAACTTCCATATGCAGGGTCATCGTCATCATCGAAATAGGGTTTGGGAATTGGTCGTTCAAACCCTGAAACATATTCCATGTTTTTGCAATTCTTATAATACTTGTTTTTCTGTTTATTGACTGTCACTATTGGGATCTCGAAAATATAAATGCCCTCTGTAATATGCAACTGAAAAAACAAATGATAAAGGTCGAAAAACATCATTTATAATAGTTTGCTGTAATTTTTTTTATTATTTGGTTAAAAGCTTGACTTTTTTGTCTGTGATATTTTTGCATGCATTTACAGTTCTTTCTTTTAAATCTTCAACTACATGAGGAATATTCCACACTGTCTTTAATGTAATATTATTGTTCAAATACAATTTAATCTATACAAAGATCATGCAATCATGTCCTCTTCAAAAAATATGGCCCAAATATGTATCTTCCTAATGTCTCTAACAAAACATTAATGCCAAATCTTTCGTGCAAGTTTCTTTGTTGAATTCCTTGTGGATCAAGTGAATTTTAATTTCCAAGTGAAATCTGTTATTGTTTTTATTTTATAATTTCTGAGTACCAACAACACGATTAAATTGTATGCCATTGATTGTTGCCAAATCTTTCATTAATATTCTTGTAAGGTTCCAGCCCACAACATTTTTGTTATGGTTAAAAAATTTCTATTTGCAAATACACTTAACAAAACGAATTTTTCTTGAGTAGTAGCTTCTTCTTAAACTGATAGTGAATAACAATATCCCAAATCATAATATGTAAAAATTTGTGTAATTTTTTTCAAAAACCATTGCATAAAAAGAACTGAAACCTACAGAATTTAAAGAAATCATGTTAAAGGAAACTAACTTTCTATCTTCTGCTATTTTCAAGATCCCAATAGTGAAACTTTTTAAATGGACATCCTGTGTATTGCATTACCTTTAATGGGCCTTCTGAAGATGTCTGGACCTTTATCTGAATTTTCCTCATCTTCGTAAAATGCGGATTGAGATAGCAACCCATATTCTTCGTTTCTTTTTTTGCAGTATGTCAACATACAGGTTCCTAATGCCACAAGTCCCACTATAGCACATCCTACAAACCGACCGTTCATCACAACCCTAACAAATTGAAATCTATAAATTACCTGACAGTAAAACGAATACTAGACGAGGCATCCCCATTACGAATCTATTTCTGTTCATGGTCAGCATTACCATCTTCGGATGGATGTTGAGATTGCTTATTTCTATGTATTTTACTGTGTCTTCATAACCACTGGCCTCTACTTTGACGGTGTACTTCCCTGGGTCTAGAGCAGCATAATATTTGCCTTCTGAATTCGAAAATACAGTGACATTCTTTTCTGGTATCAAGATTTTTGCATTGGCTATTGGATGATTCGAATTGTCTCTTACATAGCCTGAAAACGATGATTGCAACAGTCAGAATCTTTTAAATATTATTAATTTAATTTTCTGGGTTTCTGATAATTGCTACTTACCCTTAACTCCACTGGTCATGTCTTCAGCAGACTCAGGTTCTTTGCTTTCCATAACATTTCCATCCCTAGCATTATTTTTTTCTAGTACAACACTTACAATCTTCAAACTATCCTGTTCTATCCTGACATCAACCATTTTCGTTTGGTGCTCAGGACAGCTTACCTCAAGTCTGTACTTCCCAGGTGGTAGCATTATTTTGAAGTGCGCCATGTTTTTTGTTACCTCGTAGATTCTCGAAGTGCCCACAACTTTAACTGTTGCGTTTCTGACAGGATTTAATCTGAGGTCTCTCACAGAACCTTGCACTCCTGTGTTTACCAGTTTCAGTAGACTCATTGAAGGGGCTAATGCTTCTCTCCAGATGTAGGGTATGTTGGATACAGCAGGATATTCACAACAGGTGACTTTAGCCGTCATTAGTGGAGTATTGTATTCGTGATAGATATAGTCCGTTAATATATCATCTGTTCCAGTGACGTGGCCAGGGCAATTAGTAAATTGCTTGAAATGGCTTGTGTAGGCATCTGCGAATTTTTTGTAGATTTCCACTTGATCTTGAGGCTTGGGATAGCTAAAAAACGACACGATAATTTGATGCCCCTAAAAATATTGTTTGCTTACATGATCCCACTGCTCCCTCCTTCGAAATTCAAAACCAAATCAAACCTTTTGTCCAGCAAAAGGTGTTTGAATGCATTTGATACCGTCATGTGGGGACTCATGCCATTACCCCTGTTACCAACATTCAAGATTTGGTCTCCAACCTGCTTAAAGTCTGCTGATATGTTGTTACACATGTAGGAATCTGGTTTCGAGTTCCCAGAGGCTATTTTAGGATAATCCCCCCATATTTTCTCGAAAGCACCTTATTGGGGCAAAGATTTTAATAAGATTTGATCAGTGTTGGGAGATATTTGCGTACCATCTATGATGGGAATGATGTAAATGACGGAATTCATCAAAATATTGGTGATGGTAGGATCTTTGTAGCTGTGACCACGTAAGAGATGTCTGGCCAAATAAATACTAAGTTCTCGCCCAATTGGTTGAGTTGCATATAAATTACCCAGAATTGCTATATTGTATTTAGTTTCTTCAGGAGCCCCAATCTAAACAACATAATTAGGAACGGCAAAAAAGAAACCGTTGACATACCTGATCTGTTATTTTTAAAGAGTGTATGGTCATCGAAACATAATCATCTCCACTCTCAAAGGAAGCACTTGTCGAATGTTGGTTTTCCAAAAACCCGAGGATTTCATAAATCTCACTGTTCGAATGGTACTGAGGTTTGTACTGGTTTTCTGACAGACCGAAATCATATGCACTAGACCAGTGCTGGGGATCATCAGCCATTAGAGTAACATTATACTGTACATATCCACTTTTTGGCACCTCCACTTCTTGAGTATAACTTTCATATCCACGAGCAGACACCGTTACATTATACTTCCCGGGAAGCAATATTCGATAATAATCCCCATATTGAGCGGACTTGACGACATGATTGATACCCTCCACTAATATTTCTGCATTTCTGATTGGATGACCAATGGTGCTGGTCACAAAACCACTAATTCCTTTGTGAACCTGCTCCATGTAGGTTATCAAAGCTTCTCTGTTATCTAACCAATATTGAGGTAACTCAGATGCGTACGGATACTTGTAACAACCAATTTCAATCGTCAATTCCATGCAGCCGGCAACCAAGTAATTCCAGTCTTGCATTCCTCCGGTAACTGAGTACCATTTTGCTCCGTTCGTGATACCACCTTCGAAGCGTTCTTTCGGAAACATGGGACACGGTTTACCGTCATGCATTGTTCTGTGGGCCTGACGAATAGAATGAATTAACGCATTTTTAGAAGAAAAATTATTACATCTTAAGTTATCCAAACATAGATGAAGACAATATTAAACCAATAATCTTTTTTTTGTCAAGAAATAATAATCCACTACACGAGATCAAAGAACAAAGCATATTTAAGTTTAAGAAGTACTATTACATACAGACAGTTTAGAATACAGAAATTAGACAACAATAAAACTATGAAACTTTACCAAAAAAGAGTCTCATATGCTGTTGTTAATATTTTATGAAGGGGATGAATTTTGCTGTAACACATAACATAATATGAGGAAATTAAACTTGACTTTGTTACTAGGGCAGATAAAGATTCAGCAATGGTAATTTTAGTGAATCAATAGATTAAACTTAGAAAAAATTATATCAACTGTTTCTAACTAAAAGGTAACAAATAATTGTACATAAAAATACATAAAAGTGGCTTACCTAAGACGTACAGTCCTTATTACATGTTACAAATAGATAAATCTTCTATAGCTTGATGTTCATATGTAATCAAACACATAATTAATTTTGACAAAAAAATACTAATAAAAAATATTACAGCTGTCTAATACAAGAATCTATACAAATTTCTATAAATTCTAATCCCTTAATATAAATTAGGAAAATCATTAACCGTGTGGTATTTTGGAGGCAGTTTTGTAGTATTCTTTAATCAAATAGTTTGTATATATCTAGTAAATAATTGTCTCAATTTCATGGTGATTTACTTTTTTTTTAATAGTAAGTAGGTAGTGGATAACAAATCTCTAGGGATTGTCAGTGTTTTTCTCTGAAAGCATTTATGGTCACGTCTTTTTAGAAATGAAAGAGTTACTTGCATTTGCGTAGGTGTGTGCCAAGTATTTGAAAATCGCATCATCAGGACTAGGATTTTCCTTGGTCACATCAGGATTTTCATTGTCATCAAAAGGATAATTTGCGACTAAAGCGCCGTTGTGAAGATTTGCAGATAGTACGAATGGTTCTGATAATACCCAGTCCATAATTGCTTTGGTTTCCGGTTCTGTCTTTCTATTAAACTACAAGGAATTAATTAGAAATGACACTTAGTTTTTCTCATGAGAAACTACCTTGTTTTCACCGTATTGATCTGGAAAATTTCTGTTTAAATCCACGTTATGGGCATTTCCTCTGCCTTTATATCCATCTGCATCACCTTGAGAAAAAATTCAATATGGTTGTGTAAGGTTTGGTGGTATAAATTACCTTCTTTTGCCATTTCATAACCATCAGGGTTCATACTGGGCATGATATGGATTCTTGTGGTGTTCAAAAGCTTGGTAATCCTATCATTAGTGCCATAATTCTCACACAGATACTTTATCAGCAAAAGCAACAATTCTCGTCCCACTACTTCGTTGCCATGCATGTTCGCGATATATTTAAATTCGGGTTTACCTGTAAGCAGTATTATTAAGACTCTTAAAAGAGAACATTCCCTTTATTCTACCTGGTAAATGCTTTAATGGAGTGTTTCCTAAAACCATGTAATATAGCTTTCTCCCTTGCACTGAAACTCCAGCTGACCTCAAGTCAGTTATGTTTGGATAGGTTTCGTTCAGATCCAACAACACCTGTTCTAATTCCGTATAATTGTGATGCTTAAACTCCGGTTTGATCATGAAACCATACTCATCGAATTGTGGTGTTTGAATGATCTCTAAATCTGTTTCTTGACCTATGTAAAGGTACGATTCAACGTTAGTGAAAGGGTGCAACTGAGTTAGGGGACTCAAAATAAAATACACATGCACTCTTTGTCTTTTATTTTCACATAACACCACAAAAATAAATAAAACAAAACACATGTATTTTACTTTAAGTAATATCTGTGTCAGATCGTTAATTAATGGGAAGAGAGCCGTGCTTGTTAGTTCCAAAACCACTGAGATCCTTGGAAGGGAGATCTTTTACCTGATGAGATCGTTTGTCTGTCCAGTACGAAGTTTTGGATGGTTGTTTGATCCGGTTGGACGTTTACTGTCACTGGTTCCGATGGCAGGTATCTGAATCAAAGAAGTTTACAAGAATGATGGTTATTTGAAACTGTATCAGTTATTGGCTGACAAAGATTGAGAAAGTTTTTTCTTCTTCAATTTTTTCTAGAAATCATTACAAAAACATGCATTACTTCAATAAATCTTTCAAGTTTATTTATAAATAGGTCAGTCAAGAGAGGGCTAAGGAAACAACCAATAGGTAATCCTGAAGTTTGTACAAAGTCTACTGCAGGAGTAGAAATTTTGATTTGTTTTTATGAAGTAAAGCCAAATCAGAATCTTGAAAAAGTAGATCTCGTGAAATTTTGATACAATGTTTAGGAAGTAGAGAAGGAAATAAATTGTTCAAATTGAAACAAAGTAGAAACAATTCTTTAGGAATATCGAAACTGCTGAGGTTGTCACCTCATGGCAAATTGACTCAATAAGATTATTCTCCTTATGAATCTTAAGAAGACTGTAATTCTAGTCATTGAATTTGAATACAAAGTAACTTTGGACCAAGCCCGGTATAGTTAACTCTATGGAAGATGCTTTTATGTGCTCTTACCCAAAGGCCGCAGCATACATCTTGTATTGCCCGGGAAGCAGCAATCTCCAATACTCCCCCCTGTTTGAGGTAGTCACGTTGTGTGGCAAGTCCATTACCACAACATCCGCATCCAAAACTGGCTGACCATTGGTGTTAGTGACCAATCCTTTCACCCCCCAATGTACAGCCTCCATGAAAGCCAGCAGAGGTTCCTTGTTCCTCTCCCATTCATCAGGAAGGGTACTGGCCTTCGGATACTTGCAGCAACTCAGTTCAAAGGTCACTTCGAAGCAGTTGGAATGGACATAATTAAAATCTTGCATGCCACCTATTAAAAAAATGATTAGAAAAATGTGGGGACGGTTTGGAGATGTAGGTACCTCTGACTTCGTACCAGAAGGCCCCGTTGGTGATACCATTGGTGAAGTTGTCTTCTTTGCATGCTTTTCCGCTCTTCATCAAGGGATGACGCTCGGCATAGGTTAGAGCAAGTTGCTTGAAGACCTTGTCGTCCGGGGAGAGGTTTTCCTTGCAGCAGACCCGTTTAAAGTTGTTCGAATCATCGAATGGATAACTGGCCACTACGGCTCCCCCGTGCAAGTTGCMGGAAAGCACGAATGGTCTAGAGATAATCCATGTCATCACAGCTATTGTTTCTGGTTGTCTTCCTGAGAGGATGGTTCCTGGAGGTAGAGAGAAATTCGGTTGGGTGGTGTACGAAGGGGAATGGTTTTTTAAACACTGGCAAAAATATCAACCTGACATTTCAATCGTAGACCCCATTTATACAGGGTGAGTCGGAGGAATCAATCAAACTCTTCTGGTCTACACATGAAAATGAAGATGATGAGTGCCCCTTGCTCTCCTAATCACTCCAAATCTTTTTTTAATACTTCCTGCAGTATTATTAATAGCTTGAATTAATTAGATTAGGGTCCACTTTCATTTTTAGACCAGCCCCATAAACAGTGATGTAAGGTCTGGAGATCTGGCAGGGCAATTGTTAGGAGCACCGCAACCAATTTATCACCCTTTTATCCAAATACTGTCATGTCCCGAAATGGGAAATGATGTTTATCTACTTTTCTTTTAGTTTGACCTATGTAACACTTGTCACAAGAACACTTTTACTTTCTAAATGTACTTTATCTTTAGTAGAACTTAAAATTTTATCTATCAACAACTAAATTTTCATGCTTTCTAAGTATGCTCTTTAATTTTTCGAAAAGGCCTAGTACATAAGGCAAATTCAACTATAATTTAAATATTCTTATTGCTATAACCATTTCCCACTCGCACACATTTAAGATGATATATTGCTTATTGTAAAGAACTATAACACTATTCTTTTGAGTGGGAGGAGGGTGGTGAGATGTAGCATGTAAACATATGTCTGTGTGTGTTGGTTTTCTGTAAACTTTGTGTCCTAACTGTCCAGTGTTTATTCTGTAAATCTGTATATCCAAGGAAAGTAAACTACCATTGCGTTCTAATTCCGCAGTAAATTCTATGTCAAGATTTTGACTGTTCAAATGATTTAAAAACCTACTTAAACTCTTTTATACTGTGGGGCCAAATAACAAAAGCATCATTCACATACCTATATCAACATTTTGGCTTAGACTCAAAACTGTTGATCGCTACCTAAGGTTTTAAATAGTTAGCACAAAGTTTTGCCAATCTGTAACAAGGACTTAACAGGCCATTACTTTTATGGATTTTGGACACAAACCATACAATTTAGGTACCTTGCAGTCAGAAGGAGTTAGAAAAGCCTTCTCATTCGAAAGATTTGAAGCTTTGATAAGATGATTAGTAATTTTGGAAGTTTTTGAGGTAGGATCTAGGGATAATTGTTGTTGTTTAATCATTCTCTAACTTATTTAAAAATAATTATTCTAATAACTTTAATATAATAATGAGAATTGTGAATTAGGTGATATTTAGAAAGCAATTTTATAGTTTTCTTTTATCAACTAGCTTATATACCTACAAATAAGATAGGTAGATTTTATCAGATCGTACATTGTTTCTATAACGTCCCGCTTCCTTGATGTGTTATATACTTTCAGAAAAATTATTTGTACTTAGTGTCATATTTTCTATCTTTCAACAGTGGTTTGATATTTTTTCGTCAGTGTTTCGACAGCGTTTTGTTTTGCGAAAAGAAAAATAGTAATCTTGCGTGGCGCGTGTTTTTCCAGGTTTTTATTTATTTTACCTGCCCTGACTGGGTCGAACTGGTCGGGGAAATCCCTGTTGAGATCTATGTGGTTTTCGTTTTCACGTCCGACGTATCGGGGCTTGGATTCGCATAGTCCTTCCTGAAAAAAGACGAAAAATTTTGCCTTGCATAACATCCCAGCTCTTTTTACCGGCGTATCGCAACTATTAATTGCGTAAACGATTATTATGCTAGTTACTTGCTTTTATATTGCTGATTCTGGGGCACTATATCAAGCGAATTCAGCATATCAGCGCAATAATAGTGACACTAACGATTATTACGGCATTTCTGATAATTCTACTCGTTTTAACGAGAGTTAAATTTTTGGCGCCCAACGTGTGACCTTACCTGTGAATTCTCATATCCATCAGGATTCATCGAAGGCATCAGATAAATATCCGTCGTGTTAACTAATCGTGTCACTCTTTCGTCAATTCCATAGTTGTAGATCAAATATTGAGCTAGATAGATCATCAACTGCCTTCCTACGCTCTCGTCTCCGTGCATGTTGGCAACATACTTGAACATGGGTGTCAATAGACTCCTGTTTTTCACATTGGCGTTGATTTCTATTGCCCATAGGTCCCTGTTCCTAACAGACTTCCCTATGCTGTGCAGCTTTGCTATATCCGGGTGTTCAGTTTCCAGTTGTTTGAACAGATTGGTCAGCTCATCGTAGTCCAGGTACCGAGGGTTTTCCAAAAATTTCTCGTACGGTTTTTGATTGCTGATGCTCAGGGAAGTGACCAAATGTAGCAGTGCACACACACAAATCTTGAGGAACATATTGTTTCGAGTGTTTTGAGGACGTAGGGTGCCGTCACAGCAGCATTTTGTTTTTGTACTGAGAGAAACGTGAAACGTCAGGGATAACGGGAACTGCCGCTAGGTTGCCAACATTTGCGAGTAACAAGTGTAGAATTTCGTTTTTTCCAAACAAAACTAATGCAAATTCGAAAAAATGTTATTATTTTTACCCCTACTTTCGTTGATATTTTTTAGTTTCGCTTACAAATCGTTTTGTAGGGGACTAGAAAGGTGTAAGTTCCGCAAACTTAGCAACTCTGTTAATAGCGTCATTTTTTAACCACGCCCACTCACGTGTGTACCGGGCGTAATCGAGAGGTTTTTGATTGCCTCCTTATTAACAGAAATGCTTAAGTGGTCCATTAACGAATTATCTTGATTATTTTTTTAATCTACGACACTCGAATCACTTGGAAATATGAACTTAATTGCATTAGCTAACAATAACAAAAAAGCCAGAGAAAACAATGATAAACTAATTCAAAACATGCAACAGTGAATGGATAATATTATAAAATACCTTAATGTGAAAACTTCAACAGAGAAATGAATATTTTCAGATAGTATAACAGTGTAAAACATTGCATATTTATTTCCCAAAATTTGGATAAAAACAGCAGTTATGCATTAAACTAGCCTTCATTTCATTTCTCCAGTTAGTTTTTATTTCTTGCAATCCTTTCATCATATTATTGTCAGACTCTCTTCAAATATTCTTTATCCAAAGATCTATTTTAACTGCCTTATAGAAATCTATCTTAATCTTTGCCCTTAAGCTTTCCCCTATTACGTTTTGTCTTTGTTTCTCTGTGTTCTTTCTTTCCTCTTACTTCTCCACATCATTTCTTCTACCCTTCTGCTTTTGATTCTTGTAAAGCCTGATATCAGTCTGATATTGCTTCATTGTATTTGTTAGTCTAATCTCTTGTAATTTTTGTAGATGAATCAGAAAGAAACTTTATCAATATAAGTTATGAATGAGAAAGATTATGAAGCAGAATAAATCAACGACTGTTTGTACGAAATGTGATGAAGTATAAAAATAAAAGTGGTCCTAAATTTGAATCCTGAGGTCCACCGGAGTATTAGTATTAGTAGTTAAGTAATAAATCATTTGATTTAAATGTTTACTGGCATTATCAACTTTATACAAGCTCTTTTCTTAAACGAAGGGACTGTTCGATAATTTCATTACCAACAGACCAACAGAGAGATATTAAATAATATTTTGCATTTCCTGGTAGAACTTAAAATTCTGCATCTTCAGTATTTAACACTTATTGTTTTGTGGTTCAGTTTGACAGTTATGGGAGAATAAATATAAGTAACCGACGCTTTTTCTGTATTTGCTCGATAGTTCCAAAACCAACAGATATATAAGTACTATTTTGCATTTCCTGATAGAGCTTAAAATTCTGTATTTGTAAAGGCTTCAGAAAAGCAGCTAGGGGTACTCTTCCTGTGTGGAAGTCCGGTACCAAATTGGATAATTATAGCAAAACTGCTACTTTACTACTTTTTGTAATCTTTTGGATTTCCTACAACTGAAGATATTACCGGTGATCAGGCAACGTTGTCGGTTTGGTAAATCAGTAGTTTCCATTAATGACCTTCACTTTCCATCTGAAATGCCGTATAATCAGTTGCCTACCTTCAGGCATTCTCCTTTTGTTTCAATTTCCCCCCGGTATTTGATCACGTGATCAAAAAAATCCATATTCCGAATGAATCCGCTCGGAGGACAGTGGTAGGGGAATCGTTCTGGTTCCAGTTCAAAATCCCATTTCCAGAGCTTTTCCAGAAAAGCTGTGGTCCAGCGACTGGGGTGTTTTCGGTATTTTTTTGGGTTTGATGTAGATCGAAATCGAAAGAGGTAGAGGATTATGGTCGGGTTTAGCCCAAGGGTGAGTTCAGGTTCGCCGCTTTTCTATTTCATCGTTCATATCATCGCTCATCATTGATTGGTTTGGTGGTTTTTTGGGTTTTGGCTACAGATCGCTCAATCTTTTTGGTTGGTTTGGCACCTTGGTAGATTATAGTCAAACAATTTAACTTTCCACGATATCCAGATACTAGAAAAGATCTTGGCAAGGTGAAAACGTTAAATTTTTGAGTTCGCTACAACGATTTCTTACTAAAACTAGTTTTAACATGATGAGGACATAACACAATATTAAAGTAATCAACAGACTTTTAAGTATTTGATATTGTTCCTTAACGAATTCATGGTTAACTATATTATAATTTCACAAATTCATAAGTATTATGCTTAAAGGAAGTGTAATTTAGCCAACGTTAAGCTTATTCCACATAAACATATATAACGAATAGGTCGTGTACATTTCTTGATGTTTATTTTCTAGCCCTTAGTTTATACAGAAGTATTGTAAAATCATTGGCAAGATTTTTTATTAATCACTCCCTGTTTGGTGTATTTGTAATACTTGGAAGAGGTTTTCTTTAATAATATATTATATAGAATGTCATTAATGTCATTGCATTCACTTTCCTGTATTACAAAGGATTGTAATAGACTTTGCCCCAGCACTGATGCACAAAAAACATTTCAAAGAATGCGAGTACATGCTTATACACTTAACTTTACCTTGGGGTACTTCGTCTGTTAATTAAATGTAAAATAAGTCACCAATAGCTTTTTTAAATTTTACTTGTACCATGGACTTTATAACTCAATGTTATATGACTTTTGTCAAACCGTTATTTTTTATTTACATTCATGTAATTTTCGTTATCTTTGTGAGATTTATCTTTATTGGCTATGCTCGGATCATTGTTATTATGTTTGTTCCTGTAAGGTACATGTGTATAATTCCTACAAATGCTTTACTCAGTTACGATGAGCTATTAAAACAAAAACAAACGACACAGATTTTGAAAAAAGTTATTTCCTCTTCTATTTTCTAGATGAGTCTGCTAAATATTAAAAAAAGCAACCCAGGAAAGTTTTTATCCATTTCAGTAGCCTAAAAACTTTATGGAAGAATCGAAACTAGCAAATTACTTAATTCTTAGGTACTAAATCAACACTTTAGTAATACAAAATTAATTTTGGAATATCTATTGAAAACCTTCAACCTGAGCCTATTCTAATCTTTTATTAAATATCCAATCTTCATCTCGTAGATTTCACCAAGGCTATATAGAGAACCGACATTTCCATAGTTCGACGCTCCTCCGTATAACAGTTTTCATTTTTTTTGTTGCGTAATATGCCCTCAGCAAATCCCGAGGCAACGTTATGTAATTATCGAAGGTGCCTTGTGCACAATCTCTTCGTTCGTTATTGTATAGCCAAACGTGTGTTTGAAATAAATTACTTCCGGTGGAGAGAGTTTTTTTTTGTCTTAAGCAACAGCAAGTCTCGTTTCGACTCTTAGATATGACTCCTTCGTTTTAAGTATGTCCAAAGGAAGCAGCAATAATTTTTTTGTCATTTTGAATTCTAATATTATATATATAAGAATTATTTTGTTATCGGTTGGCATTACTAAGTCAATACTAGTTTTTTTATCAATCGAAACTTAAAGTTTATCTTTCACTTCGTGGCAATATGTAAATCTCTCCTGTGTACCCTCCAGCATCGCCAGATGTAGCTTATCTTGATAAGTTTTGAATATGGACGAGTTATACAAACTTCCGCCAATAGATGTTTGGTACTTACAATTACTGCTTTACCAATTTGCCTTGATATTTCCCCAACAAATCAAAGACATCCGTATCTATACCCTTTAGGTACAATTCGACAGATCCACTACTCGTTTTTGTACACTCATTTTTAATTGAACTTGTCGACCAAGACATACAAAACCAGTCCGATCGTTTCACAATTACGAACGCACTTTTTCAAGGCGCACACCATGCGATAAACTTGACACGCATCATCTTGAGATGGGCAAATGTTTTTTGCCCGCGTACTCAACGGACGTCCGACAGATTCGTTGTGATCTTCATGGGATTCGAACATGTTCCTTTCCTTTGGTGCCGTGAATGGGGGTGAAAATTTTTTCTTCGAGAGGGCCAAGCGATTGGTAAGGGTTGTTCACATTTCGTTGGTTTTTGGGGGGTTGGATGCTGTGGTGGTGGCTGGTTCTTGCTAACCCTGAAATATTTTAGAAGAAATTTTTGGAAACCGGTATAAATGTACGTAATAATAACTTGTTTATTGTTATAGATAAAGAAAAAGAAACACAAAAAATATTGCTTATTACCAGCTTCATTAGTTTAAACTTTTAGATGTGTACAGTTTGTCACAATTACTTGACACAATTCCTTACTATTAGCGTATATTTTCTTCGTTTTGGTTTTGGAAACGACCTTCAGAAATTACAGAAAATTCTAATAGCTGGAGACTTAAATAATATGGGATCAAAAGATGAACTAAAAAGGAAAGAAACGGGGGGAGTCATTAACGGATTACTGCATAGAAAACAACATTGCAGTGGAAAAATCTTAGTAGGTAAGGGGAAAAACAAATTCATTGATAGAATGAGGAGATAAAAAACCAAGCAGCAGAGAAGAAATAAGTATAGGAACGATATATTGTAAAACAAACAAGAGAAAAGGTTAAAGAATTGTTAAAACATGCTAAAAAGAAGGTTTAGGGAGAATTTGGAACAAAAATGGAGGAAAACAGCAAAGGAAATAGAACTGTTCAAAGTTTTAAATAACTAGGAGTTAGAATATAAAACAATGGAACAAGGGAAGAAGAAGTAAATGAAAGAATCAACACTTACTAAATAGGGAGTTAATAAATAAATGGGAAATAAACAGGAAGATAAAAAAGACAGTATGCAAGATTATTTATAGACCAATATTAACATATGTAACTTTATATAAACAGAAAGAGAATTAAGAAGAAAATAAATTAACTTTGCTTTTGTTAGATAGTATTATATCTTTTCCTGCTGTCTACCTCCTTAAGTTTTAGAGGTGTTCATTTCATAAACACACAAAATATCAAGTTTTCTTTAAAATAAGTATGTACAAATCGTTATTTTTCCACTTTGACCGTTTACATTATTTGTTCATTTCATTTTTTCTTTCGGAAGACCGTCTTTGTCAATAAATGACATATACGACCTTCTCTAAGTCGTTAATTCGTGTAACGACGCACTAACACCTACCAATAACACGTTTCGCAATATTTCAGCTCGTAGGCCTCATGGCATCACTATACTTCCTGTTCTTCGCCCCATCCGACGGCACCGTCCTCATATCCGACTACACGATGTCCAAAATGATCGAGCTCACGACCAAAGAGCCCTTCTGTCGCGTCCACACCGACAGGTAGTCCTCGCGCGATCCCTGCGGTACTCCCGTTCTCACCCAGCTTCTTTCCAGGGGCGAGATCAGGAGCATGATGCTCAGTTCCGACCCCCGGAAGGTCAGACAGATGACGGACGAGTCGATTAGCAAATTGGAGGAGGTTTGTAAAAATGACGGGGTCAAATCGGGACATCAAGGTGGGTTCATATACCCAGGAACGAAGTGGTGCGGTCCAGGTTGGTTTTGGTGGATTTTTGGGGTGTCTTTTGAGCTGTTTGGGTTGTAGGGGATGTGGCGAGTAATTATAGTGATCTCGGGTTCCATAAAAAGGAAGATATGTGTTGTAGGGAGCATGATAACTGCAAGGATTATTTGAGTGCCGGGGAGTGTAGGCAGGGGATTTGTAATTCATCTCCGTACACCAGGTACTAATAAAATGCTGATAAATAGGATAACAGCAGTGACTGGAGCAAATGCGATTTTTTTAAGTAGTGTAATGTTTGTTTAAGGTCCCATTGCGATTGTGACGCAACTTTCCGACGTTGTTTGCAGAATGTAAACACGGAAACGGCTAATACGATTGGCGCCATATTTTTTAACGTGGTCCAGGTTATCTGTTTCAAGGAGAGAAGCCCTTGCTCCCAGTGGCAAAGGTATTTAGCCCGCCAAGCCGATTTAGACGCTTTAGAGTGCTTTTTCATCCTTTATTTTCGTTTTCTTTTCGTTTTGCTTTTTAGCGCAGAGGCAGAACAGAACGAACTCAACAGTTCTTTGCCTGAAGACTTTGCAACTGCCAAAAACGAAACCGACTGCTTGGTTTTTGTAAAATCAGATCGTTTCGAGGCTTCAACGGTTACCGATCTGACCTGGGACCAAAAGCCTGAATTCTTCCTCAACATCCTGCTGAGGAAGCTCAGGTTTTTGCGGAAGTAAACGACCGATTCAACCAGCCATACGTTTTTTCAGGAACGGGTATTCCAAAGCAGAATCTGACGAGTTGTGCGCCCGTTGGAAGTACAGGCCATCAGAAAAGTATATTCCTTTGATGCCCACCTCCACTCATTGAAGATACGTCTGCTGTAGCTTAGCTCATTTTAGTACAATAATCGTGATGGTACAACGAATGTTTACGTAGCAATAAGCTCATCTGTCGGGTGATTGACAAGGCCATATAGTATTTAATGTTTGTTTTATCTTAATAAATGCGTTACGGTAGAGGATGAATGTGGACTGGTTAATTTTGATCCCACAAGAAGTCAAGTGTCTTCTTCCCTTCATAAATCCAAGAACCTGTCATTTAAAAACTTCCTCAAGGTGTGCGAATTTCCTTTTTTGTATTTGCTAAAGGTTTTTTTGATGTTCTGCTGTTTTGTTTTTGACCTTTTCTTTCACATTATAAGACGTTGATGTCTTGATCTAAACAATATTTACTTTTTATGCAATGGACAGCAAATCTTTGAGTTTATACTTGCAACATTTCCTTTAATCCTGTTATTGTTGATGGCTCCATCTAATTGTCCCATTATTGTTAACTAGAAGACCTCTCCAATTATGCTTATTGTTATTGCTTTTCTATAGATTTCAGCGTAATCTTATTGTTCTTTACTGATACTGATAAATTCAGAAAATTAAGAACTCCATCCTTTTTTTACCTGTCATAAGTTGGGTCTTTTGTTTAATGCATTAAAGAATTTTAATAACACACATCAAAATGCCTGTCAGTTTTTCATCTATCTAAATAGAAAAAATATCAACATAATGGCAGCTAATAATAATAATAAAGCATAATGGCAGTGATTAGTGGAAAAACTGATCAAGTCTTAAAATCATCCCTTATTGGTCCCATGAAAGAATTATTACATATTGCTGTTTTTTAGGGATTGTAGTGGCAAGAATACGAAGTACACATTTAGTGCTAAACTGAACATTTTAATAAGTTATAGATTAAAATTAGACACCTAGATTAACACATATCTACAGTACCTATCTAAAAAAAATTGTGCTTGACCAATTGAGATACACATTTTATAATTCAACTTGTCAAAAAGGTCAATAATAAGCCAATAAATCAAGAATTTTACTATTGGAACAAATAAAATCATTTTAGGATTGTTGCATATAATGAAATGTTACAAGTAGAGAATACTACTGAATTTGTAAACTGTATAGTTTGTTAAAAGCTTGGATTAACAAGTTTAGAACAATCCAATTGTTGAGTACCGAGGCTTCAAAAAACCATTTAATTTAACAACTGATTATACAATAGTTGTTGCCGATTGAAAAGAAATATTTAGCAGTTATTTGGACTAATGCAATACTGTACATGAAATAATAATGATATATGTAGATTGGTAAAGGATCAACACAGTCATTGTACTCGTTTTTATTTCAAAAATTCAGCAAAGGCACGAATTTCAAAAAAAAATAACAAACATCATGTAACAACAAAGAATCATAGCTAACCTACGACAACCGAGAATAACACATGCAAACCTAAACTCATAGAAGAAAAAAAATAACCATACATACTTTGTCTTTTACCTTCCTAAACGTAAACCTAATAGAAAAAGTTACACGCAAAAATATCAGTTACACAACTAATCCAATGAAATGTGATGAAATTAACGACTACGTTGCGCGGCTACACTATATAGAATTAACCTCTAAAAAACGACAGTAACAATAAGCGCAAAGGATCACGCCCTAACAATGACGTCGTAACAGTAATAATTATTTGAAAAATGGAGCTGGCTATGGCAATAAAAACTGGCCGTCCATTTAAACGACTTATCAAATAGTCAACGCACATCCAACGGAACATAAAAAAAACGAAACTCGTCAACAGTCAGTCTCACAAACTGAGCATTTGGGGCGGCACGTCCATCAAGATCACAACGCGTCTCCTCCATCGAGACAGAAATGGGACCATTTGATACAAACAGATCTATGAAACGGGAAATCACATCAGGCTGCAGCAGATCGCTCTATACGGGAGGTTGCCATGTTTCGGGAACTTTCCGTTGGTTTTTTTCTCTTCAATCTCTGCCTTGATCTTCAGGTAGTCTTCGTTGTTTCCGTATTTGCTTTCGTACACCTCAACTTCCTCCTCTTTGTCGATACCAGCAACTTCCGGGGTGGTTTGATCACACTTTTTCGCAGGTACCGTGTCAGATTCATCCCAACAATCCAATAAATCTGGGTCCAGACTGGATTCACGAGATAAGCTCCAGAGAACCACGTCTTCATCGGTCGAGTGGTGTCCATTGGTGAGAACTACTTCTTTGAGAATGGTGTGAGGACTCTTTAAAATCTCCACCTCTGGAGTGTTCTCTCTGGTTTTGGTCATCCACTCCTTAACAGCCTGTGTTATGGGGTACAAAGTTTTCACCTCCTCTTTAGCAATCTCCTCTTTTGGTTTCTTTTGCTCTTCCTCTCGTTTTTTGCTCTTGTTTTTTAGTTTCCCGTTGCTTTTACCCCTTTTCGCTTCAATGTGTGGCACCTCCAGTTTGGGTAGCTCCTCACATACATCCTTCAAGATCTCCTTGACTTGAGGATTTTCCACGAAGATTCCAGTTTTCGAGGTAGATGGTTGTGGTTCAGGCAACTTCACCTTCGATAGATCGATATCTTCGAAGCGTTTCTTGCTAACCAACGAGCTAAAGTCCGTAGCCTTGAAGAAATTGTTCTTTTCCAGCGAGGGAGGGGCTGTTAAATTTAGCGTATGGAAGAAGCTGTCACTTATCGACCCCACATTGAATGATTTTATTTTCTCTTCCAACGAATTGTACATTCCCTTTTGGATCATCCTGTCCAGTTCCAGGGAGATCTCCACGTTGGTTCTATCCTCTGAATCGTCCAGGAGAGAATTCTCCAAAAGGAAGTCGTATGAATCGTCCAGGTTGTTGATCGTAGTGTTCGAGCTCGATACCGATTTTGGCACCTTTTTCTTCTTCTTTTTGCTCGACAGTTTGCGCTCTGTAGGTACGGGTTCCTCAGCTTTTACAGGAGTGGGAGGTTCAATCGGTTCTACCGGTTTCACCGGTTCTGGTTCCTTTTGTTCCACTTCTTGGGTTTCGTAGGCGTCTGTGATTATTATTCGTTTAGTGAGAGGTTTTTGGGATCCCTTTTTAGGTTTTCGAGACTTTTGTGGCTCATTCAGAACTTGATCTTCAATCTCTTCTTTAGGCGCTTCTATTGCAGGTTCAGGTTCCACCACAACATCTGGTTCCATTTTTGGAGTATCAATTTCAACAGGTGGACTGGTTTCTGAGGGAGGGACAACATCAACCAATTGACTGACGTCGTAAGATTCGAAATCATCGTTGGTATCGACGGGAATTTCTTCCTGCACTGCAGCTTCTGTTTCCTCAACATCACTGGTAGCTTTGTTTTTTCGCTTCTTTCTGCTGGAGACCGATATCCACTGACTAGGAGGTTTCGGTTGCTTCGGAACCGCTTGGGGAGGTTCTGTTTTAGGCGGTTGAGGTTTTTCGATTGGTCGTTCGTTTTTGTGCGACTTCAGCTTGTCGGAGTAGTTTTCAATCTTCTCCTCCTTGGCGATTTTGTCGTCCAGCGCTTTGGTGGTGTTATCTTCTTGCTTTGGCGTCTCTTCAGTGTCCGGAAGATGCCCATTTGGTGTTGGTTCGTCGCTGGGACCATTGGAAATCTTCTGGATTGGATCGTTGGTTTTGACGAAACCCTTTCTTCGATCTTCTTGCTGTTTTTTATAAAACCCGGGCTTCGACTTGTAATTCTCGACTTGTCGATAATTATTCCTGTAGTTCTGGTACCTCCCTTTGAACTTCCCGTCCCTCCCGAAGCCTTGGCGTTTGTTCTCGAAGTTTCTCTGTTCTTTAGCTGCCTGTTCGAGTTTCGATACGATCTTGGCGATATCGATGTCAGTCTTGTTTTTGGGCGGTTCCGCAGCTTCCGCGTTCACCTGTTGCTCAACTTTTTGGTCCTGTTCTACAGGTTTCGCCGCGTTCGTCTCGGGAACAACATTGACAAAGTTGGGGATGATTTTCGGACTCGGCGGGACGAAATTCAACGGTATCGCTGGCGGTAGAAAGGGAGCTGGATATGGCGGAAGGGGTTCTCCGATTAGCGGTATCGGTACGAAGCTTGGGGGGATGTTGACGTATTGCACGTGCTCGAATGGCTGTCGATATGCTTTGGGAACGAATTCTTGTGCGTCCGGGTCGAACTTGACGGTCTCCTTTTGTCCAGTGTCGTCCGTGGGGGTTTCCCGACACGTGTCGTCACTCTGAACACTTTGTGGTATCTCCGTTTCGTTCGAATTATTGTCACAACCGTTCGAGACCTCCTGGGCCGACGGTTCGCTCTGGGGTTCGTCTTCCTCGTCGGTGTATTCCGACGTGGTGCCGTCGTTGCCAGTTTTCGACATGGAGACGCGTTTGCGACGCTTCTTCTTGGTCCTTTTGTCTCCCAGCCCTACAGAAACGAAAGCATGAGCACTGTAGCCGTCCTTCACATTTTAAAAATACATTCTTGGCCGTCTACGTTTGGACTTAGGCCAGAAGGCATTTAGAATGTGTCGTTACAGAGGTGGAGGCTTACCATTTTGGTTGTAGCCACCGTTGTAGTAGACGTTGGGGTAGACTATGACGGGACTGTAGTCGGGTACCGCAGGGGGTAGTTCTCCCCCGCTGTGGTTGGTTTCCTCGTTGTTGGGACTTGTTGATTCGGCCTGCAAGATAATATCTGGTGAAGAAACCTTGAAATAATCGTCTTATCTAATCTAATGGTGGAGAATCCGGTACTTATTGTAACTTGAACTATGGACCTGTAGTTGTGGCACTTACCAACGAGTCAGTGCTGTATCTTTTCGGTCTGGGGTACTCTGGGTAGCAAATGGGGGCGTTGTAGACCACCAAGGAGTATGGTTCATACCCTGGAAAATGATATTTGACTAACCTCTGTCACCGCATCGCAAACAAGACAAATAAAATATCTTTGCTTTGCCAAGATCGTTATTCCGATGACAGGTGTTTAAGAGTAATAAATGCTCACTATATTTTCACTTACCATTGACATAGTAAATCCCGTTCTGGTCTACGAAGCCGTTAGGGAAGACGAACTGTGATTCGTACTCTAAATCTGTTCCTTCCGTTCCATCTGAAAATGAAATTCGAACATTCTGTTTTGTATGCTTGAACCTTTTCAGACTAATTATAAATATGCGTTTTGGGTACCTAAAAATCATCTTGAAGAACGCAACTTTAAAGATAATTGTGTCAAATAGGCTCTGTCTCTTTTACATGACCATCTAACTTCCTTAATTGGTTAAAAGGACTCGGAAAAATCTTCAAATAAACCTTAATTTGTTTAATTTCTTTACGAGGTCTTTCAAGTTTGTCTAAATCAGCCCACTTCCTGGTGCGTTAAAAATACTAATTAGCAAAACTTGTGGACCCGAAAATAGACGTTCAAATTTTCATCTGTACGTACCAGCAGAGTGATGATCCGGCGTTCCGTTTCCCGTAGAATTGCACGTGGAATTGGTCGACGTTCCCGTAGAAGTCTGTGTCTGGTAAATCTTTGGCTTGTTCAGGTACCCCTTCTTGAAGAGGACGTCCTGCCTAGGAGTCGTAATCCTCGTGTATTCGTCTGGAAAAATTAATTGAATCAGTGAAGCAACTGGTCATTGCTGATGGAATCTTTTCACGAATTTCGCCCGGCCGAACGTTATCGCGTTGGATTTTATCGTCGACCTAAATTTTAACGAAATTAACGAAGACGTGGAAAAAAAGGAGGCTGTTTACTTGTTTGCCTAACGGCTGCTTTATCAGAGTATGTGTTTTCGACGAGATTTATAGCTATCTTGTTTTGAGAGCAATGACGCTGCGTTGCATAATTTCACACACGGCCGTTGGAAAGTTTCCGGCTTCCGGAACACCGGTGTTGTTATGGTTTGGAAATTTTGTCAAGTGAAACATCTTCAAAGCCAAGGATGGGGGTTAAATTGCATGTAGTTTTTGGAACTGTACGTCGATATTCGATATAGGAAAGTGTTTTATAGAAATCTGAGTCAAACGCTCCTGGTGTTCCCAAAGGGTCTGTCTTGGGACCCCTACTGTATCTTTTTTTGCACTTCTGACATTGTTTGTGTGTTCAGTTCTAAAGAATAAAATTGAAACTGGATAAAAACCAAAGTGTAGTTATCAACTGCCAGGATTTACATAACACAGTTTTTAGAAGGTGTTATTTCGTATTGAAGAAAGGGATTCCAGTTTTAAAATTTTGCAAAGCTCAGCATTCATTGATCCATTTAGAAAAACTATGAAATTTCGTAATATTTTATCAGAATCGTGATTATTGTCATGTAGGTTAACGACAGATAAATAGGAACTTTACCCAAACATTTATTGTTAATAAAATTAATGACGACGGCAAATTTGAGCAATACTACGATGATAATCTAAACGGAGCTTTTTCCTTTCCCACTTGAGTATTCTTGAGCAACACATCAGTGCATTTCCACGATGTAATTTTGTTTTTGAGCCTTGAATGGCTAACTCCACAAACCGAAGGAAAATCTGTTTAAGAGTTAACTCGATGAGATTCCTTAGTTCAACGTTACATATAAAATAACTTTAGGAATTAATCTGCTACAATTTGCTGGCGCTATCTTTCGTAACCTTTATTTGTAAATGGATTTGCACGAGTCTGATCGGACAGGTTTAAAATGCCATCCATCAATATTCCATTTATCTATTTATCCTGATCAGAAAAAAAGTTGTGCAAACAAACCATGTGGGAGATAGGCGAATTGCGATGTCCCACATATCCACCGTTATTAAATAATTATGTATGTAATCTAACAAGCCGAAGTCACGCAACATGCTTTTCCCTTGTCAAATTTTACAGTTTTACCAACCTTCGTTGAAGGTAACCTTGGTCTCACTGGCCGTACTGGAGGATCTGGTCGATTTAACATCGTAGCTTCTTCTCGTAGGGGTTGATTGACTAGAAAACGTGAATTTGGAGTAGAACGACTTGTGCTGATAACTTTTCTGCACCCCGTTCGTGCTGCTGGATTCTTCGCTGTCGCTTTGTTCATCTGCAACATCAGAAATCATGCCTTAGACCTTCTGAGCTCGAAAAACACTAACGCAAACAGAAAAAAAGGTGTCGACGAGTTTTCTCGTCAAACAATCCAGTGTTTAAAGTCTTGTTTGAACCTAGCGCGGTAATGTGTAACACAAACTCGTCATAATTCGGAAAATAAACACGACACGCGCGATCATTACGTTAGAGCTATGTTTGCGTACCGATTTCACAAGTTTGCCTACCGTTACGGGAACTCACCCTTTCGGCTTCGGCTTTCGGCCACCATCTTGGCATAGTGATTGTCGAGCTTCGGTTTTGTATCTGGAAACACGCGCGCGTGAAAAACTTCCTCGGTTCAGTCCATACCGATAACATTTGGCCGCAACAGGCGGAGATTTAGGAAGAAAAAAAATGATCGGCGAGTTTTTGCCAGCTTCAAAGGTCTAGATAATGAGTCAAAGATTCAAAACGGAAAGTGTTCTTGCAGACGCGGAATACTCCGCTTTGATTGCCACGTTATCTGGCATTTTTTAAGTCCGTCTGGCAAAATCCATGGGTTAAATTAAAAAAAATCACTTCTTTGCTGTTTGAATTTGAATTTTTCCCGCCAACCTGACGCCTTTTCTCTTATATTTGAAATTTGAAGCCCGAAAGCTTAGGGAAGTATGTCGTAGTTGTCCGGCTATTATAAATTAAGTTTATCGCTACAGGTTTTAAGTCTATTAACGTTGGAATAACTATATTATCAAAAGCGTGTAGCATTGGCGAAATTTATTTTTGTCCCCCTATCAAACTTGAATTGTTGTATGGTCCTAGAAGTGGCAGCATTATTTGAGCTTTAAAAAACTGAGTTACGAAAATATCGAGCGGAAAACAAGAGACCTACATGTTCCTGGACAAAATAAGAATGGACACAATGAAATAGGAAATTGATAAAAATGAACAGCTCTCCCTCTATCTAGAGGACCTTCATTCTCTTCAAAATTCATTAAAAAGTCTGAACAGATTTCAATCTGTCTAGCATGTCAGATTTCAATGGTTCTGTCTGTATTTTTACTGATGTTGCTGCATATTATAACTCATACATGTTATGGAACAAATACATTTTGAATTTGAACCTTCAGTATCAGATACCCTGGACCACAGAGACCGATGTGAACAAGTTAGAAAGGATTGAATTCTAATGTGATGTTCAAAAAACATGTATAAATGAAAAATACTGCTGTAGATTCCCCTATAAGGCCAAAAATTTTACGCGTTTCCTGAAACGGACTTTGAACGCTGACTATATTTCACGTCTCTCTGCCCATCATTGTTATCTATATAGCGAGCGCGAAATGTGCCGGTCTATATTTAGGACTACAGTTGCACCATTTAGCATTTTCGCAAATCCTGTAAACAGGGTCGCGAAAAATTCGTCGACCCTCTGAAGTCCGAAAAGCTGTTTACCGAATGGGATGAGCGTGGTGCCTTTTTTTTCCTCAACAAAACAGGAAATAGTTCCAAAAGTTCAGTGCATATTCGGATGAGATGTCGGATTTTTATTCGCGTCACTGGCATCTTATCTGGACTTGCACAATCTGGAGCTCGAGATACAGTCGAGTATTGCATTGGTTACGTAAAAAATACAGTGCGATTCATGATGATGTTAAACTTCGTCAATATTTTTAACATACTTAACCCAAGAGCATATTATATAGCTTCACGACAATTGTTTATGGTTGAAAAACAAATCATGACGAACCTTATGCTTAATTGTCGCTAGTTCTTCGATCTACCCGGTCAGTGACGTCAGTAGGCGCCAAATTCGAATACTCTCAAAGTTCATTGAACAATCCCGGCAATATCGCTTTCGATGCCCGTTAGGGGGCAATCCCTGTGGTTCGTCCGCGTCCAGGAATAGCGTCCACGTGAGTATTGCGTAACTATATATCTAGAAGCCGGTCCCGTGAGTTACTATTTTCATTGCGTTCACGAGCTACTAGCGTCAGAAAATTGGTATTTTTCTCACGTGAGTATTAACAAACCCGCGTGTTTAAAGAATTCCTTTAAGAAAGGGACGAATTCCAGCCAAGATATCTGTCAAGAGAGCTGCCGAAAAAACACTTCCCGTCTGCCAACGTCGCGTTATTGTAAACACGGGCTTTAAAGACGATTTGCTCAATTTACTGGACGGTTAAAGATAATTGAAAACACACATCTGTTTGCGTGCCACTGGCGTAAACAAACAAAACGATCAAAGCTTCAATATTTGCTCTAATGGATGGTTTTTGAAGATCCTAAGTGTCTGAATGAAGAAATATAGCTAGAAGACCTATCTCCATTCCTCGTGATCAGATTATTTAAAATGAGAACCGTCCCAATACTGAAAGCTATAGAGATAAACTAGATTTCGCTAGTACTTTCGCTGTGAGGGAAGAAAAATGGTTTTCCTCGACCCTAACAGAAAGTGGGCTTTTCCAACTTGATTTCAAGGAGGAAAATGACCATATGACTTGTGAAAATTACAGTGAAAATAAACCGTTTTATTTAGGGAAAGTCTATTACAACTATTATTAGTGTTGGCATTCACAGGATACTAAATGAAATTCCTTGACCTAAAGAATAAGAATGTTCAATATTCTATTGAACAGTACCATTTTGAAGACTAAAAAAATTTAAAAATACCACTAGTATAAGCTTTGTTATTTGTTATTACATTTTGCCTTTATTTATTCCTTAAATTTCAGTGTAATAATATTTCTGGCGCTACCAATACTATCGGATGTTTTCTGTGATAGATTGATAAACCTTAGGATCTACTGGTGAAATATGCCAAGCTATTTGTTGAGAAATATTATCTATTTGCGATTGACAGTAGAATAATCATTCTTAATTAAATTGAAGTCATTATTATTTTATATCGCCTTGTAATCTACTTCTGCAGAAAACAAACTGTTTACTTTTAAATAAATTTATAGTATCTATATACTTTTTGCATCATCATGTTATTCTTAGCAAAACACAGCCTGTGTGATCTATCAATAACATAAATAATATACGCAGATATGACGTTGTGAACAGAATCATTCTAATTTCTTCGACCAAAGTCAGGTATTCGAGGTTGTTTGTCTCAATTTGTGTCAATATTAATATTAAACACTCACGTGCATATAACTTCTGAAGTGTATCCAAAAGTAGGTGTAGTTACGGCTATTTGTTCAGACATCAAAGCTAAGGAAACTACGTCAAAGCCACAATGACATTACTGATCGATTACATCAGTATTACTTGGTCCCATTGAGGAAATAAATACTCAATAGAGATGTGGAACATAATAATGTATAGACCTTCAATTTCTTTACTTACCTCATGAGTGTATTATTAAACTGATATTTTTTCAAGTATCTTAAAATTAATTTGGGTGTTAGTTTTTTTTAAAAGTTGTAAATGGACAGTATTGATATTTCACTCTTGTTGACTGGATCAAAAAGTGCAATAAATGAACATAATAATCGTACATATGTTCCAGGTTATCAAATACCGCACAAATGCTATTATACATAGCATATGAATCAATAAAGCTTGTTAATCGACAGTTTTGAGAACGCTACGCCACAAAATGCAGTTGTTCGCTTAAGTGTCCATTGTTCAAGGTACGAACGGGGGAATTATTTTTGCGGCTTTACCCGGAAAAACAATCCCGACGTTGCTAACTTACATGTCAGTACACTGTGTTATGTAAGTCGTGTATCTTATCAGCCGTTTCTCACACGGAAAACGAACATGATACTTGTGGAAGGGTCGAAGAAATCTTGACCTTTTATAAGTCTGCTGATACTAGTTTTTGCCCGGCATCAGCGAACTCGAATTAAAATTGCGCAACCAGCCACCATAATATAAAGGATCCTCCCCAAATTACTACTCGCTCAGTTCAACGCGGAAAAATCTAACCCAGGCTATAAATAGGAAGGACCGTGCCTAAAATTTTTTTCTAATGCTTCAATTAATCTTTTAGACCAGCAAACAAAATGCTTACGAGAATAGCATTGCATAGCAACCCCATTGTTTGATCGTGCCCTTTTCTTTCGCGTTTATTTTTAAGTCGGTATGATTTTAGAAGCGCGATGAAGATTCTTGTTAATTTCGAAAGTATAGTTGTAGGAAAAGATCTCCGAAACTCATTGTGAGAGCTGTTTGTTAAGTGGATAATAATTTATGGTCAAGGGATGTTATAAAGTAGTAACAGACACCCCAAACACTCAAATAGACGGGTAAGATAAAAATTGTTGGCTCCTTACACTCTTTCAGGCTTTATAACTATATGTACACACAAGAAGGGGTAGTTTCGAAAACCTAACCAGTTCTAATCGATTCTTCGAGCGATTGAGTGCATTTTTCACAAGATGTGGTGATTATGGCAAAGTGACTTTGTTGATCAAGTGAATCCCATAATCAAAATCTAAAATGTGATGGAAATGATGTACAATAGAAAAGACAACGTGACCTTCTATCCTACGTTGAAAAAAGCCCAACAACTTGTTGCTATATATGCAAGTCATTGATCTCACTTTTGGACAGCATTGAATAATTCATTAGATATGATCTTTTTTGCGAGGTTCGATTATAATGAGACGTAATATCATGTTTGGTCACTGGAGCAAAAGTATGTCGTAAGATGTAACAGAAGTTAACCTAAAAAGTTTCCATTAGATTAAACTGACAGTTTTGAAGGAGTGTCAATGGAGGAATTAGATGTCGAACTTTTTACTGTTCTCTCCCTTATCTTCTTCATGTACAGAGTGGACCACTGAAATAAAAAAACAACTCTTTTGCATCACGCATTGTTTGTTAGGGTAAAGATGTGCAGTGTTATCTGATGTTGTCGTTTTTTATTATGTCGATTGTTACCCATATGACATGTCTTCAATACTTCATCTCAAGAATAAAACGAGAGTATAGCATCACAGATTTCTTCTAATTACTTCACAAATGCTGCAGAATCTACCGCGTTGAATTAACTTAATCAGATTATTCTTCTGCGCTTGTTTTCCATATAATTTTTCTAAGAAGTTGCGTAAATAACCGTCGTAAATTTTACATTATTTGACTGTCGATCTTCCTCATTTGCAACTTCCTTAAGCCACCAGTGGTGACTCTTTTAATTAAGGACAAAATTGAATGGATAGCTGAATTCGACAAGGATGCCAAAGCGAACTTTTTCTACCTYTTTCCAATTCCTTTATCGACTCCATCCATATTTGAGTGGCCCGTACATGTCGGCGAAAGTTCCAGAACCGAAAGAGATCAATATACGGCTAGGGGGTGCCGTTTCATCCCCCGTAATGCCCACCCCGGTCGTGAAAACTCCACCGGCCTCCCTAAACACCCTTAAGAGATCGAGAACAAAAGCTAATTTGAGTGGATGATGATCAAGAAGTCAACTATTCCGCCTTGATGTCGTGTTAACTTGTGTCCCACTATTTCACACCGACAAAAATGTCTGGCAACTCTTTCCAGTAGGTTACCGGCGTCGAAAATAGTCACTTAAAAATACCGAAGGTCTTCGAAAAATAACGCTAATATTGTTCGACATGGCGGAGTCACGTGGAGCTACCACTGCACAATACACGAATGGAAAATGGCCTTAAATATAGCTGTGTAAGGGGCAATGCTTTTTAGTTTCTTATTATTATTATTATATAACCGCCTAGGAAGTGTGGGAGGGGTAATAAAACAAGCAGTTTATTAGCTACTTACGCATTCCGGTAATTACTTTTTTAAGTAGCCTATTGGATTTCTATTGTTAGGAGCATATGGATCGAAAGACTGTGTGGCGTTAAATCAACTAACAATATGATGTTACTGCATTAATCCAACATCTCGGTATGGATACAAGAACATATTTATTTTTTATATAACACGTTGTTTAAGACTGATTTTGACTAAACCTTATAGCATTATATAGCCAAAAACGATAACGACGATAAAATCAACCAAAAGTAAAGGGTTAATTTTAGCTAGTATCAACTTAAAATAGGAGAAAAGAAATCAGCCCTTGTACTTTAAATTATTCAGATATTTCGATACTTTCAATACCTTTGACACTGTCAGTATTCTGGATTGTGCGTACTTTTTCAAGTTTGTGTAGTTTCAATTGTTAATACTATCATTACTTCTAACACCTCCAATACTTTAGATGATGCAATATCTATGATGCTTCTCATACTTTAAATTATTTCAATACTTTGTGGCATATCGGAGTAAAAGTAATATTTTACGTCGTTGCTGATCTTACGTCATAATTTTTATATTTACTTCTATACAGTTTTCAATATAAACTTCCTTCAAGTGGCGTTCTTTGATTGCACCGTGATCCACAAACTTGAGAAGTCCATTCTGCAATTCCGATACAATTTCGATATTTTCAATACTTTTAAATACTTTCGATACTTCGATACTTTTGAGTACTTCCGATACTTAAATACCACGACAAGATGATATCCAACTCGATACCGGCTAAGGTATCCGATATCCCGGCCCTAGTACCTAGTTTTGTCAGCAAAAAGTGGCTCATTCTATAAAAATACATATTTTTATACGTCATACTTGCTGAATATGGACACTGTGTTTATAAGAAGATTGGTTAAATAGGCAAAGCTGTGTTTTATGAGAATATATGAACTAAAATTAATCATTACTAAGTCCAAAATGAGAGAAAATGAATTTTAATTACAGATTTTTAAATTCAAACCGAGAACGTACTGTAGACAAGGTAGTTTGTGTTTAATAATTTTTAAATCTTACTAAATGTAGTGTTAGTGTCTTGACCTAAATATGTGATATTTATACCTATTGTACATTTATTTGTATAAGGCAGTGGACCTAATATAGGGCCTTGTGGAACAAAAGGATACTTGAGAATACTTCTTTCATTCACATCTCGTTAGTTTTCTGATGTCCAAAAAGCGGAACGTGTAAGAATCCACCTTGAAACCTCAAATTTATTAAGGAACACCAACTTTTTCCAATGTTACGTTGTCTGGCGAGATTTATAATAAACGCCTCTGCCAAATCACCGTGACCGCGTAACGACCACTCAAGAACGGCAAACAAACTCGCACTTCACCAGTAATTCGGTATTATTTAATAGCCACACGTCCCAAAATTTATCGGGCACGGCTAAAACGGTCCTGGACCTCACTCAAAAATAATTTCGAAACAACGGGTGGCCTACCGTTCCTCTGGAGCTAATTATCTACGCGAATAAATCAGTTTTATTTGTTTTCAATGAATGGAAGCGACACGACCTTTTGCCGGAAGCTAGGAGCTATTGTGAAACTGAATGGAAGCTAGAGAATGGGTTTTGAACACTTGATGGTTAGGTGGAGGCGTCAGTGTTTTTTTTTTAAGTGTTGAATAATGTTCGATGAGTTTAACTAGCGTAGATTCAAGGTTCAGGTCATAGCACAGTAAGGAAAAAACTATAATTCATTATGTAGCTGTGTTGATTTTCTTAGTTTTTTTTCGGAGAAAATTGACGACATATTTTGTTATAGCTTATTATTTATTCTATATGATTTCCTTTTACGTCCTTCAAATCCCTTTATTCAAATATTGGTGTACGATCTTCTATTGCCTTCTGCAGCTCTCTTTTAATCTAATCCTCCCGCCAAGTTCTTGATTTATTATTATTTATAGTTTTATTACCGCTACTTTTATCTACCACGTTTCATAACCGTAGTAAACAACAGAGAGGTGTAAAAGTAAACATGAATTTTTTTTGGAACAGTTAAATAAGGAAGTGGCCAGGCGCTTTATTTTCGTGTTGGTCTTCCAAGAACCTAATTTGTTAMMAGGTTCATTATACGGGGATATTCACGGTTGTTTTCCTTCGGCAAAAAAGCGCCTTTGTGTACTGGAAGACAATTCGTTGCGGATAACTATWTGATTGGGTTTTTGTTAATTGAATACTGACAGCTATTAGAAGTTATTTTTTCAATATGTTAATAATTCTCAAATGTTTTATAAAAATCAGAAACACTTATCTGCAACGTTAAGTTTTCTGCTCCTTTTTTAGTAGATTTGCAAAATGGTTGTCAAAATTTAGTAGAAAAAATATCAAAGGTTGTTAAATACAGCTTGCCTCAAGGAACTGTTTTGAGCTCGACTCTTTTCACTGTTTATTTAAACATTATCGTCTATCAACAACTTATTGCACTAGTTATTTTAACAAAAAAAGTTCATGTACTGACTTCTCCCATTTTTTGGTATCTTTATAACCTTATAATCTGAGTGGTCGATCTATAGCACCCCCATAATCCAAAGTCAACACTATAAAACCAAGTGCCACCAATAAATTTTTGATAAACACTCGATATACTGCGGTAACAAGTCAATTGCAATTATCTACGATCGATTTTGAGTGAGTACCACCTACCAATGTTTGGACTGTCGAATACGGTGAAAAGACAGCTGTCGGACCCCATTGCAGGGGAAAGTATTTCTGGATGCCACACGTGCCACCATTGCATCATCAAACAGAAAAACCGTAATGATATCTAGAAGACGTCGGTAATCAGTCATTGTGTGACAGGGCCCAAACTGCGAAAATAGCATCACGTTTCTCCGAAAACACCCCACAGACTGTTGACGCTTCGAAACTAAAGCAGTGAAGAGGTTTTTGAGGTGTATTTAGACAGAAAACTGGACATACAAAAAGGTTTATTCACCAACAATTTGAGCAGTTTTGCTCCCAAATTCTTATAAATAATCTTTGGTAGTATGGTATTATCATTTCACCTTTTACCTAGTTTTGCCTGATTMATTATACTTTTAACAGCATTGTACGTTTGTCTAAAAGCTTCCTAAAGGTATTTTAATTAACTACTTAGTCTTGAATTCTTCTCTATCTTTTATACACTTCTAATTCCAAACCTTCGACTATTATTTTTGGTTGGTCAGTAGAAGACACTCGAAAAAAAGCTCTATGCCAATACACGTCTATAAATACGGAGGTGGTAAACAGATTGAAGTGGAAGCAAAATGGCATTACTTTAAATACAACGTCCAGCTCACCACTTGATTTAGAGCTTTGGAGAGCCGACGAAAGATTATAAATAAAGATTTCGGTCCGTGAAGCTTCTGAAGTAATTGTTGCAAGATTCGGCCGACCCGGTTTGGATAGCACTGGATGCAATTGAGTAACAAATCGTTGCATTATACAAGATGACATATGAGATATTCCCCTTCCGAGTCGGATGTAATTGGGTAGGGAGACTCCGAAAAATGGGCGGTTAGAAAGTGTAATTATCGTGTTTTTGTGCATTAACGACAATTTTGCAACGGTATTGCAAAACGGTATAACAAATAAGACTTGAGTTTACGCACGTTGGGACAGAATGCGATAGAAAACGAATATTCTCGCACAATTCAACTAAACGAGCAGTGATAGCTAAATATTAAATCGTATATGTTTTTTTCTTCATTTATTTTACTTGAAACAAGTAAAAAAAGCTTGCACCAGTAACAGGTTTTGTATTAAATGAACGGTACTTCATATATTTTGTTGCATGAATTTACAACTTTTTCCTATTTCTTATTGTACATTATTTTGTACCAACAAAAGTTTTTCTTAAAATCCAAGTAAATTTTCTTTGATTAAAGTACGAGTTTATTCCCCAGACAACAAAAATCGTTCTTGAAACGTCATTTTACTCTTAAAGGAAGATAATTACATTTGATTAAAAAATATTTTATTTCACTTGATTTTTTTGGTACAATGAGAACTAAACTGTAATAAACTAACGTATAGTTTCCCATTGTTTATTGCATAGTGGATTAGGGCGAAAGTAAATCATACGTACAGAGTTACATTATAATGTTTTGAATGTAAAATGAAATACACTGTACCAATCGCTAAGAAGTAAAAAGCATATGCACATAGATAAAACCATGTAATATCCACCCGAAAATTTTGCTAATAAATTACCTTAGTATGCTGTATTACTTTTTCATTGCGTCATAATTATGTTACATCTTAGAATTTAGGTTTGCTTTGGTCTTTTGGAATATACTGCTCTAAATCAATCGTATGCGAGGCATCTAATATATATCTGCACCTACTGCACTGTTGAAAACAAATAATGGCTAGCACAAACTACAAAGGCTACACAATACACTGCCACCACCTTTTACTAAAGACGTAATAATTTTTGTTGAATCTATTAGCCCATATCTTAGACCAAACAGAACAGTACTTTATTAGTACTTTATTCCAAAGACAATTATTGTGAAGTAAGCATATCAATCTAAAATTAAAGTAATTAAATGTTTCGTCAATCAAAAGTGTTTTGCACGAAGCGAAAAATTAATTAAATGCATAAGAAATATAATGATCAATGCAAGAGAACTCAGATTGTAACGAAAATTTTGTTTTATCACACATGAGAAAATTACTCGAGATTAATTTAAGATTAAAGCTTTTCGTGGTGTACTTATGCATTAGCATTTCTAGATTAGCTAGCCTCATTTTCTACAGTTCAAGAGCATTTTTAGTGCCTTCATTTACGATTTTGAATACGTTGTGCTAAGCCAGTAACTATGTATATTATAACATCAGATATATGCATATCATCTGTTTCTAACTCGCAAGCGTTCAAGATATCGAAGCATATTATTATTAATATTAACGAGATAAAGTCTCCTTTTTCGGATAACGTGGAGAAATATTTTTAAGATCAGATACCACCGGCAACTGAAGTAACTTGAATTACAGAAAAGAAAATAGAAGCCCGATAGCTTCAGGTCTAAAATCGATTGAACTGGAACTTGATCGAACCAAAACCGCGACAAAACCATCACCTTCCGTTATAACAATTAAAATTACGGCATGTAATTAAACCTAGAGCTCCCAGATTACGTAAATTACGCAACTCCTTGATAATTAATCGTCCCTACCCATCTGACTCCACATGGTGCAATAGTACCGCACGGAAAAGCGCACAGAAACCTCGTGACCCTATCACCAAAGGCACGTGCTGACCCAGCCCACGAAAAAAGCCGGCAAGGAAAAAAAACCATCTTCGAGATTAAGAGAACCGACATCAACGCTGCGAAACGTTCGCATCATTTCCATGACGACCAAATTTTCCCCGGATATATGGGTCAAACTCACCAATGTTCAGAGCACGCCACCTGGTCTTCCTGCCCTTTCTGCCCATTTTTCGGAACCACCCTCAAGCACATTCGAAGCCCCTCGTGTTCGCGAATCTCACATCACCAGGCCGCAATCGAGGGCCTAGCCATAGCAAAGCCGGTATCGGGATGATGATGCCAGTTATATATTACATAACTCTGCTGCGACGCCGGACGTCGGGTATCGACTGGATCCGTGGATATATAGCGTTCAACGTGCACTGGCCCCGCCACTCTGATCGCGCAGCTTCGGAATACTACGCTTCCTGGTGACATCAGAAGACTTATCTTCTCTAGTTGGATCTGGTCCAGGTGATAAGCGGCTGGACGGTGTTGAAACGGGTGGGTTTTGGAGGGGGTGGTGTCCCGCAGGGTCCGGTTTAGGGACCCCCGCGTCTGTTCTTGCGATACTTCTCCGGAAATAACAGCATAAACTGCATCAAAATGCCATGAACAAAGGTACTAAAACAATGACGCGAGAAGTAATCAAAAGACAAGTATGAAACCAGTACAAAGATATAGAAATAGGGCACAAAAACACAGCTATTAACACAAAAAACAAAAAATTACAGTTGCAATAAGGACTTAGCAAAAACATTTGACACTTTAAACCATGACAGGCTACTAGATGTGTGTTTTTCACTGACAATACTGCGATTATCTTACAAAGCTACTGTACTAGCTAGCAAGGATTTCATGACCTTCAGGAAACAGGAATTTGCTCCTTTATTTCATTTTTTTAGAAACAAACACTTATTTTCAGAAATAAGTCATAAGTCCGGTACTCTACAAAATACTAACAGATGTCTAACTGTTTAAAATATTGGACATGGGTTAATCTTCTACATGGTTCTAAACATATACAATACTCTTGACGATGCAGTAAAAAACATACATGTTTTAGAAGGTTGTTCATAATCGAGGAACCTTCGTCGTTCGTTCTTTGTTATTCGATAAAAAAAAAAATTTACTGCTTTCCAAAAATCTGATTTGTAATGGCGTATTACCTGCACCTAATGAAATTGAAGAATTACTATTATTTTTATGCTAATCTATCGTTTAAAATTTCGGTAAATAGTAGCCATCATCAAGCTAATGCTCAAGAAATACCAACAAAACATTTGTTTGCAAACATGTACAAATAGCTTCGAACGTTACGGTTTTACAATATTAAAGATCAAAATTGTAAAAGGTCGTGAACACAGTATATCTTTACGTAAACTTTACTTGTGCAATGCTGAAAACATCGCTCATTTATTAATTTCCTAGTAGGGATTGACGCAACACAATAGTGTAAATGCCCAAAGAACAAATTTTGATGTGAAAGAACAACACTTAAATGTAAATTATTCGACATTTTTTTTGGCCCGATTCTTTGCTATCCAATTTGCAGGTCTCTTATTCTTTCGTTGATTTGATGAAAAGTACAGCGGTTGAATACTTGGATGGCTAGGTTTTGCAACAAAACCTGTTACGAGATCTTTTTCGAAAACTTAGATAGTTTTTAACGAACGATACTTTGCAATGCATTAGCTATGAGAAATCATCTCTTTAGCTGAACCTGTTATTAACTGTTTTCACTCATTGTGATACAGTTGATTATTGGTTGCCTTTACAGTTTTTGTAAAACCCAACAATACGTTTTCTGTTTGTTTCCTGTCATTTAACAGTGATCTAAATATATATTATACGCTCCATGGAACTTGTTTATAAATAGTGCAATTCTACGAAAAATATAACTAGGAAACAGTTATTTTCGAAGTTTAAAGTCCACAAATGTTTCTTTTATAAATCCATAAACTGTCTTTTCGCTAATACCTATACGGTTTTTAATTTACTATTCTTATATTTAATCATTATTTTCTAATTCGTATCAACTTTGGTAAATGCTTTTGTATTTTCATTACACATTAAGTGTATTGGAAAAATATGAGTTATTAATGGCACTAATTTGCCTTTTGCTCCAGTATTTTTGGAATTTTTGGATATAACAGTGCCCTATACAATAATAATACGGAAATGTATAAATAACTGAACATATAGGCAATTCAACATACACGTGACGTAGTAGAACACTAGCGACATAATTTTCGAACTTCTCCGCAATATTTTGACAGTTCGCTTAACCGGAAATGTGTGGTTATGTTTGGATGACTCAAAAACGATGAAGATAACAAGTATAGCCAATTTTTTACTAGTATTAACAACAAATCTTCTAGCATACAGTAAGTATTAACATTTGAGTACCTTTTAGTCGTATTTGATCCCATTTTTCTGCAGCAAATGGAGACAGAACAAAAAACAAAATGTACGAGACCATCTGGGGATCTGCGGCTTGCATTCGAAGACTGAACGGCACACATCAAATGGGATGCAGCTGTAAGTAACCAGTTTAACGGAAAAAACTCGTTCCGACATGCATTTTACAGCGCAAGCGCGTGGATCTACGGGTGTCATCCACTGGGTGGAATCCGAACAAGACCTGGACGTCATGTTACGAAACGGATCTGCTCCTCCCTACACTCCGGTGATGCCGACTACCATATTCGGTGATTACAACGTGACACGCAAGCTCTTGGATGCGGCCAGCAAGATTTCGGGAGTTGTGGTGTACAAAAAGAACGAGACGCTGGAACACCTGAGTCACGATAGCCAGTGTCCCAACGCAAGATCGGGATTGCCCAATACGTGCTCGAAAACTTGGAACCCGTACGGTACTGGTTTGTTTTACGAGGACGTGCCATTCACCATGTTTTACATCAAGAACGATGAAGATGTCGCCAAGTTGAAAAATTGCTTCGAGAAGTTTAATAACTATAGTTTGGAAACGCAGGCGGTCAGGTCTTTGTGTGCCATTGAGATCGATGCTTTTATGTATGCTACCGTCAATACACCTACTTGTATAAGGTGAGATTCAGTAGGTTACTTTTCATCGTATTTATAAATAAATGGTTAATTTTTTCCAGTCAAAACAATAATAATTTACATTTTCTCAATTACATTTATTACAGCAGCTGTTGGAAATGCCTTCCCACCTTGCATAATGCATTTAGCAGCTTGTCTTTGCACTAATTTCATTAATTTTATCTTCAATCATCTACCTTTTGTTGTATCCAGTCATCAAAAAAGTTCCTTAGAAAATCTTATGTACAATATGTACCATATTATTGAAAATAGCCCTCTTTATCATCATGAAGTTGTTTTTGAATGGCTTAATAAAAATTAATAAGAAAACTCTCTACCTTGAAGGACAGTTGGTCCAATGATTCTTTTTTTGCTTACATCTGTCTATTTTGCTACTTTTTTGGGATGGAAATGTTGTTCCACAATTACATGAGATTGCTCTACTACTGACAAAACAATAATCTTCTAAGGTAATCTACTTGTCGTAGTTCTTGAATAGATTGAACACAATATATGGGTGCAGAAGCAAATAAAAGTTTAACTTGTTAGAAGAAGTTTTCTTGTGCAGTATGAAAAACTTCAAATATTTTTTTTCTTGGAATTGGGGGAGGACTACAACCTCAGGGAAACCTTCTTGAAATTCCTGCGAGCATAGTGGTATAAAATATTCCCCAGCTCCATTTTTTATGTGCATTTCAAAAGAAACTGTCTGACAGAAAAGTAAAACAAATTTTTATTATTTCATCATGTCCTCTTGCTTTTCAATATTTTAACTCAGTGAAATTCCCCTTTTTTTTCATGAAAAAAATTGCTCTTGCACTCTTCAGTAACATTGAGTTCCATTTTAGGCGTTCTGAACACAAACTGAACCTCAAAAACATTAACTTTTGCGATCCTGTTGGAGGTACCAATTTTTGGACTTCAATATACCCCCACGCAGTTGTCAATTCAAGTTTGGAACCTACGGAAACTAAGTACATTGTAATTGCGACGAAATTGGACGCTACCTCTTTGTTTTATGGCATCGTACCAGGTGCCTCTAGTCCGATAACTGGAATAGTCACTTTGCTCACGACTGCACGGCTATTAAAGCAACTACTACCTATGGAAGATGACTATAAAAAATATGGTAGTTGAATTTATGGGTTTTTAGAGGGTTTTTCATGTCGTACTGTTCTTTTTATAGGTAAGAATGTATTGTTCTTGTTTTTGAATGGCGAATCATACGACTACATTGGCTCGCAAAGATTAGTGTTTGATATGGAGAATGGAGATTTTCCATTCGATGCGGATATTTTGAAAAAGGAGAAGATCCGTCAGATACGACCTGAGAATATCAGTCTCTTTATTGAGCTGAGTCAGCTAAGTCACAATCCTAAAGTTGTCACTCATATTTATGAGGAATCTGAAGAGGTATGTTTAGAAATTTGTATTGATTGTAGAGAAAATTATTTACCTCTTCTAAATTATTGTAAACCTCGTCTCTATCATTATCACTCTCATTCATTTAACAGATAAAAGAAAGAGTATGATAGATACTAGTGGTAAAGCAGATATCACCTATATTTATCTGTATTCTGGAACTGTTGGATATAAAGACACTTCAATCTAATGGACCAAAGGAAATGAATGACTGCCCAAAAACTGTGGCCCTCAAAATTCTTCATATTAAAATAAAATGTAAATAATCGATGCAGTTTATTGCATATACTATTGTATTCTTCAGTATTGATTCATATAGGTACTAACATAGATTTATCCAATATCCAATAATTTTTTCCCACATAAATAAAGAGCATTTCTTTGACTTATAGGCTATTTTCACATTTTTAGTTTTAAGACCTATAAAATTCTTCTGTATCATATTTTAATATGAGTTTTACTTTCATTTGACAATTTTCTTCTATGTGAAAATCTCATCCTTTGGTCCATCTGATTTCCCAGTGCTTTAACTACTATCTTTCATACTGTTTCTTTTCTGTACTAAATGAATGAAAAGAAATATGGTAGGAATACGTTTAGCATGACGAGAATTTGTATTCAATATCGTTTATGAAGACAACATTATATTGTAAGCAGCAAATAAGATTCCCAGGCTATTCCGAAGCCACCTCTTTTTAGATCAAAAGCTTCTACAACAAACTAGTGAAATACAAGAAAGATCTGAACATCGACAAGTCAGTTGGCATACTCCCTCCCGCTTCTCTACAATCTTTCATCAAAGCACGCGACACAATCCCTGGATTGGTGTTGGCGGACCATCGTGATGAGTACCTGAATAATTTTTATAACTCCATCTACGACAACGCTTCCAACATCGGCTTTAAGTACATGCAGGATGATGACGACTTGAAGGAATACAGCGCAAGCATTGCCGAGATGGTTGCTTATGCCGTTTTCGAGGAGGTCACCGGAAATGCTTACGAAGGGAATGAGAGGGCTGATGTTTCTTTGGTTAACGAGCTGTACCATTGTTATCTGGAGGACCCTAACTGTTTAGTCCACTATGGAATTTCGAAGAAGGTGGTGGGGTTGAAAAACAACAATGTTTAACAATTTTGACACGATTTCTTTTTAGAGAAAGCAAGAGTCACCCTATAATATGTACGTAGGAGTGTCTCCGCATGGTCATAATCATGTCGCTGATTTGATTGGCTCAGTTCTCGCCTGGTTTACTGGAGATATTGTCAAAAACCCGAACAATACTTGCATACACGACCGTAAAAATCACGTGAGTCAAACAAAATTTTTTTACTTTCCAGAAATTAATAATTCCCTTCTCAGACTTTCAGAAATTTCAATTTTTCCAAATCCATCAATGAAATAAACGACACATCTTGCTACAGAACTACTTTGAACTATGCCGAAGCTGTTAGTCCAGCTTTCGTCATTCCAGGTACTCCCTCTCATGCTTCTCGTGATTTCCATCTCTTAATTCGTGGTTTTTAGATTATGATTGGTCATCAGGTAATTATAGTTCTTGGACGGAGTCCAGTTGGGTCTACGTTTCGGTCAGGATATTTTTGAAGCCTTCCGCGGCACACGAGAATATGACGTTGATTTTAGGCTCGTTGACGATGCTGTTTTCCATGATTTTTGTGTATTACTTGAAGACGCGATCTCACGTTCTGTTCCCGGCCCCGGATATACCGTGAGTAAAGCTTCATGTCGGTGGGATGATTGTTTTAATTTTTTTTTCGTTCTACAGGGTGCCCACAAACTGCTAAGTAATTTAAGCACCTAATTTATGATTAACTTGTAAAGACTTGGAGAGTGTTTGCTGTGAATGTAATTGTTTTTTAGATTAGGTTTTTTTTAATAAAGATAATTGTTTAATGTAGCCAAGTTTTGTGTGTTTTGTCCAATCATTACTTATATTTGGGAACCTGGGTGTTAAATTCGCGTCTAAAGTGTAGCTCGAGTTCGATATACGGTGTCTTTTAAATTAAGCCTAGTCATCCCTCAAAAGGACATTATTTGTTAGGGCATTTGGGGTTTAAATTCGCTCCTAATATGTACTGCAAGCAGTGGATGAAATAGCAAACTTAAGAAATATGATAACAGTACTTTTATGGTAGATATACCCTGTTTACTATTCCTTAAATTCTTTAGCAAATGGAGTTGATAAACAATCGAAAATAAACCTCCCAATATTTCATTAGTTAATTTCTATGATTTTTGAACTGACAGTCAAATTATTTTTTCATGAAATCAGATAAATTCTGGCGATTAAGTAAATATAAACATCCTTGCGTGGATAAAATGTTATCTTATAGAACTTATACAATAAATAACTATATTATGCTTCAGAACATTGAGCAAATTATATTTTTAGTTTCATTGATATTAGTGTTAAGAAGAAGTTAAGCACTTCATTTTGAAGGATTGTAGTTTCTTAATTCTTACTATACTATGCTACAGTGATTAATTTTGTGTTTGTAACCTTATATCTCTTTTCTTTTAACAAATAAGAATAACAAATCCTATTTTGTAAATGGCACAAAGAACTATACTAAATTAATTCTATGGTGATTATAAAAATAATAGGACGAATAGTCCACAATTATTTGTTTGTGAAAAAAATAGTATACTTGTAATCACTAACTCTGAATAAGGAATAATTGAATAAATTTATTACTTTACATAATTTTTATTGATATTTTTATTAAAGAAAAAATTGATTGAGGATCATGTGGCAATTTATTTGTCCTATTTACACAAATATATAGTTTGCTTTAAAATATTTTAAATTGACCATAATTGTCAAGTACTTTCTAAATAAAATTAACAAAAAGATGTTTAACTTGTTAAAATTTACTGTTTCAAAAAAAAACAGTAAATTTTCCTAATTTGTAAAAAATACTACTCGGATATTACCTAACCAATATTAACTTTATTTGCCGTCCAATGTTACGTACAAAACCTAAAAAATAACAAATTATTCACACTGACATAACCTAACATACATCGCCGTTATAGACAAATGGTTTCCTTCAGTGTCCCCCCAATTCTTCACTCTGTCCCGATGCGTATGAACAAGACTTTGAACTTGCCAATAGAATCACTTGGATCATCAATCATATGGTACAATATCGCGGTCGTCATGGCGTCAATGGACTGGAACCTATGCACCAAGGCGCTACCTTTCCCAACTTCCGTCTTCTTCCCCTCGTGATCATAGTCCCTCGGATCGAAAAAGTAGTAAAGACCCTCCTTGAACATCACGCTTATCCACTTGCGCTGTGCGGTCAACAAGAATCCGTTTTCTTGTTGCAAGATGTTCGTCAGTGCAAGCACGACGTTGGAATGCAAAAACGGCTCGCGAATTTTCGAATTGTACAACATTATCCTGATCTTCCTGTTTTTCACGTACAACTCCCTCAGCACCTGGCTCACTTTCAACTCCCCCCCTATCGGTTTGTAGGTGATGTACGAGTCGATGTACAACTGGTGGCCGAGGTTTAGGATGAGATCGACGATCTTGCAACTCCAGTCGTTGACGGGCAGCAGCTTGTGCATTATGCAGCAGACTATGCAGTTGGTGAGGTCCTGCTTGTTCCTCTCCTCGCCGTAACGCGGATGTGCCTGGCTCCTCAGGCCACGAACGATTCCTTCTGTCGCAGATATGTCGTCAAACTGGTTGCGCCCTATCAGAGCTATGCGTTTGGCCTCCTTCCGTTTTCGTTTTTCTTCATCCTGAATGGAGAGAAAAGAACACATAATTTTCCAAGACCTTCAAATACCTAATGACTTCTCAATTAATAATTATTAGCAACCGAAACAATAGGATATAAATTGTAATAAAATAATGCTTTGGTTTTGTTAAATCTGGTGATCTGGCCGGGCAATGAATAATCTTGTTTGAAAAGTTTTTATTTAGAAATTCTTCGATAATGTCACAGTTATGTAAAAGTGCCCAATCATGTCGAAACCACATTATATATAATAAAATATCTGCAAGAGTTTACGTTTTATTCCAAAAAAAAACCAAATTAAAAATCTATTGTAATGAGTTTGTCACTTTAGTAAAAAACATTTACCCTAATCGATTTAACAGTTCGATATGCTATTGTTTAACATATTAAGGATTTTCGAAATTTGTAACTAAATAATTAGTTTCAATTTGTTGCTAAATATGACATACTTTGAAAACAAAATACAAAACAATGGCAAATTTAGTAAAAACAAGTCCTATATAACAAAAAACAATGTTCCTAGACTATTATATACAAGACATACGTAAGTAGATGTTCAATTTATAATAGAAATATTTAATTGTAGATAGAGAAAAAGGAACTAAATCGATAAGGGCAGTCAAAACCTTAAGTATGTAAATATATATAGGAAAAATAATTATTATACATAGTTATGTTTCTCTGTTAACAGTTCATTTTATGTCGTCCATATAAAAATTTACAAGCCCTAAATTTCAATGGTTTGACACGACATTCGAGTTTCTTATTTGGCAATCCTAGATGCAATCTAATATGATAAGGGTGGTATTTATGTTACTGGAATGTTCTCTACACTGTGGATTTTTTGTACTGAAGCTAACACCAATTCTAACGTACAGTAGCAAATTTTGGAATCATTTAGTACATATCACCAAGAATAAAAATCATGTCAATCCCTACATTTTATAAAAATGAATCAAAAAAATGATTAGTGTTCATAAAAAAAACAAATAAAACTATACAAGCATTCAAAAATGCCATAATATAAATCTCACCATTTTCCTAAGCCTTCTCTTTTCCGCATCAGCCACGGCCTTACTACATTCAGGCAGAGGTGGGGGGACTTCCGGTTTCTTCTTAACGGGCACCTTCCTCTTAGTCCTCTTGTCACCGACAACAATCTCCACCGGTGTTATCACGAATTCCCCCTCCATGTACTTGTCCGCGGGTAATAAAGATATTATATGGTCGGAAGCCATCTTGGCGTTAACAAAAGTAACGACACAAGCGGCACCCTCGCGCGCCGGCAGACCAGTCTTCCCCCTGGGGTTGGGATCGAACATGTAGATGATTTCGCCGTCTTCCTCCCACAGCCCGACAGTTAAGAACTCGGTTTGAAGCACCCCGTGCGTGTTCTCTTCGAAGAAGTGCTCTATACCTACGGAAAAGAGTGTAGAATTAAAAATGAGAGGGCTGGGAAGGCGTACCTTGTCGAAGGTTTAGAATCGGCGAGTCTTTGATATCGATGATGCCCCTCTGGTCCGTCTTCCTCAATTCACAGTTGGCCTTGAGTTTTCCAACCTTATAATCGTTCTTCACCAGCTCCAGGGTCAACTGTTGGGTCCACGGATTGTACGCGTATCCCATGCTCTCAACAGATTTATCGTACAACTCGTTACCGTTAACCAAAATCTCATCGACGATCGGTTTCGTCCACGTCGTACACTGATGGACCAAAGTAAACGTCAGAGCGACGACGGCCACCGGAGCACTAAGCACGCCCTTGGGTTTATCGAATTGCCGATCGTTTTGGCTTATGCTTCCGCTCAAAACCTTCTTTCCCGGACTGACGGTGATATAACCGGTTGTTTTGGGTTCGGGTGGTTTTTCTTCTGGGTCCGGTTGGCGCTCCCTTTCGCACTCGCACTCGAGGATAGCCACCTTATGGATTTGGAATGTGTTCAGTCCCTCCTTGATGGGCAGGTTTTGTTTGAATACGTCGATTAGGGTGTCTAAGCTCATGTAACGGGTTATACAAGCGACGCCGGTAGGAATTTTCACCCCATTTGGTCCCCTGGCGTGGGAATCAAACATATAGTACATTGCTTGACCTCTCCAAATAGCAACGTAAAGACCTGCAATGAATAATTGAGCATTCTTTAAAAATGGTATTTGCTAAAAAGTATTGTAAACAGTTTATTATTTATTGTTTAATGACTCATAAAATACAGAAATCAAAATACAAATAACTCATAATGAAGGAATAAATAAATATTATTCTATGTTATAGAAGACCCTTGTATTTTTATGTAGCAGAACACTATAAACCATTCAATATAATAACAAAAACGTATTGATTCATAAGACCAAACAATCCAACAAAAAATGAATCTAATAAATAAATACCCCACACCTATACAAAAATAAATATATAACAATGAATACAGACATCAGTGAACTGACTTGGTGACGCACCTATATGTACAGTGAATACAGCCGTCAGAGGACTGACCTGGTGTTGCACCTATATGAACAGTGAATACAGCCATCAGTGGACTGACCTGGTGACGCACCTATATGAACAGTGAATACAGCCATCAGTGGACTGACCTGGTGACGCACCTATATGAACAGTGAATACAGCCATCAGAGGACTGACCTGGTGACGCACCTATATGAACAGTGAATACAGCCATCAGTGGACTGACCTGGTGTTGCACCTATATGAACAGTGAATACAGCCATCAGTGGACTGACCTGGTGACGCACCTATATGAACAGTGAATACAGCCATCAGAGGACTGACCTGGTGACGCACCTATATGAACAGTGAATACAGCCATCAGTGGACTGACCTGGTGTTGCACCTATATGAACAGTGAATACAGCCATCAGTGGACTGACCTGGTGACGCACCTATATGAACAGTGAATACAGCCATCAGTGGACTGACCTGGTGACGCACCTATATGAACAGTGAATACAGCCATCAGAGGACTGACCTGGTGACGCACCTATATGAACAGTGAATACAGCCATCAGAGGACTGACCTGGTGACGCACCTATATGAACAGTGAATACAGCCATCAGTGGACTGACCTGGTGTTGCACCTATATGAACAGTGAATACAGCCATCAGTGGACTGACCTGGTGACGCACCTATATGAACAGTGAATACAGCCATCAGAGGACTGACCTGGTGACGCACCTATATGAACAGTGAATACAGCCATCAGTGGACTGACCTGGTGACGCACCTATATGAACAGTGAACACAGCCATCAGTGGACTGACCTGGTGACGCACCTATATGAACAGTGAACACAGCCATCAGAGGGACTGACCTGGTGACGCACCTATATGAACAGTGAACACAGCCATCAGAGGACTGACCTGGTGACGCACCTATATGAACAGTGAACACAGCCATCAGAGGACTGACCTGGTGACGCACCTATATGAACAGTGAACACAGCCATCAGAGGACTGACCTGGTGACGCACCTATATGAACAGTGAACACAGCCATCAGAGGACTGACCTGGTGACGCACCTATATGAACAGTGAACACAGCCATCAGAGGACTGACCTGGTGTTGCACCTATATGAACAGTGAACACAGCCATCAGAGGACTGACCTGGTGACGCACCTATATGAACAGTGAACACAGCCATCAGAGGACTGACCTGGGTGACGCACCTATATGAACAGTGAACACAGCCATCAGTGGACTGACCTGGTGACGCACCTATATGAACAGTGAACACAGCCATCAGTGGACTGACCTGGTGACGCACCTATATGAACAGTGAACACAGCCATCAGTGGACTGACCTGGTGACGCACCTATATGAACAGTGAACACAGCCATCAGAGGACTGACCTGGTGACGCACCTATATGACAGTGAACACAGCCATCAGAGGACCTGACCTGGTGACGCACCTAATATGAACAGTGAACACAGCCATCAGTGGACTGACCTGGTGACGCACCTATATGAACAGTGAACACAGCCATCAGAGGACTGACCTGGTGACGCACCTATATGAACAGTGGAACACAGCCAATCAGAGGACTGACCTGGTGACGCACCTATATGAACAGTGAACACAGCCATCAGAGGACTGACCTGGTGACGCACCTATATGAAACAGTGAACACAGCCATCAGAGGACCTGACCTGGTGACGGCACCTATATGAACAGTGAACACAGCCATCAGAGGACTGACCTGGTGACGCACCTATATGAACAGTGAACACAGCCATCAGAGGACTGACCTGGTGACGCACCTATATGAACAGTGAACACAGCCATCAGAGGACTGAACCTGGTGACGCACCTATATGAACAGTGAACACAGCCATCAGAGGACTGACCTGGTGACGCACCTATATGAACAGTGAATACAGCCATCAGTGGACTGACCTGGTGACGCACCTATATGAAAGTGAATACAGCCATCAGTGGACTGACCTGGTGACGCACCTATATGAACAGTGAATACAGCCATCAGAGGACTGACCTGGTGACGCACCTATATGAACAGTGAATACAGCCATCAGAGGACTGACCTGGTGAGCACCTATATGAACAGTGAAACACAGCCATCAGTGGACTGACCTGGTGACGCACCTATATGAACAGTGAACACAGCCATCAGACGGACTGACCTGGTGACGCACTATATGAACAGTGAACACAGCCATCAGAGGACTGACCTGTGACGCACCTATATGAACAGTGAACACAGCCATCCAGAAGGACTGACCTGGTGACCGGCACCTATTACTGAACAGTGAACACAGCCATCAGAGGACTGACCTGGTGACGCACCTATATGAACAGTGAAACACAGCCATCAGAGGACTGGACCTGGTGACGCACCTATATGAACAGTGAACACAGCCATCAGAGGACTGACCTGGTGACGCACCTATATGAACAGTGAACACAGCCATCAGAGGACTGACCTGGTGACGCACCTATATGAACAGTGAACACAGCCATCAGAGGACTGACCTGGTGACGCACCTATATGAACAGTGAACACAGCCATCAGAGGACTGACCTGGTGACGCACCTATATGAACAGTGAACACAGCCATCAGTGGACTGACCTGGTGACGCACCTATATGAACAGTGAACACAGCCATCAGTGGACTGACCTGGTGACGCACCTATATGAACAGTGAACACAGCCATCAGTGGACTGACCTGGTGACGCACCTATATGAACAGTGAACACAGCCATCAGTGGACTGACCTGGTGACGCACCTATATGAAACAGTGAACACAGCCATCAGAGGACTGACCTGGTGACGCACCTATATGAACAGTGAACACAGCCATCAGAGGACTGACCTGGTGACGCACCTATATGAACAGTGAACACAGCCATCAGAGGACTGACCTGGTGACGCACCTATATGAACAGTGAACACAGCCATCAGAGGACTGACCTGGTGACGCACCTATATGAACAGTGAACACAGCCATCAGAGGACTGACCTGGTGACGCACCTATATGAACAGTGAACACAGCCATCAGAGGACTGACCTGGTGACGCACCTATATGAACAGTGAACACAGCCATCAGAGGACTGACCTGGTGACGCACCTATATGAACAGTGAACACAGCCATCAGTGGACTGACCTGGTGACGCACCTATATGAACAGTGAACACAGCCATCAGAGGACTGACCTGGTGACGCACCTATATGAACAGTGAACACAGCCATCAGAGGACTGACCTGGTGACGCACCTATATGAACAGTGAACACAGCCATCAGAGGACTGACCTGGTGACGCACCTATATGAACAGTGAACACAGCCATCAGAGGACTGACCTGGTGACGCACCTATATGAACAGTGAACACAGCCATCAGAGGACTGACCTGGTGATGCACCTATATGAACAGTGAACACAGCCATCAGAGGACTGACCTGGTGACGCACCTATATGAACAGTGAACACAGCCATCAGAGGACTGACCTGGTGACGCACCTATATGAACAGTGAACACAGCCATCAGAGGACTGACCTGGTGACGCACCTATATGAACAGTGAACACAGCCATCAGAGGACTGACCTGGTGACGCACCTATATGAACAGTGAACACAGCCATCAGGGACTGACCTGGTGACGCACCTATATGAACAGTGAACACAGCCATCAGTGGACTGACCTGGTGACGCACCTATATGAACAGTGAACACAGCCATCAGTGGACTGACCTGGTGACGCACCTATATGAACAGTGAACACAGCCATCAGAGGACTGACCTGGTGACGCACCTATATGAACAGTGAACACAGCCATCAGAGGACTGACCTGGTGACGCACCTATATGAACAGTGAACACAGCCATCAGTGGACTGACCTGGTGACGCACCTATATGAACAGTGAACACAGCCATCAGTGGACTGACCTGGTGACGCACCTATATGAACAGTGAACACAGCCATCAGAGGACTGACCTGGTGATGCACCTATATGAACAGTGAACACAGCCATCAGAGGACTGACCTGGTGACGCACCTATATGAACAGTGAACACAGCCATCAGAGGACTGACCTGGTGACGCACCTATATGAACAGTGAACACAGCCATCAGTGGACTGACCTGGTGACGCACCTATATGAACAGTGAACACAGCCATCAGAGGACTGACCTGGTGATGCACCTATATGAACAGTGAACACAGCCATCAGAGGACTGACCTGGTGACGCACCTATATGAACAGTGAACACAGCCATCAGAGGACTGACCTGGTGACGCACCTATATGAACAGTGAACACAGCCATCAGAGGACTGACCTGGTGACGCACCTATATGAACAGTGAACACAGCCATCAGAGGACTGACCTGGTGACGCACCTATATGAACAGTGAACACAGCCATCAGAGGACTGACCTGGTGACGCACCTATATGAACAGTGAACACAGCCATCAGTGGACTGACCTGGTGACGCACCTATATGAACAGTGAACACAGCCATCAGTGGACTGACCTGGTGACGCACCTATATGAACAGTGAACACAGCCATCAGAGGACTGACCTGGTGACGCACCTATATGAACAGTGAACACAGCCATCAGAGGACTGACCTGGTGACGCACCTATATGAACAGTGAACACAGCCATCAGAGGACTGACCTGGTGACGCACCTATATGAACAGTGAACACAGCCATCAGAGGACTGACCTGGTGACGCACCTATATGAACAGTGAACACAGCCATCAGAGGACTGACCTGGTGACGCACCTATATGAACAGTGAACACAGCCATCAGAGGACTGACCTGGTGACGCACCTATATGAACAGTGAACACAGCCATCAGAGGACTGACCTGGTGACGCACCTATATGAACAGTGAACACAGCCATCAGTGGACTGACCTGGTGACGCACCCTATATGAACAGTGAACACAGCCATCAGTGGACTGACCTGGTGATGCACCTATATGAACAGTGAACACAGCCATCAGAGGACTGACCTGGTGACGCACCTATATGAAACAGTGAACACAGCCATCAGAGGACTGACCTGGTGACGCACCTATATGAACAGTGAACACAGCCATCAGAGGACTGACCTGGTGACGCACCTATATGAACAGTGAACACAGCCATCAGAGGACTGACCTGGTGATGCACCTATATGAACAGTGAACACAGCCATCAGAGGACTGACCTGGTGACGCACCTATATGAACAGTGAACACAGCCATCAGAGGACTGACCTGGTGACGCACCTATATGAACAGTGAACACAGCCATCAGAGGACTGACCTGGTGACGCACCTATATGAACAGTGAACACAGCCATCAGTGGACTGACCTGGTGATGCACCTATATGAACAGTGAACACAGCCATCAGAGGACTGACCTGGTGACGCACCTATATGAACAGTGAACACAGCCATCAGAGGACTGACCTGGTGACGCACCTATATGAACAGTGAACACAGCCATCAGAGGACTGACCTGGTGTTGCACCTATATGAACAGTGAACACAGCCATCAGTGGACTGACCTGGTGACGCACCTATATGAACAGTGAACACAGCCATCAGTGGACTGACCTGGTGACGCACCTATATGAACAGTGAACACAGCCATCAGTGGACTGACCTGGTGACGCACCTATATGAACAGTGAACACAGCCATCAGTGGACTGACCTGGTGACGCACCTATATGAACAGTGAACACAGCCATCAGTGGACTGACCTGGTGACGCACCTATATGAACAGTGAACACAGCCATCAGTGGACTGACCTGGTGACGCACCTATATGAACAGTGAACACAGCCATCAGTGGACTGACCTGGTGACGCACCTATATGAACAGTGAACACAGCCATCAGTGGACTGACCTGGTGACGCACCTATATGAACAGTGAACACAGCCATCAGTGGACTGACCTGGTGACGCACCTATATGAACAGTGAACACAGCCATCAGTGGACTGACCTGGTGACGCACCTATATGAACAGTGAACACAGCCATCAGTGGACTGACCTGGTGACGCACCTATATGAACAGTGAACACAGCCATCAGTGGACTGACCTGGTGACGCACCTATATGAACAGTGAACACAGCCATCAGTGGACTGACCTGGTGACGCACCTATATGAACAGTGAACACAGCCATCAGTGGACTGACCTGGTGACGCACCTATATGAACAGTGAACACAGCCATCAGTGGACTGACCTGGTGACGCACCTATATGAACAGTGAACACAGCCATCAGTGGACCGACCTGGTGATGCACCTATATGAACAGTGAACACAGCCATCAGAGGACTGACCTGGTGATGCACCTATATGAACAGTGAACACAGCCATCAGAGGACTGACCTGGTGTTGCACCTATATGAACAGTGAACACAGCCATCAGAGGACTGACCTGGTGATGCACCTATATGAACAGTGAACACAGCCATCAGAGGACTGACCTGGTGATGCACCTATATGAACAGTGAACACAGCCATCAGAGGACTGACCTGGTGATGCACCTATATGAACAGTGAACACAGCCATCAGTGGACTGACCTGGTGATGCACCTATATGAACAGTGAATACAGCCATCAGAGGACTGACCTGGTGATGCACCTATATGAACAGTGAATACAGCAATCAGTGGACTGACCTGGTGATGCACCTATATGAACAGTGAATACAGTTATTAGGGAACAAGCTTAGTGGAGTACCTAAGTAGTTTAATGTTAAATAAAGTACTTTATTATTAGAAGAGATTTGCTGTTTAATATACCAAGGTTAGAGAGATGCATGATGTTGACAAACACACCTATAAACATTCCAATCTTACCTTTAGCCGAGAGTAAGCCATATTTGTAATTCGTGAAGAACTCTTCCAAAGCTCTCTTGATGCTGTATATTTCTTCCATATCGTCGCTGGCATTCAGATCACCTACGATGAAATCTTGCACCAAATCAACAGTACACCTGTGCTCCGCTATACAAAACTTCCGACACATGTTGTCCGGGCTGTAATCCGCATAGAAGATCAACTGTTTCAACTCGTCGACGGGAATACCCAGCCCTTTAGTTTTGGCTTCGTTGTAGCAAATCTTCTTCGTGAAGGTCAGAAGCCTGTCGCCGTATTTTAAAATGTCGTCGACGGTCTTCGACTTGAATTTGGTGAGATTGTAGAGGACCGCATACGCGATGGCACTGTAGCAGTTCGGAATCGTTTGCTTGTCCCTGTTGTAAACAGGGAATAGCTCGTTGGCTTGATCCATCGTGCCTCTCMGGCTCCAGAAACCGTGATCGATTTCTTTGAATTCATACCAGTCGCCGGCGTATGGATCGTTACGTTCTTGCATTTCCGCATCGAACACTTGCTTGGTGTCGGGTTCGGTCGTGAAGTCGATGCTCTTCAATGTGAATTCCATGGTCTCCCTGGCGTTGGGAGGGGTGTTTTCCAGGATGTGTTCGACGAGACCGTCCATGTTGGTGAACCTCAAGACGCAGGCGAATCCGAGGTTCTCCGCCTCCTTATCCCAGAATTTGATTCTCTCGTTTCGTTCCTCAATTCTTGCTTCTCTTTCCAGCCGGATTCGTTCGGCTTCTTCTTCCTCCTCTCTCAGTCTCGCTTCTCTCTCTTCTTCAGTTTCTCCTTCACCTTCTTCTCCTTCCTCTTCTCCAGGTTCCGCGTCTCCGCCTCCAACTTCCATTTTCGACTGCGGTCGTTCCTCATCGAACTCCTTCTCCTCTTCCAATTCTCCCTCTTCCTCTTCTTCTTCTGGTTCCGGTTCTGGTGGTAAAATCTTGGCGCTCCATTCGTCCTTGCCGAAGAGCTCTCCCTGCTCGTTTCTGGGTCTCGGGTCGAAGAGGTATAAGGCTTCGCTGTCTTTTACTATTAACACGGTTTGGAGATCGCTTTCGAGAAGCAGAGGTTTGTGCGTAAATTCTTCCTTGTCTTTTGGAGTTTCCAACAGCTCGGTGAAGTGGTTCTGCAACGCTTCTTTGAAGTTTTCCTCAAAGTTACCCGTGATTGATTCATTAAAAGTGACGTCGACTTTATTTAGACCCACATGAAAGGAGGTGTGAACATTATCCGTCGTGATTTTGAAGTCATCTGCGCCCTCGCCTTCCTCCCCTTCTGGCGAATCTTCTATGTTCTTTTTCACAATATCCACCATGCACATAACGTACAAAGTTTCTCCCATCCTTACCACTTCGTCCATGAGATCTACGGACCAGTGAAGCGGTGGGAAAACACCCATCATTCCCAGAGCAATAAGACACATCGGGATCGTCTGTTTCCCCCTGTGCTCGATGGGGAATAGGGGAACACGTTCGTGCAACGTGCTCCTCAAAATCGCCTTAATCGGACTGATTTCCACAAAGCTATTGAGATCGATCTTGACAATGCCGTCTTCGCTCATTTCCCATACCGTGACTCCCACTTTACTGATGTTGTAGTAGTCTTGACTACCGGGGCCAAAGTTTGCTTCAACTGATTTGGCCAAATCGTCAATGTTTAGGATGCGAAGGCAGCATGCCGTTCCGAAGGCATTTATAACACCATACTCGTCTCTGCTGTGCGAGTCATAGTAGAAGTAGACATCACCTTTTCTCCAAACGGCAACAGATATAGAGCGAGAAGTCACCACGCCAGTTTCGTTCTCTTTGAAGAACTCTTCGAATCCCTGTACAAAAGATACGTGTTAATAATGACAATTAGCAAAGGTTCTATATACAATTTTAGTGATTATAGATTCTTAGGACGGGTCTTTTTAGCATAATGTGTCCACTGTAGTGTGAATAGTGATACCTTTCATCCATCCACCTATGGAAGTCAACGGGTGATGTTTTGACATCCTTATCATCATAAAACACGGCGATATCAACTTGTATGTTGATATCCAGTACAAAATTTGCGGTTTGAATAGTAAAACCCCAGAAAACATGGTAAATTCTTATAGGTTAACATCAACAAAGAAGTGAGGTTACGATCATTGATCCCGAAACGTCAAAACTCCGACATTGTTGTCAGTTTGCCGATTTTACGAACAAGCATTTATTTTAAAATCTCAATTTCGTAACATTTGATCCTTCAATCTTTACAGACAAAACGGTTTTAATTTTGTAAGTGTTTTAAACTTCTATCCGTGCAGTTTGCGACAAGAAAACCTTAGAAATATGCGAAAAACCAACCCCGAAAAATGATGCGATCTGGCAACGCCAGTCCAAACGGGACATCTGTTGGGCGACTTGTTAATTAAAAGGTTGAAGGTTATTGTAACAGATGGCGCGGGGGCGTTTTTTAAATTAATTTATTCGTTTTTCGGTGGTTTTTGAGGATTTTAAAGGCATTTCGATACGATTTAGTCGTTTAATCATTAAACTGTACATGTTTTTGATTTAGTTCGGCCATAAAATAGTAAAATTAAATCTTCGAATGGTCATTGACCCCGGATCGTCGAAAGTGCGACATCGTTGCCGGTTTACCGATTTTCAAATGGAACGGTTATTTTAAAATCGTAAATACATAACGTTTACCTCTTAAAATTGTGCGTACATAATAGTTTTGAGTTCCTAAGTGTTTTTAACTTCTGTCTGTGCTATTTTTGACGAGAAATCCTCAATTATTAGCGAAAAACCGATCCGGAAAAACTGGGAAGTCCGGCAACGGCCTTCCTCGAGCGACATCTGTGTCACGACACATTAATTGAAGGTTAATTGTGCACCAATAGGTGGCGCAGTCGGGTTTTAGATTCGTTTAATGGGTTTGTAGGAATTTTGAATATTAATAACGTAAATAATTAAAAATAACAATTTTTTAGCCATAGAAGTCTTCAATCTAGCTCAAATGAATTTCATTAAATAAATCTTGGTGTATTCAGAGATTCTTACTTGTTTTAAGCTAGGAATGCCCATATCTTCTTTGGCGCTTATGATACCATTCACTAAGCAGTCTTGTATGTCCAGTTGGACTTCTTTGTTTTCGAGATCGAACTTGCGTTGGATTTCATCAACCATCAGCATCTTATCCAAGAACTTGTTGCATTCTTTCAAGTAGGCTACGCAGCTGTTGTACAATCGATCACCGGACATCAAAACCTACGAAATAAAATGATAATAACTCGCGATTATTTCGTTTTAATTTAATTTTTACCTCGTCGACGGTATCAGAAGTCCATTGGGTTTCCGGTTTCAGGGTGGAGTACGCCAAAGCCATGGTGGCATTCGCGGTGCATTGAGTATTTCTCGATTCCCTGCTGAATCTTGTGTCATTTTGATTGAAGGTGCCTCTTAATATCCATTTCCCCTTGGCGATACCTTGCAAGAAAGGAGGTTGTTACAGCCTGAAGGGAATACGTCTCGACATACCTTGAAAGCTATGCCAAGGGTCTGGTACTTTGATGAAATCGTTCATCAATACTTTGCTCAACCAGAATTCGTCTCTTCTTCTAGCTCTGTCGACATTGTTCATATAGACATCCACCAGATCTTTGAGATTGGTGAACCAAGTGACGCATGCGGTTCCTTGTTCGATTACGGCGTTTTTTGGCGCTATCAGCTTCTTCTTTGGTATCACGAATCCGTTCTTGTCTCTCTCGTTAGGGTCGAACATGTAATAGAGTTGGTTCTCGCACCAAACCGCCAAGAGCAGCGGACCGCAGATGATGCAGGTGTCGCAATCTCTGAAGAAGTCTTGCAAAGCCGGCAGGAGGTCGAGAACTTCGCCGACGGGCGATAAAAGCTTCCCCAGGACGGCGTATTCCGTGATATCAGGGCTAAATTCCCTATCGTCTATTTTGATTTTGTCCGGTACGTGCTTGAGCTTGACGATCTGACCATCGCCCAGCCCCTTGCTCACCTCCCCGTGGAGCTGCGCCCCGTTCTTCAGCACCTCATCGACCGTCCTCTGAATCCAGGTCTTCGCCTTGTGTACCCTCAACATCGCTATGGCCATTATGGCCTGAGAGACGCTCTGTTGTCCGGCGGACTTCCCGAACTTATGCTCGTTCTGGTGGAAGGTGCCCCTCAGGATACCCATCGTCTTCGGGATCAGCTCCCGGAAATAGGTCACGCTCTCCGCCTTGACCTTCTCAATCGGTATCTTCTCCTGCGACACCTCCTTCCTTTGCAGCGGGACTTCTTGCATCCACGACGGCCTCTTCGATTCCGTGCCCGGATCTTGGACTTCCGCCGAGATTTCTTCGGCTTTCTCCTCCATACTCTCTTGGAAAACACCAGGTTCGGGAGGTTCTTCATCCGGCGGGGGTTCTTCTTCCGCTTGAGGCGGCTCAGGAGGCTTCTTCTTCCTAACCACCTTCTCTGGAGGTTCTGTGGGTTGGGTTTGGACTTCAGCCAAGCTGTTTGGCGGTACCAAGTTCAGTTTTACCATGCTGAGGACGGCGCAGGGATAGAAGACGAAGTGGAACTGGTCCTTCCGGTTCAGACCTTCGAGGATGCAGTCGATCAGCTTGTCCAAGGAGGTGACTCGTATGACCACGGCGAATCCCGTTCCGGCTATTCCCGTCCATTTCTTTCCGTTCTCCGAACGTTCCGCAGGATCAAACATGAAGTAGGCGTTGTCTGGAATGTTATTTTTTCACCCCCAATGTTTAGTACCTAATCGTCCCGCTTACCGTGATACCACAAGCCGAAGTACTTCTTCTGGAGACACAGGATGCCCGATTGCTTCCTCAGGTTGCCTTGCAGGRASGTTTTTAAGTCCACTGGTGTCCTGTTGATCGTCCTGTGCAGGTTGCCGACGACTTTGTTGCCTATTTCCATTTGAACCTTTGTGCCGTTGATGTAGAAGTAGTTCTGCATCTCGGGAATGACGACCTCTTTGAAACATTTCGACTTGCTCTTGTCTCGCGTTATGTGGTAGAGCTCGTTGCCCATGTGCAAAGCAGAATCTATGAAATGTGTGCTCCACCTGGGCATTTCGAATATCTTCGAGAAAGCTATCGCCACCATACAGTTCAAAGAACCTGGGCATACGACAGTCAGTTTAATTTTTGGGTTGAAGCAGCTAAAGTTTGTAATGGGATGCATTAACACAAAGGATATTCAAAACAGAGTTAAATTTAAAGACAAAAGAACAGACAAATACTCGTATTATTACCTTATAAGCTTCAAATGATGCTCAAAAGCATACAAGTTGATAATAAATTATGGGATGACTTAAATGGAACAAATAGAACGTATGGAGAAAGATTTCGAAATAGTAACTGTAAAAAATGATAGAATTTAGCATTCTGGACTATTTAACAGTAACTAATAAATTTTATCGACATAAAGAGTACGATAAATACAGCCGAGTAGCACCATTTAGACAGCAAAAAGTTAATAATGGATTATAAATTGATAGAATAAAAAGTGGTAGTCGTATAAAGTCCATTCATTATAATTATAAAATTATTAATGCAATGAATGAAAGCACAATTTAAGCGTTTTTTTTTACTTCATTAATTTGTAGGATGCATTAAACAACAGCAAGTTTTAGGATATTTGGATTTAAAAATTAATAATACGTTTCGTGAAGCTGTTCCCCTGATACTCTGCACAGTGCTGCCGCGTATGGCAGACGTATAAAGCTCATTCATTTTAATTATGAAATTAATATTACAATGAATGAAAACACAATTTAGACGTTTTTCTTTACTTTATTAATTTATAGGATGCATTAAACAACAGCTAGTTTTAGTATATTTGTATTTAAACATGAATAATATGTTTCGTGAACCTGTTCCCCTGATACTCTGCACAGTGCTGCTGCGTATGGCAGACGTATAAAGCTCATTCATTTTAATTATGAAATTAATATTACAATGAATGAAAACACAATGTAGACGTTTTTTTTACTTCATTAATTTATAGGATGCATTAAACAACAGCTAGTTTTAGAATATTTGTATTTAAACATGAATAATATGTTTCGTGAAACTGTTCCCCTGATACTCTGCATAGTGCTGCCGCGTATGGCAGACGTATAAAGCTCATTCATTTTAATTATGAAATTAATATTACAATGAATGAAAACACAATTTAGACGTTTTTTTTACTTCATTAATTTATAGGATGGATTAAACAACAGCTAGTTTTAGAATATTTGTATTTAAACATGAATAATATGTTTCGTGAACCTGTTCCCCTGATACTCTGCACAGTGCTGCCGCGTATGGCAGACGTATAAAGCTCATTCATTTTAATTATGAAATTAATATTACAATGAATGAAAACACAATTTAGACGTTTTTTTTACTTCATTAATTTATAGGATGCATTAAACAACAGCTAGTTTTAGTATATTTGTATTTAAACATGAATAATACGTTTCGTGAAGCTGTTCCCCTGATACTCTGCACAGTGCTGCCGCGTATGGCAGACGTATAAAGCTCATTCATTTTAATTATGAAATTAATATTACAATGAATGAAAACACAATTTAGACGTTTTTTTTTACTTCATTAATTTATAGGATGCATTAAACAACAGCTAGTTTTAGTATATTTGTATTTAAACATGAATAATATGTTTCGTGAACCTGTTCCCCTGATACTCTGCACAGTGCTGCCGCGTATGGCAGACGTATAAAGCTCATTCATTTTAATTATGAAATTAATATTACAATGAATGAAAACACAATTTAGACGTTTTTTTTTACTTCATTAATTTATAGGATTCATTAAACAACAGCTAGTTTTAGTATATTTGTATTTAAACATGAATAATACGTTTCGTGAAGCTGTTCCCCTGATACTCTGCACAGTGCTGCCGCGTATGGCAGACGTATAAAGCTCATTCATTTTAATTATGAAATTAATATCTCAATGAATGAAAACACAATTTAGACTTTTTTTTACTTCATTAATTTATAGGATGCATTAAACAACAGCTAGTTTTAGTATATTTGTATTTAAACATGAATAATATGTTTCGTGAACCTGTTCCCCTTATACTCTGCACAGTGCTGCCGCGTATGGCAGACGTATAAAGCTCATTCATTTTAATTATGAAATTAATATTACAATGAATGAAAGCCGAACTTTTTTTGCTTGATTGATTTAAAAGATGCATTAGTCATTTAAAGTCCCGTTAGATTCGTTATGGAAAAACATGAGGTACCTTTGAGCGGTCAAAAAATTTCAACCAACTTTTTTGCTTCCTCCCAGCGATAATTAATGCATCGATTAAATAGTCCGCATTCATCACTCCCATAATTCCCGTATTTTGTTAAAATCATCCATGCGTAAATGCAATACTTTGGTACCTTTTTGGGCAATATTATTTTGAGATGTACTTTTTTATGCGACATACTCTCTAATTATATTCGGATACGCACTTATCGTTCGCAAACACAATGTTAGCCTTTCTGTGGTAGAAAATAATTCACTAACATTTTTGACAATTAAGTGTTTTTGTTTGTAAAAATGCCGTTGCTAAAAACTCGATTCTTTGTACGTTTTGTATGTTTGATACTTGGTTAGATGAGCCTGTACATTACATACAATACAACTTTAAATTGCAATAACTCAAAATTCAGTTTAGTGCAGTTACTGTTTTTAATAGCATGTAACATTCAGAAATGAACAGTTGTGAATCCAACTCTGTTTAATGTTGTGATTGATGAGATACTAGGACAATATTACATGTAGGACATACAAATTTGCAGAGTTACAATAAGAGAGGATCAAGCAGTAATTTTTGCAAATTGTGAAAGAAAAATGAACAAGAGATTCGAAAGCAGTAACGTGGAAAACAAAAATAAAACGTACAAGTCCATTTTTAGTCCAGTAGTACTACATCAAAGTGACACACAACATATGGATGGACACAATCCTAAATCATAATGAACTTAGGGTGTTTTCAACCCTAATTGTAAGGGAAAGAAGCTTGAGATGGCTTGGACATTTGTGAAATAAGTAAGACCACACGAAAAAAGTAGATCAAGTTTGTAAAGAACGGAAGTACGACTCTTAGACGAACTGATTTTGTACATTACCTTGTAACCCATTGGAACAAATGGGAAATCTCTTATGGGTCTGGCTGAAAGTGCCGGGTAACACATACGTCGTCCCGTACAACCGGAAGCTATGCCATATCTTGTGAAGGGAAGAAATATCCAGTTTTTGCGTGACCCCTGGAGGCTTTTGGTATCCCGGGGGTCTCGGTTTCTTCGGACGCTTATCCGGAGGTATCCATTTCTTGGTGGGGACAGGGGGGTATTCTATTTTGGGTCTTGGTTTCGGTTTTGGCGATTTTCGGGGCATACTTGAAAGAAAAACGTTTAGCGAGGAAATATCCACGTTCACGTCGTCTACTTACACCATCTTCGAGGCTCTAGATTGCAAATGTTTATTGAAAAAAACTACAAATTTGGAGATATAATTTTGATGACTTTTCCTAAAGAGCTTTGATCCGAAAGTGACAATTTCGTTGTTGTTCCAACGCTGCCTGTTCTAAATTTTATTTTCCGGCCGTCATTTTGACAGTTTACTAAATTCTTTCGTGTTCCAAGAGTAAAATTAAAGTGTGGTTGCAAGAAAAATGGTGCAGGAGCGTAGAAGGTAAGTATGGCGGTTCTTCAGCCCCCCACTAAGCCGAATGTTCCATTTTAGAAGCAGCGGTGGGAGCTCGAGAAGGAGCAGCAGCAGAAGACGCAGCTCCATCCAAGGCCAGCTGTCTTACCCCACAGTAACAGATTCTCCAGTTCCTTTTAAAGATCCGGTCCCCAGCTCCAGGGGTAGAAGAGACGATGACGAAGACGATGAAGAGACATTGCTCAAGCAGCTGAAGGACGATGGTAGCGACGAAAAACTCTACTTCAAGCCTCCCGTAGAGTAAGTGCTCGCTCAGATTCTTCCTTTGTAGATGACCAATCGTTCTAGCACCCGTTTGGAGTTGAGAAAACCCCGCTGCTTCTTCGACATCGACGTCGATCCGTGGGCTCCGTTGTACCAAGTTCCCAGGACCAAGAAGCAGCTCAGGGCGATGAGGGAACGGAAGAAAATGGTAGAACAGTTGCTCAACTTCTGCAAATTCGACGAGTTGAAGTTGAAGAAGCCACCGCACGCTAAAATGTGGGACGTGGAGGTGAGATTTAAAGAGATTGATGACATCAATCGAGCTTTGCTTTTGAACAGATGGAAGGCATTCCTTCGCCTGACGTGAGCCAAGCTAGGGTGGTACCGCACAAGCCCTCCGTGTCTCCGAGCATGTCCTACCCTCATCTTCCTGATAGTGAGAAGATAATTGCGGATGTAGATAGGCTAAAAAGTGGGATCGTTATTAATGAAACGGTGATTCCAAGGCAAGAAGCTGTGGACAGTTTTGATTTAGTGTATCACAGACAGCCACGACCTGGTTTTGAGTAAGTATAGTGATCCTATAACACCGTATAATTCCGTAATTATTATGTTCTTGGAAAAATCCTGAAACATGTCAACTTTTGTTCCCAGAGGGACACATTTCTATGGTAGTAATTACTCTTTCCMAATCCGTCCTCCTCCCTATTAATCACACGTCAAAAARATCAAATAGGAAATTAAAAGGGTCTTTCAATTCTCTATTTATTMAAATTATTCACAAAAATTCCAGTCACCCCTTAAGTATTTCATCTCTGTTACTTGCTGTCTTCTTARAAAAAKCTATCACTTAACACCCAACCTTCACTACCATATGTTAATATTGGTCTATAAATGGTCTTGTATACCGTCATTTTATCTTCTCACTTATTTCCTTTTTACTTATTTACATCCTAATGACGAGAGAAAAGAAAAACCGAGTGAAAACAAAATATTACTGATTTGTGATTCTTCTTTCTTCTTGTAGCACCGTGTTGGAGAAGAAGCCTAAGAAAAAGAAGAAGAGGAGAAGGTCCTTCCCCAAACGACTATCTGTAGGTGAAGACGAACAAGAAGGGGAAGAACGCCCCAAGAAGACAAAGAAGCGAAAGAAGAAGAAAAAGACAAGTGTGGTAGAAGAAACAATGGGTAAGATACTAAACTTTTCTAAACTTATATGATCATCATTCCTGTTTCAGAGAAGCAAACCAAAGGAGACTTATCAGCAGGTAACCAGTTTATTTGCAACTCCAACAACGCTATAGATATTCCATTTCAGTGCCATTCACCCCAACAAAGGATGACATACCAAGTGCCCGTCCTGACGATACAACAATAAAGCTAGAAGAAATAGAAGGAGGCGTTGGTTTTCCCCCAGTATTAGAAGAACAAGAAGGAATGCTACAGGAAGGGGAGGAAAGTGACATAGAAGAATCGTACCTGACCAAGCTGTTCAGAAGAAAAGTGTCTCAAGCATCTAAGGCTACCTCTCTCCACAGTAAGGAACTCACAGAATTCGGTGCAGGATTGGAAGAGGAGGAGATAGAGGGAGAACCAGTACTCAATAAGTTAATCCAGAAGTTTAGGAGGGATTCCGAAGAACAAAGATACAAACCACCGCCCCCCAGGAAAATCTACAGGGGAACCTTGGAAAGTCACTCGTTCACCAGATTAAAACAAAAGACGCTGAAGAATTTCATATACGGCACTTTGTCTGGAACGATTCATCAAGGTACGTGGATTTAAATTTTTTGGGGTTGGTTATTTCATGTAGATTACAGGTAGCAATGTTTTCCCGGAGATTAGCAGAGATCATCAAGGTATTTGCATGCCGATAGCGGCGTATTGTTACGCGATTTTGAGACATCCTGATAATTGGAGAGAGAAGTGTATAGATGAGATTTTGGAAGCTGGTGATCAATTGTACCAAGACAGCTTGAGCAATATTCACCACCATGAGCCAGGGAAGACGTTAGATCCTGATGAGTTGGAGAAGTATTGTTATATAGGTGAGTACCATAAAACTTCTCGTTAGACACTCCCAATTACATTAAATTTTCAGGCGAGTATAAACTAGAGTTTTTAGTCAAGGAACCTTTTGTTACCGGCAAGGTTAGATCCAAGAGCAAAACGGTCTACAATATAACCAAAGCCTTGAAGATATTCTTCAAGAAGTTCCGAGCTGGTATCTTCCAGACAGAGGGTCACGACATACTGATKTGGAAAGACAAGTTTTATTAWTTGTTCGATGCCATACCAAGAAACGATGATCTCTATCCTGACCCTGCTCATGGTTTTGCACACTTGACCATTCTTTACGGCATACCAGATATGGTTACAGTTTTTCTGAACCACACAAACATGAACAACACCCCGTTCATCATCTCCCAAGTCAGCGTCATGAAGATTAAGAATAAAGACGCGGTAGAGGAGGATGAGCAACTCACAAGTGAAGGCAGCGTGTACAACATAGTTGATGCGAATAAGGCTGTTGTTTTGGGCTCCTATGACTTGGGAGATCGTTGTTTCGGCTTCACTCGCAACAAGCAAGCCTTGGCTTGCGCTGTGATTGGATTAACGTATTCGAGAATAAGCCCACCAACTTCATGGAGGAGGAAAACAATCGACAAGATCATGGTGATCGCTAACCAGCTCTACATTGAATGTATGAAGTGTGAGGACTTTGAAGAAGAGCTGAAATTGGACGATCTTCCAGCTATATTCACTCTCGGTCCTTACCTGGTCACCATCCACATATACTCGAATTTATTCACCGAACTCATGTGGAAGAAGAGCGAGTGGTTTATCGGGAAGGCGCTGGAAGATTTCTTCGAGACACACAACAACGCCATCGTCCAAATCGGAAGATACACGGTTGCTATATGGTATCAGAGGAACATGTATTMCTGTTTCGAKCCGTACGCGAGAAATCGAGAGGGCCTGGCGAATCGTAACGGTTCAGCCTGCGTGTCCATGAACGCGAAGTTGGAAACTCTGGTCGAGACTTTGACGTCCAATTTCGACGACAAGGAGGCGATATTCTTCATCCACGGCCTCAAAATCTTGAAGATCCATCGCGATCCCGAACTCAGCAAGATATTCCCCGTCAGTATCTCATTGGATGCTTATCCCAGCGATAAATTCAAGCAGTACAAGATGAAGAAGAGCAAAGAAAAGGCGACCGACAAGGCTGTCACCGTAGACTACACAGAATTAGCCATGGAAAAAACGTTCGCCGGAGATTTTCGTGAAGGATCTATAGTCGAAGTCGGCTCAACCGTGGGTAGTCTCATCTCAGGGGAGATACCTCCAATGGTGCACACTCCACATCCAGACATGCTCCCGAGAGTATCTCTCTTGGACAGGGAGCAAGTTGCTGATTTGGATTCGCCAAGTTTGTCCGATACTCAAATTGAACCTCAGCGTCCAAAGCCGATGCCGGAGGATTCGGAAAGGGATGCGGCCACCTTTGGTTTGACGATGGAAGAGCAAGAATTGATGGGTGGTGGTGAGGATGAAGGCTATATGGGCGAAGCTGGTTTCGGTTTCGGCGCGGGAGATTACGGAGATCTGGGAGAAGGCGAGGGAGTTGATGAAATCGACGAGATGTACCTGGCCATGCATACTTTTGCGCAAGTGGATTCCCATTCGCTCGCTAGCTACCACAGCAAGATATCGATGCAGGTAGGGGTAATTTGATGGTGCCTGACTTGACAAGACTATACTAAGCCATAACAACCCAGTACACTATTACTTTTCCCCCTAAAATGAAAGTAATATGCAAATAAACCAACACCACAACAAAATTGCCATTTCTTTTTACACATCCACACTGAATAATTATTATCTATTGATTGGGAGACTCAATAACTGTATTAATAAAAATTATAAACTTGTTACTTCACTCTTGGATGTGAATTATAATTCTCTATTGTATTACCAACTAAAGGTTTATCTTGATTAGCTAGATGGTTCTTGGTTAACGTTGTGTATTCTTTTTTAATTGTCTCGTGCTATCTTTCTTATGATTAAATGCAATCGAGATTTCAATTCTGTCAAGTATTAAAAATGTATGTTGTAGAATGTTCCATATTACGACGACTTTACCAAATCCAAATATGTATTTTCACAATGAGCTTCATTTTTTTCACAATTTGCAAATTGCAGACATACAATTTTCAAATTCACTTGATCTAAAAGATAGACAATCATAGGTCTGGTGTCATCTAAAAATTAGGCCATGTAGGTTCTAAAGTAAGCTGTATTTTAAGAATCAATGTCTGCAAATTATTTCTGAGCAAATAATAATAATCGTAAATGTTGTAGTTTATATTTTACAATGCCAAAACGAATGGATTTCATTTAAGATTTTTTGGAAAAAGGAGAAGGAGAAAATTCCTTAACTAAACGAAAAATTACACCAGGTATAATTCCATAATACCAAGAATGCATAGCTTACTCAAATTACATAGATTAACATATATTTTTTACAAAACTTTTTAAATGAATTTATCAAAACTATTAATTTACGACTTTATTTGTTACTGAAATTTCAGTTGATTTTATTCACTTACGTTTTTTCTTTTGACGTTAAAAATTTATATCCATTGACTGAAATATTGTCTATTTTAAATGAACAGTTTTATAATAGTAATGTATCGAATGAAATAGTAAATCATTAATTAATTATCTGTTTGGAAATTCTTTTGCAAGTACATATACATATACAAGAATATTTATCGATTATTTTATTGAATTTATTAAAAAGTTTTAGAATTAATGAGATCTAGCAAATGTCCTGATGAGTTAGTTGTAAATTCGCAACTCAATTTTGGAATTACGTCGCTAATTTTTGACGTATATGTAGCAACGATAATGTCAAAATTGAAAATGATAAAACATGGCAAAGTTTTAACAAAACCAAACTCCTTTTGAACCATTTCTTTCTCAAAAATGTTCTTTAAGACTGAGGCTTCGGGTTAATTTTCTATGTAATTTACTAAACCTAAAATAATCTAATTTGTTCTGGGCAATTTTTGAAATATCAGTAGTTTTCTCAAGTTACAATTAGTCCATTTGTTTTTAAGAAATGCTTGGAAAAGATGCAATACTGCAAGGTAATTTATTATGCATGTACATGGCTTTATGTTTTTTTCTAATATACGTTATTATTGCTTTTACTCGTGCTTGTTCTTTAATAGTTAACTGATTGACTGACATTCAACTTGATACACTCCAGTAGATATTATTCATCTTCGCGCTGTTCCATCTAACCAAGAATTTTTAGGTCAACACGGAATTAACTGCTGCTTACTTCCCGACGAAACTAAAAAAAATCAGAGCGCAGAATATCAGCGACATCGTCAAAGCTAAAAGAGAGAAAGAGCAGCGCAGAAGAAGACGTTCCGTGTACGAGCAAGAACCGGTGCCGGAAGTAACGCAATCCCAAGAGTTGGCGAAGGAAAGCAACTTCGTGACGATGCCAGATGATTCCCAGCTGATCCGGGGAACGACTAACATGGCAGTTTACGGTGAAAACGTGGAATTCCTGGCTCCATTCGTTTGCATCATGGCCGTAGCCGTCGCGAAGAAGTTCGAATTATGTACTTGGTCAACTGAGMTCGTCGACTACATCTTGAAATGTGGATCCATACTGTTCAAAGCTGTGAAGGTGCGCTACGATCAGGTACCAGTCTTGGGGATACCGAGAGTCTCTTTAGGGAAAACGGACTATAGCATTTATGTCGAGTACGTCTACGATTCAAAAATGAAACCCAGCATCCTAGAGTTGGCTTTGAAGAAGGTCCTGTTCCCCGTGTGCCCGAATGGTATTCTAATAACTCCAAACTACGCCTGCGCCGTCTTCACCAACAACCATCTCTATTATTTGTTCGATGGTTTCGGGAACAACGAGCTTGGCTTGAGCGACGGTCCCGAAGACTTGGGACAAGCGTGCGTTTCGAGATTCAAGACCATCCACGGTCTCGTCAAGAGGATCATCTACAATAAGACGAAGAGGGAGGAAGAATGTCCTTTAAAGTACACGAAATTCGTCCTTAGCTCTTGTACGGTCAACAGGATTCCCGTGGATCCCAACGCCAGGTTGAAGGAGAGAATGACGAGGAAGCAGAAGATGGAGATGGAGATGGAGAAGGAACAGGCCGCCGCCGCTGGCGAGGACGGAGGTGAGGGTAAACCTCCTTCGGCTCCGAAAGAGAAAGACGAAAAGGAAAAGGAACCGTGCAATTTGGTTGGATATCAAAAGTATAAGGGTACTTACACGATACAAGGGACTAAAGCTTTGAAAGGACGTGCGACAGCTTCGACTGAATTGAAGAACGACCACTTCGTTTGTCTTTGCGCAGCTATTATGCTTCTTAATTGCCCGATCAAGAAGTGGGACACTAGGAAAGTGGATTATGTGATCGATCAAGGCAAGCACATCTTCTCCCACGCAGAAGACTTGGATATCTCCGAGAAGAGGATTATACGTAACATACTGATATGCAAGAACTTMTTTGACATCATAGTGAAGAAGATACACATAGAAGATTGGAAGAAGAACAAGAACKTAGAGATAGGTAAGTCGCTGTTAATCTCTTGACGKAGCTACTCCTTTATTTGTTCGTAGGCATCGATACTTTACTGGAGAAGAAGCTTCACTACTTCTTGATCCAGTTCGCGAATACTTGTTATGTCATTCATGTCAGTGATGATGGTAACTACCACTTGTTCGACCCATACCCCTGCTTGAAAAGCGGAAGGAAAGACCCTAAAGAGAAGGGTAAGGCTGGGTGGATCATGTACAAGAATCTCAAGAAATTAAAGCGAAGGATCAAGAAGGATATAATTAAAGGGGGGGAAAGCTACTCCTTCTACAACTTCGAAATACTGGCGGTGAAGAAGGCACCGAAGAAGATCGTGGTGACCCATCGTCTCATGCAATACGAACAGAAGAAGGAGAAGAAAGAAGAGAAAATCACGGGTAAAACATTCTTCGAGGACGCTACTTGGCTGGAGGTGGATCCGATTCCATGGTCGGTTCGTCAAACGAAAACTCCAGCCGGGAAGGAGAAATTCAAAGCTGATAATCTATGGCACGATTGGAACATCGAGATTCCTCACAGTCTATACTCGTTATTCGGTTCTATGCACCAGAATTCGACGCAGTTTGATCCCAAGACTCGAGGAAGACAGACTCTGGCCAACTTGACGGTTGCCATAGCCATGATCGACATCTACGAGCTCAAAGAATGGAATCAGGCCATCCTGGATTCCATCCTTGTCAACGGAGATAATTATTTCAAGGAGTGCGTGAAAGATATCGAAGAGGAGGATTACGACGTCCAATTTGCGGATCTCATAGAAGAATGCAGCATTTTCCCGTACGCCTTCGACACTTACTTCGTACCAGTGGTGGAAGGAACCGTCTTTGTTGTCCATCCGAAGCAGTTTAACCTCTACAAGGCCCTGAGGGCTTTCTTTGATGGTTATGAAGGACGCACTGGTATAATATGCGTCACTAAGGACACGAGGAAGAGACACGTGGCCTTCGGTAAGGTCCAAGAGGGAGAATACTTCATGTACGACTGCGAGAGCTACGGTCCACCCATGTTCAACGAGAAAGAGGGCGTTGCTTATTGTCTGAGGTGTACCACGTTGAAGAGGCTGATACATGTACTGACTGTCACGCTTAGGGGTGGAGACTTCTGCCTGTACCAAGTGGAGATTTTGCACTTCAGGGCGATGGCTTGAGGGGTCGTTTGTTTATAGTTTCGTTTGAATATAAAAAATGTTGTTGTTGTTTGGTTTATTTTTGCGTTGCGAGGGGATGCAAGGTTTCCTAGCTGGGTTCTTGAAGAATTCTTCTCAGGCAGGAATTAGGTTTAGGTTGTGGTCTAGCGAGCACCATTTAATACGTCGGTGCTTTTTTTTTTGGAAATACTTCGATCTTGTTTCTCTCCATGTTTTTGGTTTATATTTTTTTGATTCAGTGTTCAAATATGAAGTTTACATATTTGGTAAGGTCGGTCTGGCTCGAATTTTGTCGAAAATTGCTACGAGTTTTAGAGGAAAAATACAACTCTAACTACTAAAGAGTTTAGGCAAGGAATTTGTAGTTTCGCTACCTGGTCATTTATTTGTAATTATTTTCTGTAGCTTTCAAGTCTTTATTTGTTGATCTTCCATATTTACCACAAACTGCATGACGTAATTTTAGGCATCCTGTAATGATTTTAACAATTATTCCAGTCGATGATTTTAATTGTGTCACAGTTCAAAAGCACTGTGACATAATTCCAAAGGTCAATCTTGTTCAGACGAATTATTATAATAATGAATTATCGCGATAAATGCAACTTCCTCTAAGCTTATGTCCACAGGCTATTGTTGGTGGAAAAAGTATAGGCATATAAAAACGACACTCATTCCCAACTAAATGTCGGCTGCTTCAAAATGGTCAAAGCAGTTATCGTTCTGCCTGTGCTCTTACTTACCACGGTCTTACTCGTAAGTAACACATTTTTAAGGCATACAGTTTCATATTATGAACTTCGAATTTGTTTGACACCAGGTCCAAGCAAGTCCTGTTTATTTTCATGGTCCACCACCAAATGCTACCGCATTTGCTGGGCTCAAATCACCAGCTTTTGCGGGATATCCACCTGGATACCATCTCCATGGACCTCACCCCCCTAACGCGTCTGCTGCTTGTTTTGGAGGTAACAGACCCCCACGTGAGTATGGTAGAAGTGTTTTGAAGTTTTTGGTGATTTTGAATGATTTTAGCTCCACCAACTACCACTGCTTCTTCCTCTGGGTAACGAAATGATGTAGTTGTTTAAATAAATGCAAATAGTTCAAAATGAATTTTTTTAACATAGTACAACTAAACCCCTTAATCTTTAATTAATCAAATATCGTTAAAATGAAGATATATCGATAATATAAGCAAAATACTACAAAACTTTTTAAAAACGCGTGTTCATTAATGCGAGCGAGCAATCCCCAGACCCTGTAAATGAATTATCTGAACCATACTTCTATTATCTCCATCATAATCCACGGTTGAAAAGAACGAGATGATACCAATGCACCCGTGACTGTAAAAGTGCTCCAACACTTTATAAAACGCCAAGATAAACATTACGGTGTGAAATTAGCTATTTACGTCGCACAATTGCTATTTATGGCTATGTTTATCGGCTTATTATAAAGTCCTGCTGAAAAATCAGCCATGTAATGGTCAAACCCGTTTTTTAATTTTGATATCGAGGTATCTTAGTTGTTTCGTTGCATCACTGAAAATAGGACGATTAAATGTGAAGAATTTAAAAAAAATCTTTCCTCTAAATGCTTTTGAGAATAGGACGTTTACTTAGCAAAGTGCAAATTGTTGGTACGAAGATCTACAGTGGTGTAACATTTGCTTTATCGCGTTACCACACAGTTAACAGCGAGTTATTTTGAAATGGAGCTTAGTAGATGATGGGAAAGCAGTAAGACGTGTTTTCGCACAACAATACGTAGTGCAAGTTTTGATTTTTTTTTGATTAAATTAAGAACATTTATTTCTGCTGGTCCTGGTGGTATTGAATACATTCTTCCACGTCTGAATCAATTTTTAACTTGTTTTGCGCATTATCAGTACTACTAAATGTGCAGCAATCTCATAACCCGTCTTGATGCTTGTTATTATTCATGTACGTATTCTTTCAGACATTTTTGTTGTCTCATTACCTAATAGCGTCAATTAGTCAAGAAAAATTGCCATAATTTTTCCTTTACGTGTACGGCACCAATTTACCTGTGTCGGATGAAAAAATAGTTATTTTAAACAAACACACACTGCAAGTGTGAATAATTGCATGTACATTTAAGCGTTTCGCCATTATTTGCCATTACATTGCAGTCAATTAGAGAGTAATAAGTTTCTGTTGCAGCATAAGTGGAATGCCACATGGAGATATATGGGTTCAAGGGATGAGTTTGAATATCCAGTATTTGTCGAAAGATGATCGATATATCGCGGTTAAAGTCGAACCGTTTAATCATTCGTTTGATCGTTACCTAAAATAGATATACCTAATTACGAGAACTGTACGATCTGGTGCCTTACCTAGTTGCACTTTTTGTGGTTATTACTTGTAGTCATTATGTATCATAGTCCGTCTACTTGCGCTATTAGGAAGTCCATTAAGCAACTTTTTGTACAGTTTATACGGAACAAACTGATTCGTTAATTAAGCAAGTCTATCACAGATCGATTATGCCGAAAAAAACGAGCTATTGACGTCAAATCGTAAATGCCTCCGTTCAAAGGATAATGGAATGATAATCTACGGAACTTGTCAGTCCATTGTGGAGCAAACTGCCACAATTTTTAGGAAACAGTTTTTTTTATAAATAAAAGTACTCTCACATCGGTGTATTACTACAGTAGCTGAAGGTACAGCGAAGCTAACATCATAATTCATCTAGCAACACGAATTACCACTTATAGTCTTCATTAATAGCTTTTCTGCCACATTCAATTGCTTCATTGACAGTCAACGTGATAAAACGCGAATACAATTTATTCGCAGAATATCTACAATTTTTCCTCTACACACTAACCAGAAAAAAAATATTCCACAATTAATCCATTTGGTTTGCAAATGGACATTTGATCACGTACACTTGTATACGGAAATAGATTATGTCAACCGAAGGAGTAACCCATATCTTTGGGGCAAATATGTTATTTTTCTGTTTAGCTTGATAATGAGGAATTCGGGGAAAGGTGGTATTATATACAAAAATATTGTGTCTTAAAAATAACGGTCCAAAAAGTTTAAAGTGCAAATTACATCAGATATATTTCAGATAATCTTCCAAATAAATAACATGAAGTATTTTGAGCTATTTAATTTATAAACGTAAAAAAAAATTAAACGAAATATACATATAAAAATCTTGTAAAACCTACATGAATTATATTTCAAAGAATGACAAGAGAAGAGGGTGTTTAATATGTATTATTATCTTTGTTTTTTATGAGATATATTTTCTTCAAAAATTTTTGAACGCATGTTTTGGCACCCCGATTTTTTTCTATTTCTCAGAGTTTGTTCTACCATTGCTAGAACATTTGTCAGGTCATTTTCGAGATTTTCTTTATATCATCGTCCAAGTGTATAACCACTACATCATGAAGATAACCAGTAGCGATTAGAAATTTGCCGATAGATTCTTCAACAAAATGCAGTAACCCTAATTTTATTTCACTTGTTCTTTGGTCAGATTAATTATGCTTTACTAGGGATGGCATAACAAACTTCCATAATGAACATGTATGGTCTTTGCAAAATCCCCATGCCATTAGACCCAGGCGATTTCAGTCACGTTTTAGTGGAAATGTTTAGGGTGGCATTTTCAATAATAGCTTGATGCCTATACACACAACTTTTGGAGCATACTCTTTATGATCTAGCAGACGAAGTACCACTTAATGTGATCGCTAATATGGTATCAGCATGACGGCGCACCACCACATAGAGACAGAGAAGTAACTACCTGGTTAAATAATAATTCTACAAATCATTGGATTGGTAATGGAGGTCCAGTAGCTAGCCCGCCACGCTCGCCGGATTTGAATCCCTTACATTTTTATCTGTGGGGTCATATGAAGCAGCTGGTTTATCAGGTGGGGATTACCAATCGCGAGCAATTAATACAGAGAATAATAAATGCCAGTAAATGTAATAAGAAACGATTCAAATTTTGTATAGAGCATAACAGTGTCTTTAGTTCGAAGATGTGAAGCATGTATTCTAGCGGAAGGTGATTATAATTAAATAAATGTAAATAATTAAAATGCTTATAACTTCTAAACTAAAAGATAAAGGATATATGTTCATATAACATTTTTACTTGGAACATCATCATTATTCTACTCTTCAAGTTTGTATTTTCAAATCTGGCGTTGGCTATTGCTTCAAACTTTAGATTTGACACATGTATTCATCATCTGTTTGTAATTTTTACTTCACTGGCCTACATAATATCATCCAAATTTGATAAACTGACTGTAACTTTTTATTATTAAGAGAAATATAGAAAGTTGTCTTTTTGGAAAGCACAAAATATATTATTTTTGATCGAGTCATAGCCAATTATGGTTACTTAGGTCTATATGTCAAAAAGTATTTGCAATATCAAAAAACTAATTACGTTATTTGATTCTACGTAATAAAGTGGGACACCCTGTGTTATATTTAATCGATCCACTCAAAACTAACGCGTTTCTAACAAGATAACGATCCCACTCATTAATAGTAAGTTTTGGCTCGTTATCATTAATAGTGCACGAGTCCTTTGACCAAATGATAAATAAAAACTGTTAGCGTGCAGTCGCAGAAATGGACCCAGAAATAATATTGGCTCGCTGACATATGCTGTAATCCGAGCAACAAGTGGGTCGTATAAACAATAAACAACCGCGAATCATAATTAGTGTGTGTTGATATTGTAAATTGGGACATAAAATGCGTTTGTTTGGTGAAAGTTGTAATAATTATCGATCGTTGGACGAACAGTTTTTCGGAAACTGAACAGATATGGTGGATTTAGAAGCCAGCAAAATGACGATGAATCATTTGCTGGGACAACTTTTCAAAATGCTTCAGTGCAATCATATGGGTCTGCAGATTTATCTTCTATTGCAAAAAAATCATAGTTATACAAAATTATAAAGACTGTATTCATCTCTGTTACAAATATAAAAACTATATGTTAAGTGTTTACGTTCATAAGTTAACTTTGTCCATTGCCCATTTACTTAGAAACTTCTGATCCTACGGTGCACCGGTACAAGTAAATAGTTCCTTGTCTACGTGCCAAATTTATCAGGAACGTCAACACTTTTGTTTGTCTTCTAAGACTATTGCTCCTAGAGTTTTATTTTTAGGAGGCAAACATCTTCCGTTGATTTTTTCGATAAAGGCGCACTCCTTGTATTTATAGACACTTGATAGTGTTTGGGGTTGCGCCGCTTCTAAGTGCACATGGCGCAAAACGTGGACTGGGTCGACCTTTGGCTATGGAGGTTAGGTTATCGGTGTTTCGTTATAAATCGGTGTTCTGACATAATTTTTTTGCCTGTCATGGAACGCTTGCATCGCCTGGGTGATCGTTATAAACATTAATAATTGCATTAAAATGAAGGCGGCTGTTTGTGGGGATTTTTTTTTCAATTTTTGATTATCGGAGAGGAGATATTATTTTTTCCACAGATTTGTTAATTGCCCTGAAGCTTGATTAAAATTACAGCACACATCGTATTATTTTGACACCTGGAATACATCTAAATCATTTGATGTACAAAAGAATTAACCCCTCCCCCTGGACCTGGGTTGCCAACTCTGGGCCCTACCAATTTTTCATACATTTAGCTGGTTAATTATGTGTGTACACCTAAAAATTGTCTTATTTATAAAATTGTTAATACAGTAAAATTTATAGGCAAGTGTATTACACAATTTTCATCCAGAACTCATATTTGACCCTTGCAAATGTAACTAACTACTCTTATATGGAATCACATCAGAATCTGCCATATAAACGGTGATAACTCTAACTTTTGTACCAAATTGTTAAATTCACATTACATTTTAACAATTAATAAAAAAAAAAACTAAGAATCCATCCGAACTGAAAGTCAATTTATTTAATATAAGTTTTAGGACTCCAGTAAAAGCATTATCAGCACGAATTAAAACCCGGTGTGTTGTTAAAAATGCAACTAAATATATTTCAGTTTATTTAAATGAAGCTTAATTTGGTTAAAATATTAAGTAGTCGATTAATTTTTGAGAGCAATGCACTGGCGATCTAAGAAGGTTGGCTTGACGCATAATGCTGAGGCATTTGTCAGTCTGAGTTTTAATAATGTTAGTTATTCATCGAGTCTCTTTCTCTACTACAACTGTATCTTTAGCACCTATACATATGAACTCCCAGCTTAAATTTCTAAAGCTTCTGGTGTGAGAAGTTGAAACTGTACTAAAAGCGCATCGGTTAATGCATTATTCTTTGATATGTGTTAATTCTGAATCAGAAATCGTGGTCCTATTAGTAGAACTTTTAAGGTGAAATTTATGTTCCTTTGGTACTTCGTATGATATTATACATTATGTGGATCAGGGATCTTTATTCTCCCAAATAAAATGTATCAACTCATTTTTTGTTAAACGCGAGAGCGATGCAACTGAATGCGCCTCACCTGAGTTCATCAATAACGGAATTAGTATTAAAGGGGCTTTGTATGATCAGTGTACATAGAAAACATAAATAATTTGGGGCTTTATTTTACAGAAGACGTTTTAAGTCCCCTTGCAGAAAATTCACAAAGATTATTCATGGAATAAATACTTTATTAATTACTTAAGTACCTATATCTTATGAACATTTATTATTTCTATTTATGTTGAATTATACTCTACAGGACGTTCCTGCTTTGCCCCCCTAGACCAAAAGCTGGGTACCCCCATGAGTATTACTGCTAAATTCCAAATTTCTGGTACCTCTACCTGACGATATTCCTTTTTTTTGTGGATTCTCTTCACTGTGGAACAACATTTTTAGCGAAACAAATAAAATATTTATGAGCATATTTTCATAATATACAAAATATTCCGTTTCAAGTCAAACTAGATAACGTTCGTTATTATTTTAGCCCTTGCTAAAAACTCCTTTTTCTTGCTGATTGTTGTTGATCCTTTGTTCGTTGAATTTTTCAAGCCAATGGTCAACAGCAGCTGTTTTGTCGTCATCCAGTTATCTCCTCCTTCTCGTTGAACTACATTTTTCGTTCCAATTTGATAAAGAAGCGACGGCGTGAAAACAAGTGATCTTACGTTCGCCACGCAAAAAAAGACAGTTTTGCCAGTTCGATTGTCCCACGGCAAAGTCACTGTATCTTTCCACGAGACGTGGGGAAGTCCACCGAAAAAATAACAGTAAAAAAGTATCGGAGAGGCCTTGACCAATCTGCTCTACCAGCATAGGGTTGGTGAACTTTTCAATGGCTAACGCCCGGTCAGCCCATTTGCGAAAGATTGTCTTAAAGCCGTTTGATTTCGCGTTGCGGCATAGTTTGAGATCGTTAAAACGCCGTATGCTCATGTGGCCCTGAAGATGCTTAACGGCGAAAATAAAAACACAGCCTGTTCGCTGGTTGTTTTTAAAGTGCAGCCTTGCCTTGGTCGTTGCTTTCAGTGCAGGTTCAGGGGTTTGGTAATGACATTCGTTGAGAATTATTTCACTTGTCTCACAAATAAATGTTTCACGACTGTGGAAAAAATTGTCTTTCAAAATTGGAAAAATCAATGATATACTTTAGATTATACCTGTGGAAGAGTTAGGCGATTTGGGTTTACGACATAATCTGATATTTAACTTTCACTAATTTTCATGAAGGTCCAACAAAATATTGTAACTCCAACCCACTAATAAATGGTATCATTTACATTTATGATTTGCTCATTTGTAATATGTATTATTACATCTTCACTATGCTTCATTTTCATTGACAGTTATTAACACAGAAATTTAATTAAAATTCAAAACAATCTCTTTCTACGACAAAAATATTTCACATTATCTAACAGTGAGATTAAAGGATATGACGATGACAACTGCTTTTTGTGTATGTTTGTTCTATTGCTGTTAAATTATTCTTGAATCCATCAAAACTTGCCATCTTGTTGATTTATACAAAAACTGGTTTTCGCAGAGATACCCCAAAATTTTCCTGGTGATAGTGACATTTGTTTTTTCTTAGACATTTATGGTCAGATATGATTAACTCTACTACAAAATCTCATTCTCAACGAAGCTTGTAGATATCCACAAAATTCTCCTCAAAAATTCATGGATATTCCCCGTCTGAATCACTAGTCTATATATGACTTAAATAAAAAAAGTAGCTTTTGTAGACTGTTTCGTAAACAGCAATTATTTAACATCAGATACATTAAAAACAAATAACTGTAGGGTAGTGGTACCTTGGTACTTTTATGTTTCATTCGACGTCCTTATCAAATGAGCTACAAAAAATGGGGTCGTTCTATTTAAAATAACAAACTTGTAGTTGATATCTCGGTAAGCTAATGTTCAATTGTTTATTTGTAAACACCATATAATTTTTCTCAAAAATTAATTAAACTTTCCTATTTAAACCACTAATATACGATGTCAAATAAAAGAGTTATGTTGATATCACTATTTAAATACGTAAGATAAGTAACCTTTTTTTATAAACATCGGTTTCTGTGTTTCTGGTAATAATTTGCACGGTTTATCTATTTACAGTAATGTATCAAAATACGTCGAAGTTATATAAACAGATAGTACTGCAATAGGCGGCGGCAAAACGTTGCTTATTTAGTTTTAAAACGTGACTTTTTTATCGGTACTACCAGGAAAATAGTGCTTGTGGAAAACACTATAGAGGCTATGGCAAATAATAAAATACTATAATTGTTACCAATTACCCCTCGAGCAACCAGTAAAGCACGAGTTATTTCCTTATTAAAGTGATATTAAGGTAAAATATGATTAAAACGAGCTTCGGTCCAGCCAGTTCTAACATCACGCTGAATAATTTTACATAATCTGAATAATTCATAGTTATTTTAATTAGGAAAGGTAGATAGGTCGATCTATAAGTGCAGGTAGTGGTATTAACACCGTACAACATCCAGGAACAGCTATAATTTGCTGTGTCAGTTATTGATTTGACATTGAGCGAACCATTTAATGTTTATGGCGAACTTTCTTTGATATATAAATTTTAATAGTTTGAATTAGGTTCAGGAAATGTACAAAGAAGCAGCGTTATAAATTTGTTTTAATTGACACCCAAAAAAAATGTGTGTCTGAGCTCACGTTGACGTGACGTTTACAATTCTATGTACACAAACATCATTCCCTCCGTGGTCATCTAGAATACTGATAAGATAACCCCTAAGAAATATACTGCTCGTATCGACCAATGCTGACCAGTCTTGAGCCATGGGTGCCTTAGCGAAGATGAGCATACATTGCTAGCGTTAGCCTTATAGTATATATTATTATATTTTTTATAATACTTAGGATTAGGTATATAAAGGGGGTAGTCTAGTAGTTCCTTAGCTGGTTAAGTGTTAGTTTACAAGATGTATGTTCTCGAGAGAAGCTTAGCAACACTAAGCGGAGTTACTGAATTAGTTCGACAGGTGTGTGGAGCTTTATTTGCTGCAAGGGGTAAGTTTTTTCACTCTTTACAGAAATTTAAATAATTAGCAAACCAGACTGTATTAATTATTAATTGACTTGTTGGATTCTGGAACGTTAAAGCTACTGTTGCTTTTGGTAGAGGCTCCAAATAAATGAAATCTGTAACTCTCGTTTTAATCCAAGTAAGATCGAAACTATTTGTATTACTTTTTCTATCATTGGATGCTGCTGTATTATTAAATAAATCACAAACATATTAGTGTGAATCTACTCGATTTTCATAGCCAACAGTCATTAGGATTTATAGTTCAGTTTGACTAAGCTTCACCAAAAATTAAAATGAAGCTGCTGTTACTAAAGTAACTTTTTATCTGAAATATACTTCACTGGCAACACAACATAGACAATACTCTGCAGAAACTGGCGTGAGGGAAAAAGCAGCAATACAACTCATAGTAGAATCAAGTGGAAATTAGAAAAAATAGCATAATACGGGGTGTACTGGCTGTGTTATTTGCCATGTTAAATTTTAAAAGCCACATATCTTTGATGTTGTTATGGCGACCACTAGGAGAATGTATTATCTGCTACAAGGTTCTGTCAGCTTCGTAAAGATACGGCCTGATTTTTAGCCAATTACGTACTGGTATACTTCTTTTGCAAAAAAAGTAATCACGGTTCAGAAGCACATAGATATCGTGGACAGTGATTGATGTGGCAGACAGTTTGCTGCATCTGCCGAGAATTTTCTCATTTGAGGTTCAATGGTATATACAATTATATTAAACAGGGATGGTATTTTCAAAATATTTTATCGTGCTCGATATATTTTGATTAAATTAAGGTCTCTTAAAGGTCTTCATGGAATTGATCGCAGAAATGAGCGCCCATTATTTATATAGGTTGGTGTTTTGACACTTTTTTTCTATCTGAGTTCGTCGAAATTTTCGAATTTGTTCCTTTTTAAACGAGGGTTATCAGTAATCACGTTATTTATGAAACATGAAATGACCCATTAAATTAAACAGCTTGCAGTATGAAGAATTAGTACTACCAGTTGCACGTGAGCTTGTGCAGTTCATACCTCCATCAAATGGTCATCTAATAACGTATACATTAATTAAAAGTCAAGTAATCGCTGCAACTGACGCTATTAATAATCGAATAAAGTTTTTATGAACGAATTTATCTCATATTTTAATGATGTGATAACTTCTCTGACACTTAAACGATCTTTTGGGACTCTTCAATACACAACAGGTTTTATATTGTTACTTTCGTTTTGAACATTACTATTTCCGATTATATCTGACAAAATTTCAAAAAACCAACATGGCTTTCTTCCTAATAAGTCAATAGTTACAAAAACCTGTGTATTCTGTATCTGAGGCAATTTTAAACAAACCGCAGATTGATATAATATATACTGATTGTGCAAATGCATATAGCGGTTGATAGTCTCCTATACAGATCAATATCAAAAACCTTTCATTTGTGTTCTTTGAGCATTGGAAAAAAGACCCCGCCTGTGATTTTTGTATATAACATTCTTATTGTTTGCAATTATATGTTGTCCAGTATAATATACACTGACCGGCAAAAAAAACCGGCCACCCCGATATGTTTGTGAAACGCACTTAAATATTCACCAGTTCAACTTAACAATGATGTTGGGTTGAAGAATCATTATTGTTGATATGAAACGCAAAGTTTGGGACAGACAAAAGACAAATAATACAAATTTAGGTAATTTAATTGATGACAATAACGGAAACACAACAATTACTTTTTTCTTATGCGTAAAAAAATAGTGATACTTTTTTTAAATCGAATTCCTGCCTACTGTCAGTACCGTGTATGTCCTCCTCGAGCCTGAATTACAGCATTTAACCTTCGGGGCATTGAGTTGATCAAATCTGTTAAGCACATTTGAGGAATTCCTTCAAATTCTTCTTGAAGGGCCAAGCGTAGCTCTTGAAGAGTCTCAGGCATGGCTGGACGTCCACGAATACGCCTCTGAAGCTGGTCCCAAAGGTGCTCTATAGGATTAAGGTCTGGGCTGCATGCTGGCCAATGAAGTCTACGAATGCCAACCTCATCCAGATATTCAGTTACCACTCGCGCAGTGTGTGGTCTGGCGTTGTCATGCATTAAAACAAAGCCATCTCCAACAAAATGCGAAAATGGGACAACAGCTTCTTGAAGAATATCTTCCACATATCTCTGAGCGTTCAAAGCACCATTTTCTACAAATAAGAGGTCGGTATGTGCCTCCGTAGAAATACCTGCCCACACCATTACAGAACCGCCGTTAAAGGATAGTCGTTCAGAGATCATGCAGTCAAAATATCGTTCACCTCGTCTTCTCCACACCCTTTCTCGACCATCAGGCGATCGCAGACAAAAACGTGACTCATCTGTAAAAAGAACTTCACTCCATTGCTGAAGGTTCCAATCTGCATGTAACTGTGCAAACTGCAGACGTGCCCTTCGGTGCCTAGGCAGCAGTTGTGGCCCAGTGGCAGGCCTTCGCGAATTTAAGCCACTTTCCACAAGCCTTCGCCTAATCGTTCTCTCACTTATTTGAATTCCTCGCACTGTTAGAAGACGATGTTGAAGCTGAACTGCTGTTGATCTGCGATCCCTCAGTGTGTTGAGCACAAGAAAACGATCATCAACGAGAGTTGTCACCCTTTTCCTTCCGGATCCTGCTCGCCTCTCGCATGTGCCAGTCTCCAAGTACCGATTCCATGCATCCTGAACTGTAGTACGGGGTATTTCCAGTGTACGAGACACATACCGCTGACTACGACCATCCTCAATCAAAGCAACAATCTTGGAAACGTCCGCAACAGTTAACGACATTGTTATCGCTTGAAAACTTGGATTAACTGTCAAACTCGATTCCAAAACAATTGCAGATAAGTCTACTTGCCTTTTAGTAAGAGCAAATGACAAGAAAATATTCCCTTTGATTTCCACAAACATGTCGATCTTATTAAAACGAAAATTTCGGTTGCTCAAATTAAAATTAGACATAGGTAGGAGTGTAACAAGCATTTGAAATTGTTAATAGCGAAGAAAAACCACATCAGTTCTCGATTTAAGATATAAATTGTGCAGATATAGGGATATATCGGGGTGGCCGGTTTTTTTTGCCGGTCAGTGTAGTTGCTGACATATTTAGCATCAAATTTAGGCGCATCTTGTTGCATCAGGATTCAAATCCTATATGATATTTGTTATATATTCTTTGTTGTAAACACTATTTATTTAAATATTCCATGTAATTAGATGCTGTTTGTACAGAGAATTAATATCGTCGTAGCCCTTTTCAATTTTAGGGCTCATTTCTTAATTAACAAGCGCTATAGGGACAGATCTCCTTTCTATTAATGATTTGTGAGAGATATTCCGGTTGAACAGAATTGTTTATCACAAATGTTATTTAAAACTCCTGAAGAATGGTGTTATTGGAATCTTGTTTTGCGAAAACATAAACATCTATTATAAACGAATTTTCCCAGTAAAGCACGATCTTGCAAACGCGTCATAAACACTTGAAACGAACGTTTGTCAGTGCAGGTAATTAATTCATTGCAACTTTTACGACCTGCAATCTGTGCAGGTTACGCAACAACAAAAAAACTAATGCATCTGGTCGATATGTGGGCCGCTAAAAGCCCTCGAGGTGCACCGGACTTCGCCCCCGGTCATTATTTCGCAAAAAAAAAATCGGCGCCTACGACTGGTTTTTTATTGTTAAATTATGCAGGGTTATTGTCGGACCCGGATGCGTGTGAAGGGAATTTCCAAAAATAAAATAAACCGCCTGTTTGTCTTTGCGGTTACATATCGGAAATGCGTTCATTTGTTGGTGAGGTAGGGAATATTTCGCTTAGAATGTCAAGGTTGGTTCGAAATCCCAGCAGAAAAAAAGTTGTTTTCAACCCGTGCGAAAATATTGACGGTTGATAAACAAACTAATTTGACGAGTGAAGCAATTAGAACACGACGGGAAGTCTTCTTGAGAAGAATCGCTGTGTCAGTCAGGTGATTAATCTTGAAGATATTCGAGAATATTCTCTATCGCGAGCTCGTAAATACTTTTCGCAAATCGATTTGCGACTGAAGTAAATAGTTTAATTACGTTAACATACTTTTCCGGAAACAGGCAAAAAGGTGTTGGTTCTTAAAATGGAATTCTCACCGCCCCAATTAGTATGCAGTAAAAAAAGGTGCGCGCTAATTCTCACTAATTTGTTGATGGCTATTTCTACGCGTTTTATCAGTTTGTTTTCGCGCAAAAAATTGTAAACATCAAGTAGCCGGGTGCTGTCAGTCTAATGGATGTAACTGATAATGCTTAGTTTGTAATTGTAATTGATGTACATCCACCGGATAATTATTTGCTGCAATTAATCGAATACGTCAATCGGGAGATATTTCCGTGTATTGCGCCTGTGTAAATATGATTTGCATTTTTATTTGGGACCTACTGCAATGCGTTTTTTTTGCTCTTCAAACAATACAAAATCAACTTTTCCAGCTTTTAATTCAGCATTAATAGTAACATCCGCTCTTGGGTTATCAGTTTTGATTTCGAAAAAGATCGTTCTGTATTTGAAACAGATACCTACGGGCAATTGCCATATAGATTTGAAAAAAATGCAGTTAAATCATACAAGAATAATGAATTCAGCTGTCTGTGTATAGAAATTTACCTTATTTTTAGTCGTTTCGCATTAATTGGTCCGTTCTCTATAACCGTAGCTCTTTCCTCCAGTGATTTCAACGCTAGGTCAAGAACGGTATAATAAAGGTTGTTTCTTGCATGAAAATGTTTTGCTTCGCTATCAAATTGATTTGAATTTGTTGTATGATATAATGCGTCATAAATTTTAGGTAAACATTTTAATTTAAATGTTATCATCACAATAGCTTAGTAACACATAATACGTTAGTTACCATATCATAATAACCTATATACGAATGTTGTTCCTAAACTATTATTTATGAAATTTTATAAATACACCTGATAAACGATTCGTGTCTAAAATAATACACATAACCACTGAATTTTGACCAGTAACAATCTTTTTCTGTTCGATAGTCTCTTTAGTACATAATGCAGTGTGTACAAAGACGTCTCTAACTTGCATTTTTCGCGCAATGGAATTCTTCTTGCTCAAGTTGTCTTCTAAATACCCCCTCGCAGCATTGCTAGATTCCCAACAACCAAGTTCTTGTAAATTTAACATGTTTCCACCAGACTTAGCAAGAAAAGTTACTATAGATCTTCTAATGCAGCGATCAGTGTATATATAGCTGGATTTTCAAGTCTCAGATACACAGCATTTTGAAATCTTCTATGGGGCGTATGTATTGGACGTAATCCTATATATTTTTTTAAATAAAGCCACATGATTAACGTCTGCATCAGATATCACAGCAAAAAAAACCTTTTCTAGTGGGTTTTTGAATCAGGAATTGTGATTGATAGCTTGCTGTCTAAAATTTCAACATTTTTCATGGACATTTTCGTTAATTCATTGGTTCTTCAAGCTCCGACGATTCCAATTAAAAATGGCTACTTTAAWCATTAAAAATTTATCGTCCKTGGCTGAAGGAACTTAAAAAAAGTCACTTCGCCTCCATCTAGAGAAATTGAATCACTCTGTATACCTACTGTCTTCATCGATAAAGGTTTTTCTGAATTTCAGTTAGTGGAAACATATCGAAGCCGAACGCAAAATAAGAGAGACGTATAAATAGCGCGATGATTCTCAATTTACGACGACTTACGTAACTGCCCTCAAAAATTCCAGATTCCGGTTCTGATACAACGCAAAATTTCGAGACCATTATTACCTGCCGATCTTTTACCTGCCGAACTTGACCTGTTATGACAGCACATGTGATTGAGACTTTTTTGTCGGAATTGACGCAATTCTAAATTATAACCGATTACCATATTATGGTAATGGAATTGCCCCGAAAAATTTATTGTGTGTTTGTCGAAATTTATTGCGCGTTTATGCGCAACCCGAATACAAAGAGATAAATTCGACTGCAACGTTGCTAATTTTACTTATCGAACCGAAGAAATATCAAGTTCAGACGCATAAATCTTCATTTGCGGAAAAAGTATTAATTAAATGATTGGCCATAAATCTCGGGTTTTTTTTTATTCTGAACACGACTGTACTTGCGATTATTATGCTAATTATTTGGAGGGGATACGTGTACGAGATTTATCGACTCGTTCTAATAACTAATAACGCACACACAGATTGTGAAAGTAACAAAATGCCTTATGCAAATAATGCTACCTGTTATTACTCTTGGACCATTCTAGAAAACGGTACTTGTAAGCCTGAATCGGCTGCACTAGAATATAACTTGGTTTTAATTTGTTTTCCAAACTGTTTAATTAATATAATAATTAGTCTAGAACAATGTACCATTGACACTATATGAGTAATAATATTGAAGCAGCTGTTTTTAAAATTCATTGGGAAGTAAAATAAAATGATGCTTGTTGAGATTTCTTTTGAATTAATGTCCCTAAACGCGAATTTGAAAACCTGTTCCTAACCACCATGCACGTAAGAGATAAAGTTACAAAAAATGTGAATTCATGAGAATTCCTTTTACATTAATATGCATTCGTCATAGTGCGGTTTTGAGTTCCCTGTAAGCGACACACTTCCTTCCACAGCGAAGGAAATCGCCGACTAAAGCCTTGGAGATTACCTCAATAAATTCTACAAAAAAAATTGGCAGGTATCGTGGGAATTATGGAATACCCAAAAACTGCAGACGTGGGTTGATTTTACAGACGCGAATGTGAATATCGAGACCATGAAGATTTGACTGATTCATTGTCTGGGTAGATTTTTTGCTGTTGAATTGAAAATTTGTCACCTACATTTATCTTCAAGGATAATAGATCTGAACTAAAGTCGAATTGTTGTTTTAATAAAATTTTGAGAGATCGTTCATCACATTTCTCGCCTGCATCTCAAAATATAATTTCCTCCTCTTCTAACGTCATCGTTCTTTCATCTATAGATGTTTTTTCTCTTCCAAATCAGGTTCTCACTTCTTGATTTTAAGTACCACAGCTATATTTCTCTCTTTTATTGCTAGACAAGAATTCCCAGTTTTCTGTTGTTTACTACTATTGCTACAGCATGATGTACATTACAGTACAGTACATTAAAAGCAGAGAGTACAGTAGTGAAGTAGTCATTTTTTTTAAACTTTGCTTGACTGGTATCACAAAAAAACTTTGTGTTAAATTCTGAACGAACTAACAGTAAATGGAATAACAATGGTAGAGAATTATCATCATCATATATAACTGACCTCATTTCCATATAAGAATTAATAATTTTGTGCGCGAAACAACACCATGCATACTTAATAAACTGTATTGTGTGCTTAACAAAAAACTAGCAAATGAAGCTACACGTGTTACTTATTACCCCACGTGGTATCATTGCAAACGACATCTGTATCAGAAAAATACGTAAGTGGGAAATAGTACAGATTTTACAGGCAATTATAAAAAAGAATGATGATTGTACATGATGATGACACACGCAAAAGTACGCACTCTAATGAATTAATTAATTCAACACTTAAAATTTTGAGGGAATCAGCATTTCAGGAAAACCATACTCAAATCGCGGAACTGTCAAGGATGACCAGCGGTCCATTGTGACGCACACCTATATGCTAAATTTTCTGGTCGGAGGAACTGGTTTTAGGACTCTTCTATTATTGTGGACGATGAAAAGGATTCCTACATTGAAAATTTACATTTGCCGACCACACACTGATATTTAATGCAAGTTGGTGTTCGTAGAAATGTTTGCTGGACCTCGAACCCGAATCGATGGAAATTAGAAAATTATCTGTAATAATTAGAGTTGTGTAACGTGACACGTTTTTGCGAAATTGATTTAATGTCGCTAAAATAAAAAAATGTTTTTTTTTGTTGGTAGCCAAGTAATTTGAAGAATGTAACAATAATGTTTCAAGTCATCCTACAAATGTAAACAATTTTTTTCAGATGTTTTCATACCTCGGTACAGCCCGTATTTCATACCTCTACTAAAATTAATAGCAATCTCATCTGGTTACAAATAACGTAGCCTTGCATATATTAGTATTATAATAAATGATAATGACTCTAATTACCATAACTTAAACGTTATTCCGTAGTAGAGGTGTGAGAACGATCGAAAATAAAAGTTTAGTGTTGCTAATTGAATTTGCACATCTTCTCTCAATAGACTATTATGACCTATAATTATGAGATTGGTTTTCCAATTTTAGCCTAAAAATAAAAGGTCAGAGAGGTATTTCGCTAAATAAGACGACCAGTTTTTGAACCACTCGATGGTTTGACATTATAAATTGCAACTCCGCCTTCTTCAGTTCTTCTAAGAAACAGTCTGGAATATTCCTTCGCTCGGGTAATTAGAGACCACTCTGGCCGGCCTGGTGAGGGATTACAAAAGAAGTTGCCGAAGAAGGTACTTCAATCAGAAAGAATATAAATCCAGTCAGACCACTAGGGGCAGTGGCCTTAATTCTCGGTATCAAAGACGAATTGCAAACCATTAATTCCCCGGAGTTTGTCGACAGATAAGAGTAAAGACACCGGTATTAAAAAACAGCTTTCAAGTTCATTGAATCGTGTAGTAAATACAGCTGGTCAGGTACAACAATACCATTGTTGTTTAATACAGTGAGTCATACCGCGTCTGGGTTTTAAATCAATGTTATGCAATGACAAGGTCGGGGGAGCATTGGTCCAGTTATTGCAAATAATGAATAAAAAAGTTGTGCTTCCGTTAAATCTACAAAACAAAAACGGTTAAAATTGTGTCATAACCAATGTCAAGATCGGTATATATATTCTGACAAAACCATTAATACATTACCCAGTACTGTTAATTCCATGCAACTATCCAGAATGGATCATACATGTGTGTATTTATTTTGCACAGCGTATTGAAGAAAAACCGTAAAAAAAACTCCAGTCAGATCTGGTTCGTCTTAAGCTAATATTCAACACCTTCATCAATACGATGGATATATGCAAAAGCAAAAATTCTTATTTGAAATCTGTTTTTTGTTCTCGATTGAATCCTAAATGATAGAAGATTTACTGTTTCTGTCTTTTAATGGTGGTTAGGTTAACAACTGAATCTTCCACTTACCCCACTGTAATTCTAAGATTTTTTTAATGTTATTAAGGTTTTCTTCCTTTCCTGCCTGTCCCTTGTCCTGATATTGTTTTTATTTTATTTTGCCGAATTGACAAAAGTTTTTTATTCCTATCTCTAAACATATGAGCCTTTGTTCAAGTTTAAATATCTCAAAAAAGCCAATAAACTTTGTTTCTGTGACCAGCCAAAATTTTCTCTTGTCGGTGCAACAGTTTGAGGCTTCTAAACCTCAAAGAACGGTCACTTTATTTCTTTTGAAACAGGAAACGCATCCAGGGAATTGACCGAAGCGGAGGTCAGCATTTGTCTGTACGCCAAAAATTTGACATTGACATTTGCGCGAAGTATAATTCGCGTATGGTACTTGGCGATTCTACGTAATTCCGGTGAATGTCCAGTGCAGTGGTTCCGGTTTTCCTTAAAGCATTATTAATGGTTCAATTTCACTTTTTAACCTTGATAGCCGATCCGATTGTTACGGAAATTAAATCCAACGACTCTGGGGGGGGATAAATCCTCCCTCGAAGTCGTTTTGCGCGATTTTGACGAAATCGGGTTTTCTCGATTACTGAATACCTTTTTTTCTAGTATCTTACTTGAAATATGGAGCACCGCAGCACTAAAAACCATTCAAGAAGTGGTGTACTAGGAAAAAAAGGGAAAAAAGTCCAAAAATTGTCAAGGGAAGAAAAAGTTATTAAAAGCTTTGTCTGTCAAAGACAATCACAATACGTTTTACAATTTCGTTGTAAAATGTTTCACCACATCTTTCAACAACTTCAGTCCTTCCCATATATCACCTAGTCATTTTACGCACGACTCTATAAATAAAAAAAATACTACGACCGTTCCGTCACGCATCTGGATGTGTAAATAACTGTTTGTAAAGTCATCTACTTGCGTTCTTCCTGTTACCTTGGTAACTAACAATTAATCCGCAATCAGAGTCCGTGTACCTCAGGAGACTCTAAAAATTTCCGTAAGGACTAAAAAAAAAGTGGCAGCTATTTAGCTCTGGAATCGTTCTTGATGTAAACATCAATTTGGGTTGAAGGTGACCAAAAAGATTAATTGGTTCATTTCCTTGGGTTCCAGGAGGTATTTTCCATTGTAAGTTTTCAAAATCGCGCACACTACAGTCTTGCTTCATACTTCGTTGTCCACTATCCTCTGCATATGTTTTTTCTTGCACACTGGACTGTTACGGTGGCTATTATTTTTAATCAGTGAATGTCCAGTTACGAATAATAAAAGTCGGCTTTCTATGTAACAAGCGTGTTTGGCAATGCGTCGCATAATCGTATATTGCGTTAGAAAACTGCTTTGGTTACACGATCTTTAATGATATTTTTATTCAAGAGGGCATGCATATGTTGACGATGCACTTGGTGGTCTTGAAATACAAATAGCTTATTCTAGGAGATTTCCTTTTTGTGTGTGTTTGATGAATGAGCAAATGCAGTAAAATAAGTATAATGATGGAGCAGTTTACACTGTGGGCACTGTAATTTTTCTTAGAACTTATAATACTTATAGACTTCTAGAAGATTTTTTTAGCGTATATTTATTTTAAATCAAGGAGAACATTTTATAAGTATTCACTAATGAAGATATGTTAGGGTAACAAAGAAATGATCTCAGTAAAGCCTTTATAATCTGTTCAGAACATAACTAGGCTCGGCTGAAAGACCTGGATGGCAAATCTGTAATCCTTTCTGGTGAAAAAACAAGTGCTGTCAAATTGTAAAAGTAATATCATTGGTACATCACTTGGCTATATATCACTCAGTTTTTATGTGTAAAAAAATCCCAAATCGGGGTAGTTTGATGCAATGGAACGTATGCAAATAGCAGAATTCAAACTGCGTGAAAGAACGGTTGCCGAAATTCACGGTACCTTACAAGAAGTTTGACAGGAGTCGTGTGTGGATAGTTCAACAGCAACTTGATGGTGTAAGCGTTCCAGAGCTTTGTACTTGTGTTAAAGACAACCACAGAAGTTGGAGACCTCATACTGCTACCGACAACACTTTTGCTGTTATTGTGGCTAAAATATTGGAAGAAGACGTCCTCCAGATTTCGTTCTGTTCCTCCAGTGGGAAGGAGAATTTCGTGCAGTCCGATTTATTGACTTGGAAGGACAAAAGCCCTGCAACAGCATATGCGTTCCAATTTCTGAAACATATTGACATTACTGCCAAAGCGATTGTAACGTGTTTTGGATATGAAGGATATTATATTAAACGACTAAAAATAAACTATCAACTTTAGGCTTCATTCGGTGCCTTCATTAAGTGGCCTCGCCCTCCCAAAGGCAAACCTTTCATTTTTCCCCTGTCATAGTCCAACATCATATCGGACGACGCCGATCAAACCGCAATCTGCGCAGCCCGTCGCAAAAAAGGCAGAAAATCTCCCGGCAATTTCCATCATAAAAAAACTGGATCTGAACTTTGCCGATTGACCGTGGTGTTATTGGCGGTTCTTTTTTCAGTATCGATATGCCAACGAAAGGACTCGCTCGGCCAACGAAGAAAATCCGCCACGCATGAGTAATTTTCGCGTATCTTCGCGCGATGTGCTCAGTGGTCAACAAGCTGGGCGAGACTTTTGTTTTTGGACGTTTCATGGTCGTCGACGGGAGGTTGGGGGGTGTCAAAAGTACCGCAAGTAAGTTCCGACTGTCGTCTAATAATGAAACAACTAAATTATATTTTTTATTTAATATTAGGCTTGTAAGTTAAATTAACAATAATTAAATTATTATCCATCAAAATGACAAACTAACAATTTTGAGCGCCTTCTAAACTGTTACCCCTATTCTTCTCATTTGATTCTTTTATATACCACTCTTTCACTGAAGACGACCTGGAGTTATTTATACATTATTTAGAATAAAAATCGTGTTCAACGTTCGCTGATCGTAAGCAAACATATTTTTGTTACAATTTCAAGGGATTAACCGCTCCATCTTTAGCTACCACGCGCAACACTCTCTTGATGTTGGTCTTCGTATCAGGAATTGCTATAAGATGATATTGTGAGTCGTCTTGGGCAATATCTTGTCTTTTTCTTCGCGCATATATGCACCACATACGCCAATGAGAAAAGCGACCTACGAAATTAAACATGAGACTGACGCGTCCCATTAAAGTATGATTTAAAGTTGCAAATTAAATATTTGGGGCTTTTCTCAAAATAATAAGTCACAGTAATACTGGAAATAGTTTATTCAACTGCCGAAATGGTAGAAATAATTTTTATTTGCGGAGCTGAGCATAGTTGTGCTTTTAAATAAACAAAGGTAGTAAAAAGGGCAGCTATTGATATGGCCCAGATCTATACAAAATAAATCCAAATCTAATGGATAACTTTTTTGAATGCTCGCTTGTATAAACATAGTGTGCGTTACCCTCTTGACAAAAATCCATACGCACAGGTTCTGTGAGGGCTGGAATACTGCAGGTCCACGTAACGAGTGTTATGGAAGTGTTTTTATCTTCTCACCAGCAGAGTTACAAGATTTATTTAATTGCAGCTACTAACGAATGTCAGATTTTTCATTTTTATATTGTTTTCAGTTCATTATATTAACATTATAGCATTAGTGTTACGTATTTCTTTGGATTACGTTACCACACAACCAATACCGAACGTACTATTATTTATAATAGTCTATTTACAACAACAAAGTTATTTTTTTATCACAGTTATTACTTCTGTGACGTTCCGAACTTGTATGACAAGTAACAGGAATTACATCACACAAAGACACAATGAATTGGTTGTAAGTAATTCGCGCATATATATTTGTACCTCAGAGAACAACTGTGTTGTGTTGGACTTGATACTGTTTACCTGAAACTTTATCACTGTATTTTGTGACTTAGTATTAGTTTTGAAGAATTAAAAAAAAATAAGTCATTAAAACAACTCTGTTTTTGTTTCATAATAATATTTCAATGTAACATAATTTATTCGCATTTTAAGAGTCATCCCACATAAGTTAGGGTATTATAAAAACGATGGAAGGGTTTTGGGACCCAGGCAAGAAGTTTCTGAAGATGAACAAATTTGGAGATAAGAAAGTCATTTCCCTTAACGTTCATTTTCTTTGCCACGTAAGGAGTACTGATGCCTTCAAAAAGGGGTTTGAATTTTTGATATCCGGTGTTGTTATACTCGAACGAATTTTGCTTGCTAGCAAATTTTTAATCATTTATTGCCGGTTCCATAGTGTCATGATCTGAAATTGTGGTATTTTTCTTTTCTCTCTTAATTAAAGAGTGATCGCTCTCTACTTCTAAGTATTATTTTAAATACTCTAAAATACTTATTTATCCGTGATACTAAATTATTTTAGGATACGATTTGAATATTTAGAGTTAATTATAGTTCTGTCACTTCCAATTTAATCGAGAGTAACTGTCAACATGTTTACTTTAAATGCAAATCTAGGGGAGTGAAGTCAGACGATTGAGTGGGGCCCTTCCAGCTGCTTATTCTGTAATAGGTCTTGAATATGTGTATTATCCTTTGAACTGATGATAGTTCTCTTACTTACCATCTCCTTTTTTAAACACCATGTGGGTCATCTTGCGAACATTACACCACAAGATATTATCCTGTCACAACTATTACCAAAGCCCTGAAGTTTCCCAACACTGAAAGCATTAATCTCGACCAGAAATGCTAATTCACTGCCAAAATGTTGACGAATGCCGATCCAGGTCGCTAAATCGCTTGTCCCCGTTATCAAAAAATTTTATTAGAAAGGTGCCTTGCGTAACACTTTCCTTGCAAGCGTTGACATTTCAAAAAGTCGCAGTACTTCTAGGTACGATGATGACGCTATTCTGTTTTTCTGCGTTTCTACGCAGAACCTGTGGTTTTTTTTTCGCCCGTAATCATATCTATCTCGTTGCAATAATTAAGTAGTTGGGTGGTTGACGTATATAATGCACTGGCCTGGTCAGAAATTATAGAGAAAAGTCGATACTTTGCTGTATCAATAATGACCACCTTGGGAAGGTCACTTTTGTCTGTACGGAAAAGCGACAGGAGTATGTTTCAAGCAACGGAAGTGGCTCAAAATGACGATTTTTGCGTTACGATTCCGAGTGACGTCATTCTTATTTGTGAGGAGGCTCCATCGCGTGCTTAGACTAATTCTACTTCGTTGTCAGGTTGATGTTTTTTATGGAAATTTTCCTGCAGTTCTTGCCAAAGATTTGTAAAAGGCGTCATTTTTCCTCGTGGTTGTTTCGTTTTAACCTAATGTCCCTTAGAACAATATTTTTTCCTGCTTTGATTTCGAATATTTTCAGGCTAATAAATACACTAGAACATTAACTCCGTCAGTTTATGATTCTGCTACTAAGGATCTGCAGGATTATCATCATCAAAATAGATAAAAATCAGTTGCGTTTTTAATTCCACCAGGAGCCATCATCAACAAATTAGTTTTCCATTTTAGAGCAATATTTCTGCAAGACATTTGTGTCCCACAAGTTTAAAGTGCCCTGGTGTTAACTATAGGTATATGATACTCTTCGTGTCATATAGGGATTTTGTTAAGATCAAAATTCATCTCTAAAAACAAGGTCTTTCTAAAGTAACCTGAAATATTTTTATGGCTCGTGTTTTAATTATTTTCTTTATTATTTTATTAAAAGAACCTAATAAATAATCGACGATAATCCCGACCCAAATGTTGGCAGAAGAGGTGCTTCAATTAAGACATGTGGATTTAACAACAGCTTCAGTTTCTTGTAAACGAAGGAGCAGTTTAGTAAAGATTTCAGAATATGGTGATGGTGGTAGAAAATGTTGGGCATATACAAACGTTTATATCTTAGACATTACCATTCGCTCATTCATACAAAAAATGCAAATTAAATTAAAGGAAATCTTGAGATTGGAGATAATTACCCCTGATATAAGTTTCATCCCAACAGAATGTTTTTAATCAACTGAAGAAAGTAGAAGCTTTGAAAAAAATAACAGTAAAACTTGATGAAAGGAGTAGATACCATTTATAGGAGTGAAAATTTAAAACAAGTGTTGACTTTGATACGGCAAGATGAAGTAGAATGATTACCATTGAAGCTTGCTTATTTTATTTGTATGATCCAGACTTGTAAGCTAAAAAAAACCCTTTCAGTAACCTTCATGTATAACCCGATCATTTAATCACCCAACGATCCTTCGTCCTCCGTGATTTCCAAGTGGAAAATCACCGGCCCAAAATTACAGTTTACCCGAAGACCAAAGTATTCGGACGTCATCATCATCCGCAGAAGTTGGTTCTTCGGTCGTGGGTGGGGGAAAGACGCCGTCTCGCCATTGGCCAGCGGTGAAAGTGTTCACTTTGAAGATATATACAAATCGCGAAACAGCATCGACACCAAAACTTGAACCGGTATCTTGCCACATGTGTGCAGTGCTGAAAGTGACAGTGATCGGTGTTACTGGGTGACCACGCTTTAGGAATAGCAAGTGAGTTGTAATAAATCGTGGTATAGTAAGAGGTGTGAAGTGTTTGGAGGTGCACGAAGATCCTTTTCCTCCTAAGGTTTTTGGGACACGTTCCTGCATTTTACCAGTGGATACAGAAATATACTAAATCTTATTTTGGAATGAGGACGAATTGAGGGATCAGTTTAGGAAATTGATTTATGATTTAAGTATGGATGAAGCTTTCTTCATACTTGATTGTCCCTTAGTATTAACTCTGTATACCTGTGACCACTGACGAAAATTTTCTTCAAAAACTAATACGTTGTAAAGAATATTACCCACTTTGTAATGTTATGCACTCTTACATAAACCCATAAGAACTTAGGAGGAAAATTTTTCGTTTTTGCAAGAGGTGATCCAAATTATGAAGTGCTAGAAAATATCTAAAGTGCTGGCCTTAATATTGGGCTCAAACTAGGTAACGTTCTGATTTGAACCTCCTAAGGAATAATATAGAAGATAAGCAGCACTTTATTGCTCTTCAATATTTCCAAATATTTATCTTATCTTCTACCAAATAACCTGCACTTCTCTTAATTAACATGCCAAGATGCATCACATCGCGTACACAAACAAATCTGTTTTGCACTAGAATCGCAAAAAAAAGTTTCTAAATTTATCATCTCCAAGGTTAACCAATAAGCAACCTCTTGCACTTTACGGCTTCACAAGTTGATGATCTCGCGAAACAACTCACTTTTTTTTATCTCTACACCCAGAACTATCAGCTGAGGTGCTGTGATATAACGAGTACAAAAGAAGCCGAATTCTTGCCGACAAAATGAAAGACCTCATCACGATTTGGAGAGGATTGGTCCGCAGAACCTATTCTGCCGTCAATGTAGATCGTCCTGAAGATGGTTCGAGAGATAGACAGCGCAACGTGGTGTGTTCGACGGTTTTCGAGAGAAAATACAGTAAGTATTTGTGGTGGCAGTGGTACATGAGCTGTGGTTACAGGTTCAAGATCGAAATATATGGTTTGTGAGGAATGGTTTCTTTATACTTGTAAAAGGTGTAATTTTTTTTCCTAAAATACATGCTGTTTTATTAATGAATAGTGCTTTACATTATTTTCGAATATACATATGTTATTTCTATGGGATAATTTAAATAACTTCAACTCGGTCGTTTTAAGTTCAAAAACTTAGTTATTGGCCTAATTCGAAAACTTGGTATTTTTTTAAAATAAAATTCGGATCATTTCTACACAGGATAAAAAATTTTTGGTTTTCTCCTGCAGGTAAATCATACTCTTACACGCGTACCTGTGTCAAAAAGTTTGTAGAGAAAACTGATGTTATCTTAAAGGGTGAGAATTTATACTTGTGATCGTTTAATGGTTTGATTGTATGTAATAATTGTTCTAAAAGTTGTAAACGTATACCTTTCTGTATGCCATGCAAAATCATAAAACTATTTTCGATATACGTGTGGTTAAATTCTATGCAATGTACTGCGGCCAGTACAGCCTGTTTATTATAGCAAAAGAAAATAACAAATTTTGCAATTCTCTCACTATTACATAATTTATACTCTGCCAACATTTTGCTGTTTTCGAATATGATCTAGGATAAAGTTGAGATAAAATTAATTAAAGCCATTGCTGAACGCTAATTGTTTTATAATACTTAATATATTGCCAAATTCTGCTTGTTTAACGGGAGATTTAAAAGTGTATGAAGCAAACTATGGAAGGGTGACAATTTAATGGTTGTAAATGTCTGTCATTGTTCGTTTTCTATATACGCCTAAATTTAGTTCTCCTGAATGTTTGGTTTTGGCAAGATCTAAAAAGTTTTGTCCGTTTCTTTTTCAGTAGTTAAATGTTCATGTAAGTTTCTATTTGTACCAAATACAAGAAATGTCCTCTACATATCTTGCTCAGAAGTGGATGTTTTCAACCAATTTATTTTTCAAATGTAATGCGTTTGTCTCAATTTGTTCATATATAATTCAGCCAAGAAAGGAAATGGTGGGGAACCCTTTGCCATACCAACCTTTTGCGTGTAATATTTGTTATTAAAACGGAAATAATTTTGATTTAAACATTGCCTTAATAAACGAATGCTTAAATCAAAGTCAACTCATTTTTGTTAGGTCACTTAAATTTGTTGAAATGATATATCTTTGTAAACGATCTTTAATTGAAAGTGAATAAACATTTGTCATCAAATGAAAGTAGTTATGTTTTACTAATAGTTGAAAAAATGTTTCGTTTGCCAGGTAGATGAAAAAGACAAGTCATACATTCATGCAATACAGTGCAGTAGCTGTAATCTGAAATGGGTGGACCAGGCCTTTTATAGGAATTAGATTTAAAGAATATGTAGCAATTATTGACTGCTTCTTACTGAATTGAATCCACATACTTATACTTAATTGTTCCATCCTTGCATCACTTTGCTTCATACTGAATTCTTTGTTCTTCTGGGCTTATCACCTATTCCAATTCTGCGAAATTATGCGCTAATTGATACTCAATACCTTCTTTCAGTCACTTGGAGAACACATTATTGTTGTCTTTTTATTTATTAAACACCAATCAATATTAAGAGGACCTTGCATATGCGACAAGGTTGTATTTGGGTAGTACATCGCATGTATAGGAAATGACCGTCATATATACCCGTTTTGTGACTTCTAAATTAGTATTTGGGTGTACCAAGCTGTAAAGAAAGAAATAATACAAGGTGGACAATATATTCCTGCAGCTTCAACTGACTGGAATTCCTTGCGCATTATAAATAATTAAAACACCCATGCTTTCCACCAGGAAGTGCATTTTATGCTTAATTTAATGCTCTAGGAAGTCTTTTAAGGAGCAGTGTGGGTATCAAGGTTTCCGCAAAGATGCAGCGAATCAGATCATATGTTATCCTTGGTCTGACCAAATTCGAAAATAAACAGAACAGTTTTTCGAAACGTCGCAAAAGCCTAGCAATAATCTTATGCGTTTGAGCAATGAGGAAATACAGAAGTCGTCCTTAGTAAAACCATTACAAATACGACGTTGTCATTCTAAACTGCATGCTACAGAATTCAATAGATCATTAGGCGGTTGTTCTCAAATTCCGATTACGATAAAGGAAGCACATCAAGATTGGCTTGCGCAAGAATCAGACAACCGGCCTTGGGTTGTCTACCAAAAGTTACAATAAGTAATAGTGATTTCCTGAAAAGAACGTTTCTTGAAAAGGTTAGGAATATTCCAGAAGCACCCTAAGGCTATGCAATTTATTCTTGCTTTTCTGTGGAGTGTCCTTGTTAATATTTTCTTTATTTAATGTTACTGCCGTGGAATTTTCCTTATTATGACCTTATGTGATCGATATTTCATTCTTGTGTGTTGAAAGTAATAAAAAAAGCGATTTGATGGCCGGTCAAGCTTAAATTAGTTATCCCTTTGAATGAAATTTATTCGAGTACTCAAAAATAATATGGTACTTGCCTTGCGCGTTTTCCTGACCTTACACTTTTTAAATTCTATTTCTGTTCACAAGTCTCCCAGGACTACAGCAGAATGTATAGAGACGATGACACTAGAGATACTTGCCCCATTCAATATAAATCAGTTACTTTCCCACTCAGTTGTTAAGGTTTTCCCGTAGACTAATATACTCGATAGCAATTAGTTAATTACCCAAAAATTTAAATAGGAAATTTTTCAAAAGGCAATTAACATGGCCGGTACATATTCCTAGCAGATGATTATTTAAAGTTAGTTTGACGGTTCGCCCAGCAAAATTAACACCAAAAGACAGTGATGTGTCGCGTTGAAGCTAAGGGTAGATTTGTGGAGAATGAAAAGACTCTAGTTAAGTGTGGGGGAAAAATCAAAGAGGTCGTTGAAAATAGATGCAGTGAGTACGATCATTTCTCTAATAATTATTAATATCGATTATAATGCCAAGGCCATGGAAGTAGTTTCGTTTAACAAAGAGAAATCCATAACTTTCTTCGTTACATCAAACAGGAAATCTTCTTGGATACTGCTTTGATGCTTCAAGTGCATTACGTTTTAGATTGCGAAACCAGGAGATCGTGTTAGTTGTCGATGACTGTGTTTTGTTGCACCTTGCATATTTAGTAGATTTAGACGCGTCTTATTGTTGTCTGGCATTACGTGATTCATTCATTGAAACAGTGCGAAATATAAGACCAATGATCGTGGTATAGCTTTGGATTTTGTCAGATTATTGAAGTGTTTCTTTCTTCCAATAAACAGTTCAATTATTGTGAAGGGTTTTTACCATTTTCTGACGGCTGCATCTTCATGAGTAGCGATTTTCAACCTTCCATACCGATCTGTTCGTTTTGACCAGGAAGTTGAAAAATCTAAACTCATTTACTGTTTATAGTGGTGATTTAAAGACTTAAAGAATGTTCTTACGTAGTATAAATACCACACCAGCCTAGAAGAATACTCCCAATTATGCTACTAATTACACAACCATCGAATACGTTGAATAAAACTTTCACCTGTAGAGCGAACACAACAATCGAGAAAAAGTGCGCCTTAGATGGACTAAACAACCTTTTCGCAACTCCTTGCAAGATTTTTCACTCCCATCTAGTTTCAAGCCTCGATCTAGGCTAAAAGTTCGACTCAATGCAATCGGAATAAATCTGCATGACCTCCTTTGATCGAATGGAGGTCAAGTTTGGACTGATTCACTCGGATGATAGGAAAAGTGAATCGTTACATCAGCGGAGAAAGTAATTCCCGTCTTATTGTTTACAGGACTCGTGACGGTTGCTTTCATTGCCGCGTTTGCGCTGCTAACGGGACTGTCTATAATATTCTTCCATCCTTACGATGTTCTCTTCAAATGGGTAAGTCTCTCGACCAAAATCCGAGGATTTGTGTACTAAAGAACGATTTGGGATTTAGAAAAACGTATTCGGCGACAAGGGCGAGATTTTCGAGCTGTGGAGGACTCCACCGGTCGATCTGTACCTCAGGGTACACCTCTTCAATGTCACTAATGCTGAGGCTTTCATGAACGGGGAAGACGACAAACTGAAGGTTGAGGAAGTTGGTCCCTACGTGTACAAGTAAGTTGGTCACGCTTTCCTCTGTTAGATGGCGTAGAAATCATCAGCCTTACGTCATCAGTCATCCAACACTCCATCCCAACTTGTATATCCATGTCAGGGATGGATATTTCTTTTTATGGACAACCTCGATCACGCTATACATCGAGGTGATTAAATGCTACGTTTATAATTGTATTTTCTGGTCGAGTGATCAAGGCTCTGTTAATTACACCTCTGATGACGTAAAAACGTCGTTCCATCAAAGGGCGTCTTCGCGCCCTCTTGTCTCATAACCCATCTGTTTTTTATTATCAGGTTCATTAGTTTATTACACACAGATCCCCACAGCATTTCATCACAGCATTATATCATTGCATGTGATATAGTTTAGGAGTGTGTGAGTAAATGCCGCCGGTTTGAGGCCTAGAGTGAATAGAGGGCGCTGTTATAGGGAACTCCTGACGCACGAAAACGTCACCTTCAACGACAACGGGACCCTCACTATGGTTCCTAAACATCCCCTGGTGTGGGTGCCTGAGATGTCAGGGGGTAGGAGGGAAGACGACATCTTGTACCTGCCGAATATCGCTTTATTGGTAAGTGTCACAGTCAATCTAGATACTGAGTCATTTTGACAGGACAAACTTGAAAAAATCGTAAATATTATTTTGCAATGTAATAATAATATGAGAAAATCAGGACGTATAGATAATAATTCTTCATAACGAGTCCTTTCTCAWGGACAGTTTGAATCAAATTTCATGTAGACCAATGATGAATCAAGAAGAATCTTCCGAACATAAAAGACATCATTGTGTTAAAGGATCAATTATTGCGACGACGACGATGAAAGCAAATGTCAAACGCTACTTGATTTATGGGGACTGGGAATATTCTATACTCCAGTTGAAATTTAACGCCGTAGCAGGAAGAATTTAACAATTCTATGAAAGCAGAGACTTCAAAAAAATTCTTTACAATTGTATACTTGCCTACATCGTTCAAATTTGACGTCCTATTCGCTTTAGCAAAATCCAGTTCTCTTTGTAGCTTCCAGAACTGATCTGATCTCTCTTCAAATTTTCTTGATTTACCTTCAAGTTGTAGACATTCTTGTGTCACCTATTGTACAACGAGCTCCATGAGGATTCTCTCGCGATGCGCATGTTTCAAAACATCTTTCACAGACGAGTTTTTTATGAGTCTTGCGAAATTTACTCGATCCATATTTTTTATATCCAACACGTCCCACTTAAATCTAGGACTCATCGGTCGTTAGACCAAACAATTGGACCTGCAAGGTCAACCTGAAAATGCGTAAAGTCTCTAGTGTCAAACCAGAAAAAACTCGGACGATCAATTTGGGCAAATTACCTCCACGCGTTGTCAAAAAAGTGAGTGCCAAATATACAAGGGCGTCTATAAGATGTCGCTTCCTCATCATCCGTCATGGCTTTTTGCAATTCCGCTTCGTGGAAAATTCCACTTGGCATTCTGGTTAGAAAAAATCGCAATTGCATCAACATGTGAACCAGTTCCCCGCTATCTGAGATCGTTTACTCTAATTCTAAATTTCGCAAGACTAATCTTGGTACGCGTCTCCGACATATAATACCGTACCATACTTTCACTGTATTTGTCCAATTTGTGTTATATAACCTGCGTAATGGTTCTCAAATCGTATTGGCCCAAATTTAAGCAGTATCCGTAGATTGGTCGGAACAAAGGGTTACGGCATCCCTATTGGTCGACCCTCTAGTTGCTAGGTTACTGACTTGCGTCGACCTTTAACGGGCAACCTCGACTTTTAAAACAATTGCTGATAATTACAACCGGGTTTTTTTGAATCGTACCGGTCAAGATCGGTTTATTAAGTCAATTATCTTCCAAGGATTGTGATTTTCCACGGTTTTCGCCGCTCGGCTTTCTTCTGCATGCCAAAGCGCGCTCGGTTCTTGGTTATGCAAGCAAGTTGGTCCGCAGAACGTTCGAGAACACCGATTGCCTCGGCCGGAGAGTTTTTTTCGTAATAATTGTTTGACGCGTCAATATTATAGTACTAACCTACGACAAATTATTGTGTTACCTCAGGCAGCGGCCTAGCACAAGGCCGCGTCATAATTATCGCTCGCTTTCTTTTTTTTCACGTAATTCATGGCGTAAAACCAGGAAATCGAGGCTAGATGCTTTTCCGAAGAATTGTATCCACCCTGGTTCTCCAAAGATGATGATTACGCAACCTCATTATGTAACTGGTTAGGTTTGTACGTACACGACAATGACATATTTTTTCCCGTTTATGGCGATGTCGAAATCGATTGATTTTGGGGTATATGTGGGAGTAGCCTTTGCGAAACCTACGATTTTGCAACATTTTTGATTTATTTGCAGAGCATAGCAGATGTAGTAAAAGACGCCAGTTACTTCACGAAACTAGGATTGAATCTCGTCATACGTCAGACCGATTCACATCCTCTGGTCCAAATGACTGCCAGGGAATTCATGTTTGGATACAATAGCCCATTAATGAAGTTGGGAAACACATTCATGCCTGGGTGGATTTATTTTGACAAATTGGGATTGATTGATAGAGTAAGTAGACAAAAACTGCTGATGCTTCCATTTAATAACAAAAGAATCGTCAAGGTGGCCTTATTGCAAAAAAATGATTGATTTTGATAGTACTAGTTGGGTACCAATGCTATTAATCTATTCGTTTTTCACGACATGGGAAAGGTTTTTGTCAGGTCTTGTTATAATGTAGATCCATTAGCTTATACAAATATCTTGATGGTTCAATGTTTTTGTGTGGTAATTAGTCATAATTACCTTAATACACTGGACAGCTAACTATATCCCTATCCTGATCGAATTTTAAGTTTTTCGTCGTCAAACAAGAAGCATAAAAGAAACGAAAATAATAAGAAGTAGACTATTCAGTCATGTATTAACATTTCCCATATTTTAATAAGATATTTTTTAAATTGGACTGGTGCACAACTATAGTCCCATCTAAATTGAACAAATTTTAATTTTGTAAAGGCACCCCACACCATTAACGTACCACCTACAAAGTACACAACAAAGAAGACATTTCCAAAAATATATAGATTCCAGTAATACAGATGATTACTCTTTTGGCTACTGATATCAATCGCGTTTTTTTAMTAATGCCTTCACTTAGTTTTTACTCCGATTCTTTTTTGACCTACCAACAAAATTCACGCAGCATAAACTAMCATATCATAAGTACACCTTTCTTTTTCATCGTTCCTGCAAGCTTTGGTATTGGTACACATTTCTTAGGGGAAATTTCTCACCTTAGTGTAGAACTCTGAAGGCCGGATCTTCAATAACTGAGCTCGAAATTCAGAACAAACTGACAACGATCAAGAAGAGTTTTATTTATTTTCAACGCGTCCTCTTGCAGATGTACGATTTTGACGGCGATTTCGCAACAATCTACACCGGAGAACACGACCTAACAAAGAGCGGTCTCATAGACACCTACAGGGGTGAAACTAAAATTCCCCAGTGGGAAGAACCATGCGGTACCATCAAGTACGCATCCGACGGCACCAAATTCCCAGGAGAAATCAAAGAAAACGACACCCTCCTGTTCTTCAGAAAGAGCATGTGCAGGGCGAAACCGCTGGTTAAAGTTGGCGATACCGTTTCACAAGGCTTCAGTTCCTACGTCTTCACTTTTCCTAACAACACGGACGACAACGGTCGGGAAAATCCAAACAACACCTGCTTCTGTAATGATAAGAGCAACTGTCTCCCTAAGGGGTTGTTGGATGTAAGGGGTTGTTACTATGGCTTTCCCATTGCCCTTAGTTACCCACATTGGTATCAGGCAGAACCGTGGTTGACTGAACAGGTAGAGGGAAGCCATCCAAGCCAAGACAAGCATGAGTCGTTCGTTGTTATTGAACCGGTAAGTAGGTACCCTGCGTCATCACCCGACTTCACATTTTTCGACTTGGAAGATGCAAGCTTCTAAAAAAAATGTTGTTTTGTTGTAGAAATCCGGTTTACCGGTGGAATTAGCCATTAGATATCAAATCAACATGGCTCTAGGCAATCTGGACGGTGTAGCAAACGTTGAGAGGTTTTCCAATTTGGTGTTACCACTTCTATGGACAGAAACGGTAAGAACAAGTTTGGAAACACCCTCGATTCATTTCTAATCGCAAAATTATCTTCCACAGAGGCTCTATGGCTTGCCAACCGGTCTCGTTCTCCGCTTTTACTTCTACATTAATTTATTGCCAGTTGTCGAGCAGGTGTTCCTTTACTCTTCCTTCGCATTAGCTTTTCTCTGCTTGGCTCTGGCCGTATACAAGTGTCTCGCCAAAAAGACGACTGAGAAGGAGGTCAGATGGATAGATGAAGAGATGGCGTACATAGACAGGAAGCTGTCCAGCTATGTGCCCGAAAAACGCAGTAGTTTGAGCACTAAAGAGCTGGAGGTCTACATGAGCAGCTTAGTGACTCCTCTAAACCAAGAGCTCACCTTCCACGAATTCCAGCAGATGAAGGAGGAGGAAGTATAGCGACTCTAGAGCTGCCGCTTAGTTGGTAATTGTGATTGTGCCGCGATGAGGCATGCTTGTGATATTTTTGTCCGATACGTTTACTAGTTTTTTACTTTGTGAGCACTAAGCTGTTTGGGACCCAGAGCTCTCTAGTCCGGTTTAACAACTCCACAAGCGAAAATCTTCAGCAGTATTCGATGTTGAATGAGGAGTATTGTTTTGCGATCAAAGTGCTCGCCGATAGAAGAATTTTTTTACGGAGCCGCGTCGGAGATTATATTAATTTTCGACTGTAGGAACGTTGCTCACACACTCTGCTGAACTTTGTATATAGTTATTTTTATATAATTTATTTTGTAACGCCCAGAATATACCGTTTGGTGAACTTGGTGGTATCTTTTATCCATTCATCCTTTTCCTCTATCCCTCAGAATTTATAGAAATTGACTTTTGTATACCATTTTCCATCAGCTGTGTGCTTTCCAAGGTTCCCTCGCAAAATTAAGTATGTGCATACTCTCTTGCACATGTTTTATTATGATCATATGATTTATTGGAAGTATTGCCATATAAAATGATTTGGATTCTTCACTAGAAACCAAGTACTGAACTAGGTTCCATCAAATAGAATAATTTGAGCATATTTATACATTAACATTATTTATTTGCATTTTAAGAGTCATCCCTCACTGTTTTGATGGATTGGGGTATTATAAAAATGATGGAAGGTTCTCAGAACCCAGGGAAGAAGGTTTTGAAGGTGCCTGAACCTCTCTGTAAAACTATCTCCTTTCCTAGTCCTTCTGTTGAAATCTACTTCTTCAAAGTCATCATCAAAGTTGACCCTTAGAATGAACAACTTTGAAGATAAGAAAGTCATTTCCCTTAACATTGTTTTTCTTTGGCACATATGGAGCACTGGGGCCTTCAAACAGGGACTTAAAATTTTTGAAATCTGAAATTGTGGCAATTTCTTTCCCTCTAACTTGTGGGGTGACACTGTCTACTTCTAAGTGGGTGATTTATTATTTTAAGAATGGGAATTATAAAGTAAAAATAAGCCATAACATCAGTGCACTCAAGTTCCTGTTTTGAGATGGACAGTAATCTGACAATATTGTTAGTTCTTCTACTTGCATGAGTAGATGTTGATTTTTTACATCATGAGAAATTTTATTGGGCAAGTTTTTTTTCCTCTTTGCAGGACTTAACATGGTTGACCTCTGAGGTACAGATTTAGGATGTGCAAAACCTGACCTTTCAAATGTTAGGGAATTAAAATGACAGAGAACTTACCTTTACGTCCATTGCCTTACAATTTTTTTACTCCAAAACCTGAAGAAATATTGTTAAATAAAACCACATCATTTCAAATTATTCTGTAATATATTAAATAAAATCAGTATTGTTAGATCCGTGCCGAGGGCTGCGTGGCACTGGGGGAGCAGTGTCTCTAACGGAGCCTACAAGGTACCAGGCGACCCCTTGTAGTATTAGCCTTACCCTGCCATTCCGGGCTCTCGTAGGGTGGACTTTTTATTTCCTGGGTACTCGTGGGACTATATGGAACCGCAAAATACAAAAACACATGATTTAGAGGGCCAGGCAACTGGAACTCGCACCCCTGTACCTGGGGCCACTTCGGTGGAACCGGGACAGGGTGATGTTAACGCTCCACGGGCGGTAAAACGCCTAAGCGGAGCGCAAAGGAGGAAACTCCGAAAGTCCAGGGGGACCTCTGGGGCGAAGGAATCTGCCGTTGCAGAGGCCAGCGCACCAGAGGGAAACCTAGACACGCATAAGGAGACGGAAAGCTTGAAGGGAGGGGCTGCAAAACGACCCTTGCCTTCAACAAGCACACCGTCTCCAGATAACGAAAGGAAGAGGGCGAAGTGGGATGCACTTAGACCCCGATCCTTTGCGCAAGCGGCGAATGCGAAGCTGAGGGGGGCAATAGCTGGGAAGAACTTCCCAGCTGAACTTCTATCGGCCAAGCAGGCGGCCGACATTGAACTGTGCATGGAAAGGAAGATCGATGATCTTCCTGAGGGCACTAGAATGCCCCGATTTGATGAGTGGAAGTGGTCTGAGCAGGGTGTCATCCTGATAACCTGCGCGGACCAGGAAACTAAAGACTGGATTAAATCCAGTCTTTCGGAATTAGGGTCGGCAACCGCTCTCATATTTCTTGAGAGCGAGCAGATTCCTAAAAGGAAAAAGGTGGGCTGCTTAGGACAGACCACCTCCGAAGGGATCCCACAATTTTTGGGGAGACTTTCAAGGCAAAATCCAGGGCTAAACACCAAGCTCTGGAAAATCCATGATAGAGCTCCATCTGGAAAGAAGATGAGGCTCATCATGGGAATTGACGAAGAGTCATTTCGAGTGCTCTCAACTAATGGCTGGGTGGCGTATGCCGGGGTACACAGGGTCCAATTCTGGAACCTGGAATCTGGGCAGAAACCACACGCCAGCACTTCTGCGGCTCCAGGGTTGGTAGTGGAGGAACCCCGGTCTCCGGGCTCCTCCACCGATGAACCTGGACCGACGGAGAAGTAGATGTGCGAGCCTCCTTTTCAAAATGGATGGGATGGACTTGCAATTTCTACAGATTAACTTGCATCGCAGTTATGAGGCGTCCTGTCTTTTAGGACGGCATCTGGCTGCAATGCATACAAGTTTTGCTCTAATTCAAGAGCCTTGGGTTTCTCAAGGCTCAGTGGGAGGCTTTAACTGCAAAAACTTCTCTGTTTTTCAGGTACTGTCGGGTGAAAGACCGAGAGCGTGCTTGCTAGCTGCCAAAAGCCTGCGTGTGCGACCCCTAAGGAACTTCATCGGAAGAGACCTTGTAGCGGTAATATGTCAATTAAGAGATGGATCAGGCCTACAGGACATTGTCGTGGCCTCGGCCTACCTACCTTATGACTCGCCCACTCTACCACCCTCACAAAAATTTTGTGAGCTGGTTGAGTGGAGTAGAAACAACAATCTGCCGGTTATTCTGGGGTGCGATGCTAATGCCCATCACACTATGTGGGGCAGTAGCGACACGAACCAGAGGGGACGGGCGATTTTAGACTATGTAGCCACTTCTGGGCTCGAGGTGATGAATGTTGGGTCAGAACCAACGTTTGTGACCAGTGCCAGGAGGGAGGTAATAGATATCACACTCTGCTCTACAGCCGGGGTAAGATATTTTTATGATTGGAGGGTATTGAGGGAACCAAGTTTGTCGGACCACAGATACATCCAATTCAAGCTAAAAAGAGATGCAAAAGGGGCAAAATGTACCTTTAGAAATCCGAGACAAACCGACTGGGACTCATATCGGAAGGACCTATCGGCTAAAATCTCGATGTATCGACCTAGACCTCAAACTAGTAGAGAACTGGACCTGGCCGCTGAAAAGTTAACAGGGACCATAATAACTTGCTTTGAGGAAAACTGCCCTTTAAAAAGGGTTACGCAAAACAAAAAAGCACCGTGGTGGAACGGTGAATTAGAGTCGCTGCGAAGGGAAACTCGTAAAAAGTTCAACCGCGCTATGCGACTAAATGAACCTTCCGAATGGGAATCCTATAAGGAAACACAAAGAAAGTTTAAGCGCCTCATTAAAAAGAGGAAAAAGGACTGTTGGAAAAAGTTCTGCTCCGGCATAGAACAGCTTCCAACTGTCTGCAGACTTAGAAAAGTTCTTGGGAAAAGTGGGGTGAAAGTTGGCGCTCTGCGGCTGCCGGATGGTTCCTATACGGAAACCGAAGGCGCTGTGCTGGAGTGTTTGCTGCAGACTCATTTTCCGGGATCCGATACTGGTTTGGACGACAACGTGGCCAAAGGAACCAGGGCTGAGAAAGCCTGGGACGTGGCCTCGGATGTCGTGACTTTTGATAAACTGAGATGGGCAATCAACTCCTTTGACCCATTTAAGTCGGCGGGACCTGATGGCATCTTTCCCGCGCTTCTCAGGGAGGCGGGTGATATCATCACAGGACCGCTTTATCACATAATTAAAGCGTCATTAGCTTTGGGACATATACCGATGTCCTGGAGGCGGTGTCGCGTTGTGTTTATACCTAAAGCTGGTCGAGTTCACTATGACCAGCCTAAGGATTTTCGGCCGATCAGTCTGACCTCGTTTTTGTTGAAGGCGAGCGAAAGGCTGGTTGAGCGTTATCTAAGGGATGGGGTGTTGGTTGACAGACCTCTACACCCAAATCAGCATGCCTACAGATCAGGCATGTCTACGGAAACAGCACTCCATCAGCTTATTTGCCGAGCTGAGGATGCGCTATCCAAAAAGGAATGGGCTCTAGCGGCCTTTCTTGATATTGAAGGAGCCTTTAACAATCCTTCATTCGAGGCTCTCTGCTCTGCGGTAGCAAGTAGGGGCGCTAATCGAGCCATTGTAAAATGGATCGAGTCGACGCTCCGCTGCCGTCGCTTAGAGCTAATTTTGGGGGAAACTAAGGTGGAGGCGTCCGCCGTGCGAGGTTGTCCGCAGGGAGGTGTATTATCTCCCCTCTTGTGGTCTCTCCTCGTGGACACTCTCCTTGTTGACCTCAATAAAAACGGATACTATGCGCAGGCCTATGCAGATGACCTGTGCATTGTTATTTCAGGTAAATTTCTGGGGCCGGTTTCAGAGCTGATGCAAAGTGCTCTAAACAGGACCAGTAGGTGGTGTGAACAAAGAGGCTTGTCGGTTAATCCGGCAAAGATGGAACTCTTGGTGTTCACAAATAAACGTAAACAGGGATCCATTCGATGGCCTTCTTTGCAAAACGTAACATTGAATCCGGTATCGACGGTGAGGTATCTAGGTGTAACCCTGGATTCCAAACTTGCTTGGACGGATCATGTTAACGAAATCAGCCGAAAGGCGTGTGCAACACTGTGGGTGTGCAGACGTCTTTGGGGAAACAGTTGGGGACTTCAACCACAGGTCGCGTACTGGCTGTACACAACTGTGGTGAGACCTCTCATTACCTACGCCGCCCTGGTATGGTGGCGCTCTACTGCGAAACACAATATCAGGAAGGCATTAGCACAAATTCAACGACTGGGCTGTCTTATGATAACCGGTGGCATGAGAACGACACCTACTGCATCTATGGAGGTGCTTCTGGGACTGGAACCTCTACACGTAAGGGTAGAGTATGAAGCCCGGAAAGCGGCCTTTAGATTGCAGGGGTTAGGTAATTGGAAGTCTGGGGGAGAAGGGCACCGTATAGCGCTCTCTGTACCGAACGGAGATCAAGCTATTCTCTCAATGACAAGAGATAGGATTAACACGACTATGTGTTTTAACACACCATACAGAATCGTTATCCCCGATAAGGAGGAGTGGTTTCTGAATGGTGAAAACATGCTTGTGCCACAAGGACTCATCTGGTACACAGATGGATCTAAAATGGACACAGGCACAGGCGCGGGAGTATGTGGTACATCTCCGAGGGTGCAACTCAGTTTGTCACTAGGAGAGTACCCTAGCGTATTCCAAGCGGAAATTTATGCAATTCTGGCATGTGCTCATGAGAACCTCAGAAGAGGGTATTCCGGACTGCATATCTACATTTGCTGCGATAGCCAGGCGGCACTTCGAGCGCTTACCTGTGTTAGGGTGCGCTCCGGCCTTTTACTGGACTGTCGTAACACATTAGTAAGGTTGGCCCAACATAATCGGGTTAACTTGATTTGGGTGCCTGCTCATGCAGGCATTGAAGGCAATGAAATGGCTGATGAATTAGCGAAGAAGGCGGCGTCCGCACGTTATCTCGGACCACAACCTTCCATCGCCATTCCAGAAAGCAGACTGAGGGCCGAGATCACAAAGTGGCTTGGTCGTCAGTTTTACCTGTATTGGGAAGACGCGCCGGAACTGAGGCAATCTAGGGCCTTCATCACTGGACCTACGCTTGCCCAGGAACGCAAATGGCTTTTAAGCCGGAGTCGCTCTCAATTGCGATTAGTGGTGGGTGTCCTCACGGGACACTGCCGGCTCAATAAACACCTACATAATATGGGTGTAGTGGAAAGTAGCACCTGTAGGTTCTGCTTAGAAGAGGAGGAAACTCCGATTCACCTCCTTACCAACTGCGGACCGCTGGGGGGCAAAAGGTTTGGAGAATTTGGGTCTCAATTTATTAAGACTGAAGATCTTTATAGATTACCTTGGAAAGAGATACTGCACTTCTTTGAGAAGGCAGGACTCTTCTAAGCTACGGTGCGGGCACAATGGATCGAAAGGTCTAAGTGCAGCGCCCCGCCCCTTTTGCAGGGTCGCACCGCAGAAGATAGAATAGAATAGAATAGGGAATTAAAATGACAGAGAACTTACCTTTACGTCCATTGCCTTACAATTTTTTTACTCCAAAACCTGAAGAAATATTGTTAAATAAAACCACATCATTTCAAATTATTCTGTAATATATTAAATAAAATCAGTATTGTTAGAAAATAATACAAAGTACAGAAATTGCCATAAGTTAATAGTGCCGGTAAAAACAATAAGAAAATATACCACTAATAAACGGGAGATTCTTTTACGATGACGTCACAATACTTTGGCTACCTGTCGCCAGGTGTCTTCTCCATTTCTTCGACTACTTGAAGCAGACGTTGCTTTGTCTTTTTGTTGTTTTGACAGGCACAACTCACCAACCCGAACAAGTGTTTCGATGAGTATTCCTAAAACAGCCTAATCAGTCGAAAAACAATCGAAAATTAATCTCAGTACCGTGTGATCACGTATCCATTTCTCTAGCTCGCTTTCGGGCAAATAATAAGCCTTGACGTAGTTTTCTACGTATTCACGATGGGGTACCGGTCTTAGCGATGAAATCTTTTCGAATTTCGTCAAGAACTGAGTGAAATCTAGTTGCATTAAGGCTCTCCCCCCATTTGAACACTTTTTAGCATCTGAGAATCTAAAAAAAGCAACCAATCCAACAAATTCATTTAGAAACTTGATTATTTTTACCCTTGCACTAAGGTATGTGTGATAATGTGTGCTATATTTTCCCATAGAGATCTAGTCACTTCCGCACCTACAGGGATCTTCGTCGCTATCTGTTCTAACCGCAGCGTAAATATATGAATCTCCTACGAAAGTGTTACGTCAAATCTTTATCGTAAAACGTTGTTTTACTCACCCTAAGTATCACGTCTACATAAGCGTTGTGTTGTGACATAACGTCTTTCACTTCCCAGTTAATTTTGGACATTGCGATCAAAATCTGACGTAAATCAAAAGCCTGTGCAGTTACTGCCATGTAAACAGGTCTTCTTAGATCTTCCACGGTTCCAATMGTCTGCAATTTTTAAATTTCGCACAAAATCTGCATTTCCACCTGGTGCCCTGCATTACCGACCACAAAAAGCGAGGTTASGCTGCACCGAAAGKGAGGTTACTTAATTACCATGGACGACTACATTATAAAAGCTGGTGATCACGTAATTGTGCAGCGACAGAGCTATACAAAACTGCACAAGCTCCAAAAGCATGGTACCATAGCCCTGGGGGGTTTTATAATAGAACTAGACAATGTAATCGGTTGTAAATATTTCGATACTTTCGAAATGCAACTGCAGCCCTGCACTAAGAAGTTCTACACGTTGGAAAAAGTTCAAGAAGTCACAACTGTGAAGAATTTGAACATAGAACAATGTGGTGTTGATAACAGAAATATCAGTGATGCCGATGACACACAACAACTGACGAAAGAGGACATCGACGAGCTTAAAGAAAAAGACGCCAGTTCCACTGAAATCGTGGAAAAACTGATCACAAATTCAAAGACTTTCGCTTTGAAGACCGAATACAGCCAAGAAAAGTACCTGAAAAAGAAGGAGAAGAAGTATTTCGAATATGTGCAGATTCGGAAACCTACAATCAGGATTTTAGCGCAGATGTTTTATCGGCAGAGCCCTAGCAAAATTCTGGGCGTAAGAATCGACGACTTGTCCCAGATTTTGACGTACGCTAACGTTCAAAGCTGTGGAGACTATGTTTTGTACGACAGCGGAACATCTGGACTGATAACAGCCGCAATAATGAACGCCATTGGTTCTGGAACTACAGGAAGATTAGTTCACATGCATCCTGGAGACGAGTGTCAAAAAAACGCGTTCGTCGCCATGCAATTCCCCGAAGAGCAAGCGAAGAGGTGTATAAATGTGAATTTGTACTCGGTGTTGCGCTGTTTCTACCAAAACAAAAGCAGTTTTTCTGACAGTGAAACAAAGGAATGTCAAACTGACAGTAGTGTATCAAACGATTGCGAGACAGGAAATAGTAGTGACCGTAAACGAAAATTAAACGACGATTCATCCGAGCCAGTTAAAAAGAAGCCACGCTGGCAGTATGAGAACGAGAATGCATGCAGAGTGTTGCAAAACAAAGTCGATGGATTAATAATTGTGTCGAAAGACCATCCTGTCAACATTGTAAAGGAACTTGAATATTTTTTGAAGGGGAACAGAAATGTAGTGGTCTTTAGTGTTATTAGAGAACCACTGCAGGACGTGTATGTTTATATGAAGACCAGGAGTGATTACATCAATATAAACTTATCGACAAATTTTATGAGACAATACCAGGTGTTACCAGACAGGACTCATCCGCAAGTGAACATGAACTCAGGTGGTTACTTGTTAAGTGCTTACAAATTAGCAGTGTAATTTTTTTTTTTAATAAAAGAAACTATTTTTACTAACCTGAGTGTAAAATTGTTGTATTAATACTTTGTTCGCTGGAGGGACCAAGTATTCTAAATATCCTTGAAGAAACTTGTACTGTTTTGCTAGAAAAACAGTACTTTCGACAGCTACTATTCTTTCAGCCAAGCCGTGCAGTTTTTCAGGCTTAGAAAGGTCGACTACACTTGACAAATGCGGTTTCAGTACTTTCTCCTTATTATTACTACCATTATCATCATTAAAACCATCAACAACTAGATTATCACTGATTTTTTTCAACGTTACGGTCAATTCTTTGGAGTAGAGAGAATTACTGGTTATAGTCTGCAAAACTTAAATTAAAAACTGAAACATCTCTCTAGGACACAAATTTACCAAGTCAGAAGTAAAAAACAAATGTACAGCATACAAATAATAGTCGAAGAGTTGATTCATGCAAACTATGATATCGTAGGCGATCGGTTTTAGCAATCTAGACATTTGTAGATACTTCCCAATCTGTCTTAACACAGTCAAAGTTGTGTTTGTTAAAATAGGAGCTCTCGAACAATGTTTCTCGGCTCTCTTCTGCTTTTGTGTAATTCTAAAACCATGAAAATCATTTTTTTTTGTTCCTAAACCAATAACACACATACCTTTGCGTTTCATCGGCGTATTCATCGATGTAATCCTTGTGTAACTCTTCGGATTCCTCTTCACTCTCTTCGGAGAAGTATCCCGAAGCTTCATCACACATCGTGGCCAAAATATCCTCTTCGAAGACGGTTTCATCCAGTTTAGAGTCAAAAGGGGTGCCATGGTCGGCATAACGGATAAAATAATTACCTACAATACTGCTACCATCTTGGGAATGTGTGGACGAGCTACAGTCCGGAGAATTGGGCGAATAACTTTGGGTTTGGATCGGTCTGTCTTTGTAATTCTTGAGCAGGTGTCTTAACGACTTAAATTCCTGCAGCTGGAGGATATCAAATGTCGGTTTGACCGGGCAGATCTCCCAACTCTCGTTCTCCAAGAAGATCCTCAGTTCTTCGAGCCTTTGGGCGTGGTAGCTCTTAAAGTAGTTGACGCTTTGTTTTCTGACGGATTCCTGTAAATCTTCAGATTTGCTCGAGCAGAATTCATCTCCGACTTGCATAAGACGATGAACGACGCTCAAGACTTGTACAAATTGATCGAATTTGTAAGACGCCAAATCGTTGTTCAGTAGCAGACTAGAGACTTTCCTTTGAACGTCGTCCCAAATTTTGATCAGGTTGTGGTCTAATTTTTGACGTATGTAGTCTTTATGCTTGTTATCTTCGTTATTTTCACTTTCTTGATTGTTGTACCACTTGACAAGTTGATGGTAGCTTAATACGATTTTGAAAAGGGATTTACACAGTTCGATTAAGCAAGGAATGAAGACATCTTGACTGACGGACTAAAAAACATGAAAAATAATGAAGATCGAAGACGAAGGGTTTTGAAACTTACTAAACATAACGTTTTGTAGGGATTTTTGCCAGTGTTGTCTCCAGAATCCACAATATCCGCTTCATTTACAAAAGAATTGACAATGTTAAATGCCGTATTATAAATCGCCGTTATATAATGCACATGTAAATTATCAATCATGACGATTTGTGACTTATCCAATAGTTTGTAAGCAGTTTGAAGCTTCCCATATCTCTCGCCATCAAAATAGTAACACATCTTAAAGAGAAACTCAATGAATAGCACTCAACAGTAAATGAGATAAAAATACCTGCGACAAAATCTTTTCAAGCTGACCGTCTGTTAATTCCAAAGTTTCTTGAAGTTTATTATTCAAGGCCGCTACGCATACGAAATGTTTGTACCGCAACGCCATTTTCTGACAGTCTTTCAACTCCTGAATTGCTCCCGCATAGTCTTCACTGTTCAAAAGGGCTTGCAGTCTTTCCTCATAGCTTTGCTACAATATTTTTAATTAAGTACGCTCCCCAACCATCTTATAAGTATTTTACCAGTTTTTTGATCGTTTTAAGATTGTTCAACAGGTTTTGTGCCAACTTCCTTTTCCTGTAGTTAGCCAAAATACCCAAACTCGTACTAAACTGTTTTTCTGCCACGCTGAGTTCTTTTCTACCCGACCTACACAGCTCCAACGTTTCCTTTACTTTCTCCAGAATCTCCAGCATGTTTTTGAACTCCTCATTGTTCGCCGCTTGATGTTCGAGAATCAACTGCAATACTTTCTTCGAAACGACTTGATGTTGCTGTTTTAAGTTCTTAAAATCACGCTGGATCTGATCACAGTCAAGTATTTCAGGCAATTTCTGTAAAAAAGTTGTTAAAAATCACTTCGAACACAACACAGTTCAGAACCTCGAGTTCGAATCTGCAGATATCGAAATCCACGTTGATCGAGAAGTACGCAGCTTGAATGCTCTCTAAAATATCTTGATCGGCTGGTCTGTCGGATTCAGAGACGGTTTTGCTGTTTATTGACAGGTTTTCTGCTTGTGGAAAGTGATAATTTGCATCTGAAAATCCCATGGATGGGATTTTGGGGCTCTGAAAACAGCCAGGTAGTCACCTAACCTATCATTTCATGAACGAAATCCTTACCTGTTTGTTTATCAGCCCCAGAATTTTGTGCTTTAAATCATCCATAATTCTATTTGTTAATACTTTGTCTCTGCAAACATTTCGTAATAATACAGTTCGTTCTGACAGACGGTAGACATTTTGCACTGGTTATTTGACCTACTGAGGAGAAACGTCATCCCGGGAATCTGCATTACCGACCCGCACGATCAGTTCACGCAGTTGCGGTTAGGTGTCGCCAACCGTAAAAATATTTCATTTTTTAATTTATTTCATGGTTTATTGCGCAATTTTTAGTATTTATTGATAATACTTGGTAGTAAAAATGTTATTTTGATAAACAGAATTTGTGATTTTGCGTTATTTTAATTGAAATTATCACACGCTTGAGTGGTCAATTTGGCAACTAGGTAGGTTGTTGCAAGATGGCCGACTGGGATCGATAAGAGGAGTACGGTCATTTTGTGTCTGTTTTTGTACTTTTTTGTGACGATTTAATGCGGAAAAGTTTATTTTGTGTAGCTAAACTTGTGTGTCTAAGCGTCTGTGTTGTTTGTTGTGTAGTTTTCGTGTTTTTTTGGCGAAATACGAACCAGATTCTTAGAGGATATTATGTAGGAAATTCATATACCCAAGGTAAAAGGATTTTTGCTTTTCTTGTGTTATTTTTTCATGGTATACGTARGAATTGTTTGTTAATTACGAGTTTTCAACATAAAATATTGAATAGGCAGATAGGGATGGGAATTTCTAGATAGTTATCGCGGAAAATGACATCTTAATTGTTATGTATACAACTGCACGTCTTGTAAGGGAGTGGGGGTAAAAGCTAATTTGTCAAATAGTATACTACGCGAGCTAACTGTTCAATTTCCTCGTTAATGGTTTTCGTCGATTTGCTGGTTTTACGATTATCCTTTGTTTCAAGCGTTCGTTCGTTTGTTTAACTGTTAGCGCGATAGAAAAAACCTATTTAAACGGTCTATTATACCTAATCAGTTTGTAGTTTTATTGATTTATGGAAATATCAGCCGATTTTAACTTGTTTGCGGTGTCAATTAACGAATTCGCTCCCCACGTTTATCACGTAAGTGCGTGCGTGTTAACTCATTAGTTTTTTCTGTCTCTCTCCTTTTTTTTATCGCCTACATTTCCGACCGCTTAATGCTCGCGATAATAACTGGCAGCGATAGTTTTTCAGCTTGATTACGACACCATGAATAATTGACGAGATAAAATTCGCGGTGTTAAGTCGAGCGATCAGGCGGGGTTATACACTGGTCGAATGTTTTGCAGGTGATGTCATCTTCGGCATCTGAATGACGAAATGGCTACCACACAGGGTGAAATAAGGGTGGGTCCACAGAACCAGGTAAAGGACATATATGTACGTGAAAGAGAAAGAGACGGTAACTCAAAATTTTCCTATCCAAATTTTCTTGGAGTCTTCTACAGGGGCGGTCTGCGAAAACGGCCAACGGTGGTATCACCAAATGTCTCTTCTCGTCAGTCGATTATTTTTGAAGCACCTGATTGGCCGTTTTCTCTGATGGTGGCTAAGTTCATGTGGTCAGGCTAGTTGCGCCTTACTTTTATGATAATTTGCTCAGATGCTGAAAAATAGACAATTTTTCCTTCATAGTAGACAGCAATGTTCAAACTAGAAGGTAAAATCTTAGGATTGAAGACACTACATGCTGTGGGAGCGATAAAAATAATTTTTTTCTTTGTCGGTGTCCAAAATTTTTCATAGAACGTTGAATTTTTTGGTGCAGTCACTACCAGTTAAATAAATAAATATTGTTACGGAATTCGGGTTCGAAAATTCTGGATTTCTGATTTAAAACACTTTATTTAACAGTTCAAAACACTAACAAGCACTATTCACAATTACTTTAACAATTAACAAACTTTACTCAACTATACACCACTTTTAAAAACACTACAGTTTACTTATATCACTTTATAACACATAAATCTCACTTTCCGTCACTTTCAAAACTCGCGCTCGTTCATAGACTGTCTAACTCCCTCTCACTTCCGTCTCTGGCCGCTTATATATCCGCAGACTCCCCACTTACTTGGCGTGTCTGGCACATTCGCGAAGGCTCTCGATTTCGAACCTTCCTAGACTTTACTAGAGCCTTTCGCATCGATTAATCTCGAACACTCTAGCACGTCGGGTTGCCTGCCCACAGGCGTTGAGCGGGCCGTGATACCACTGACTCTCCGTTGCACTACCCCCTCCTTAAAGACTGATCGTCCCGATCAGTTCCAGTCCTCAACATTTCCGTGGTACTCACTTAAACGATTCAAGTGTACCACCTTCATCTTCGATCTTGGGCTGCGCTGGATTCTATAAACTACATCGTTAATCCTTTTCACTATACGGTAGGGTCCTTCCCAGGATGGCGATAACTTAGGTGAAAGCCCCTTCTTCCTTTGTGGATTGTAGAGCGACACTAAGTCTCCTTCGTTGAACTGTCTGGGATTGGCTCTGACATCGTACCGAGCTTTCATGCGATCGCTCGCAATGTTCATTCTCTGTCTCACCAGCTGGTGTGTTATCAATAGCGACTCCCGAAGATTTTCGACGTAACTAGTTGCTCCCTCTTCATTGGATGTTCCCGCAGAGCCAAACACCAAATCGCAAGGCAACCTTAGTTCTCTTCCTAGAACTACTTTCGCCGGTGTCTGCCCCGTAGTCTCGTGGATGGCCGCTCTATATGCCATCAAAAACAGAGGAAGATGCTTATCCCAGTCCGTCTGGTGTCGCTCCACAACCTTGGAGAGAAACTGTTCCATTGTCCGGTTAAATCGCTCGACCATTCCATCTGATTGCGGGTGAAGCGGTGTTGTTCTGGTTTTAGTAATACCCAGCAAGTGACAGAGTTCTTGAAACACCCTGGACTCGAAGTTTCTTCCTTGGTCAGAATGCAGTTCCAGTGGCACTCCAAATCTGCATACCAAATTATCGACGAGAACCTGAGCCACTGTTGAAGCCTCCTGGTTGGGTATAGCATAGGCTTCTGGCCACTTGCTGAAGTAGTCCATAGCAACGAGGATGTACTTGTTGTTGCTGGTGGTCGTAGGAAATGGTCCGGCGACATCAATCGCAATCCTTTCGAATGGTGCTCCAACATTGTACTGCTTCATCCTTCCCTTCAGGCGTGTTGTCGGTCCTTTGGTAGCAGCGCAGGTTGAGCATTTCCTGCACCACTTTTCCACATCTTCTCGGCAGTGTACCCAGTAGAAACGCTCACGAACTTTGCCCAAGGTTTTGTTCACTCCCAGGTGGGCGCCCGATGATCCTCCATGTACCTCTTCCAAAACCTTAGGTACATACTCCTTGGGTACTACCAACTGCATGGTAACATTCCTCCCATCGGCGCTCTCCCACGCTCTCTTCAACAGGCCATTTTCTACTCGCAGGGATTCCCACTGAACCCACATCGCTTTTAGGGTCGGACTTTCTGGAGACACCTCTTCCCATCCAGGTCGTTGTCTGTTTTCTTCTTTCCATTTCAGGAGGGGACCCACGTCGCTGTCTTCCTGCTGAGCCGTTCTGACTTTCTCGGCAGTCCACTCCTCGCTTTGTGTGATGGTGACTGCTCTTATATCCACCGTGCCTTCTCGTTCATCCACCTTCCTGCAGTGTTGGCATTCTCCACACGGTCTTCTCGACAAGGCATCAGCGTTGTTATGATGCCTGCCTGGACGATGCTGGATTTTGAAGTCGTACTGCTGCAGTCTCTCCATCCACCTCGCGACTTGTCCCTCCGGGTTCTTCAATCGTAGTAGCCAGGATAATGCTGCATGGTCCGTCCTTATGAGGAATTCCCGTCCGTACAGGTACTTATGGAAGTGGTCTACGGACTTCACGATAGCCAAAAGTTCTTTTCTCGTGACGCAGTAGTTCCTCTCAGGCTTAGTTAGGACCTTGCTGTAATACTCTATTACTTTTTCTTCGCCGTCCTGTACCTGAGATAGTACAGCTCCAATCCCAACCTTGCTGGCATCTGTATCCAGAATAAACTTTCTGTGTCTTCGGGGGTATGCCAAAATTGGACTACTGCACAAGGCTGACTTCAACTTCCTGAAGGCTTCCTCATGAACGTGGCTCCATGCAAAAGTCGTCTTCGGTTCCGTAAGTTGGTGTAATGGTGCCGCGATTTTAGCGAACCCTTCCACAAATCTTCTGTAATACGTACAAATTCCCAGAAAACTCCTTACTTCATGCTTATCCCGAGGACGTGGCCAATCGCGGATTGCCTTGATCTTGTCATCACTGGTCTGAATCCCATCCGCAGAAACCGTATGGCCAAGGAATTCCACTTTCTTCTGGAAAAGTGCACACTTCTTCGGGTTCAGCTTCAGGTTGGCTGCTCTAAACCGGTCGAATACTTCTTGTAGGTTCTTTAAATGCTCTTCAAAATCACGGCCCATAACCATAACGTCGTCCAGGTAGACCAGGCAGGTTTTCCAAGTGAGTCCACGTAATACCAGTTCCATTAGTCTCTCAAATGTAGCCGGAGCGTTGCAGAGGCCAAATGGCATTACCGTGAACTGGTAGAGACCGCAACTGGTGGTGAAAGCAGTCTTCTCTTTGTCTTCTGGATGGATCCCAACCTGCCAGTATCCACTTTTCAAATCCAGTGTTGAAAACCATGTAGATCCGGAAAGAGTGGTCAATGTGTCGTCGATTCTGGGTAGGGGATAACTGTCCTTCTTCGTTATGTCATTCAGCTTTCGGTAGTCAACACAGAATCGGAGCGATCCATCCTTCTTGGTGACGAGAACCACTGGTGAAGACCATGGACTGTTGGACTCCTCGATTACACCTTGCTCCGTCATTTCTTTCACCATCTTCTCAACCTGTTCTTGTCTTGCCAACGGTAGTCTCCTAGGTGCCTGTCGAATAGGTTGAGCATCTCCGGTATTGATCCTGTGCTGGACGATGTCTGTTCTCCCCATTGGTGTGTCCGGTTCGGCAAACACATGTTGATAGCATCGTAGAAATTCTCGGGCTCTTCGTGCTTCCTCCTTGGTAAGATGTTTCAAATCGATGTTGAGCTGTGCCGGCGTTCTTGGCGTCTTCTGCGTGTCTTCCATATCCTCACAGGTGTTTATCCTCGTTACGGGAGTACATGTTGCCAAAAGATCTCCTTTTCTTATTGTCGTTCCCACAGGAGCGATGTTTGCAATCCTCACCGGCACCGTCTTGGAGGTCTTGATAAGCGTTCTTGCAACCAACAAGTGTTTGTGTGAGTCTTCAGTCGGTTCTACTAATCCAACGCAGCTCCCAAGATCGTTCCCCATCGCAGCGTTGATGATCTGCTCGCTGCTTCCTCTTATTCGGACGGTTTCACTAGCATATAGCCTCACGCACCTTGCTTCGCCTCCAGGTGTTTCTAGCACGAAGCTCTCGTTTCCGATTTTCAGAATCCGCTCTTCTGGATCATATGCAAGTCCGTACTTCCCTATCAGGTCCATCCCCATGATGAAATCGTCGTCAATGTCCGCCACCAATACCCTGTGACGTATACGAAGCTGCCCTAGTTCCACTTCAACCTCAGCTTCACCTATCGCCGGCGACGTTTCACCTGTCACTGTTCGCAGAAGAACCTTCTCCATCAGGGGTCTCACTGTCGGTGCGATGTTCTTCTTTATGATGGAAACCATAGCTCCAGTATCCACGGTCACTTGCGTCTTCTTTCCATTCACGGTTGTCATCATTGTGAGGCTATCCACGTTGTTGTGTCGTAGCAGGTTGACGGAAACAATCTTGGGGGCTTTGTCTTCTCGGGCAGTCGGTGTGCGCCCCGTAACACCGACTGTTTTTAGTTTTCCTGCTGCTGGCTTCTTCTTGACGCTGCAGGAAGTGACACCCTGCAGTCTCTCTTGAAGTGCCCGGTCTTTCCGCAGCGGTAGCAGGTCTGACATCCGGCGGATTTATTCGCAGCTAGGAATTCTTTCAACTCCCGCATGATTGCTTTCAGTGAATCGGTCTCCTCTTCGACCTGTGTTCCACGTACCTTACACTGGCCCCAGTTGGCAGCTGAAGCCTTGTAAGCCGCCTCGATCTCCAAAGCTTTCCCTAGGGCTTCTCTCGTAGTGGTGTAAGTGGCTAGCAGCAAAGCGTTCCTCACAGTGTCATCTCTTACACCTTCGATAAAACTCCGCGTTGCCAGCTCCTCCACAAGCTCAGTTGGGGCTGTCGGATATGCCAGATGCATAAGTTTCCTTACGTCCGCTTCGAAGTCTTGCAGGGTCTCACCGACTTTTTGTTTACGGGTCTTCAGCTGGGTACGAAACAGCTGTTGTAGGTGCTGTTCTCCAAAATGCAATTCCAGTGCTGCAGTAAGCTTCTGGTAATCACCCTTCTCTGCTTCGGGCAGCGTACGAAGTAAATCAAGAGCCGGTCCACGTAGAGCTACCACCAAAGCCATAACCTTTTCTTCATTACTCCAGTTATTTGCCTTTCCTGCCATTTCAAACTGCAGCTTGTAAGTCTCAAATGATGTGTGACCATCATAAGTCGGTGGTTTTATCTTGTTATTTCCAATAACTGGCGAAGACGTCATACCGTGGGTTTTCATTCTTTCCAGGTCTCTTTTTACTGTCAAAATTTCCTTTCCAAATTCTCCTTTCATGTGTAGAACTTTTTCTTCGAATTTATTGCAAAGTTTTTCCTCTACTTTGTTGACCTTTTCTTCGACAAGCTCCACTTTCTCTTCGACTGCATTCTGTGTAACTTTAAGCTCTTCTGTTACACTGTCGATCCGTTCTTCAATTTTATTTTGGCTTGTTCTGATTTCCTCTATTTCGGTTTTAAGTTGTTCTTGCACAGCCATTATTATTTTCTTCTTAATTTCTTCCTGTCCGATTTTGAATTCTGTCTTCATTTCTTCTTGTCCGGTTTTCATGTTCTCTTGACAGGCTTTTATCTGCTCTGTCATGTTTTCTTGCATTTTCTGCATCATTTGCATTAACTGTTCTAGTTGTGCTTCCATATTGGCCGATTGTCTTCTTGTTACTGGCATAAACTAGAATTTTCTAAAACTTCTCCAAACACTGTCTATCCGGTCCGTAGAACACTCCAGAAATCCAAATTCCGCTTTCTGACACCAATTGTTACGGAATTCGGGTTCGAAAATTCTGGATTTCTGATTTAAAACACTTTATTTAACAGTTCAAAACACTAACAAGCACTATTCACAATTACTTTAACAATTAACAAACTTTACTCAACTATACACCACTTTTAAAAACACTACAGTTTACTTATATCACTTTATAACACATAAATCTCACTTTCCGTCACTTTCAAAACTCGCGCTCGTTCATAGACTGTCTAACTCCCTCTCACTTCCGTCTCTGGCCGCTTATATATCCGCAGACTCCCCACTTACTTGGCGTGTCTGGCACATTCGCGAAGGCTCTCGATTTCGAACCTTCCTAGACTTTACTAGAGCCTTTCGCATCGATTAATCTCGAACACTCTAGCACGTCGGGTTGCCTGCCCACAGGCGTTGAGCGGGCCGTGATACCACTGACTCTCCGTTGCAATATGGTAAATATGAAGTGGTCCTGTTTTGTAAAATAATTGTGGCTATCTTGGATGGATCTTTCCTCTCCCTCCAGCATCCCAGCATTAAGTTATTGTTATTGCTAAAACATATACTGTAATAACTCATTTTCTGATGAAGTAAGGTCCAGCTCATCTGACCACAACTATGGGATATTATATCGTAAATTTTCTCGCCCTGTAGCAAGAACAATTGGCATGACAGACCTTTGCATGGTAGAAGGCTGGTTGTGACTAACATACCTGTGACGTACGACAACCATGCGTTACTAAAACGCTTAAGCTCCATGTATAGTCGGAAGAAACGTTGTTCGTAGCCAGTGGCAGCGTTGTACAGTAGTCTTTCTCTCTTTATTAGTGTTCGTGGTAGCAAAAGTGGAAACACCATATGTTTCCACTGACCTTACCCCTTCTCTAAACTGTGCCCACATTATTTAGGCGCGTTTGCCCGACTACCGTCCCGGAATAAGTCCGGACCAGCTCCCTCCCGATCCGGAAAATTCCCGTACCCGGGAGGAACTGAGATGGGTGCCCGCCATGACTATGGACTCCGATTTGTTGATGTATCTGCGTGCGGCTAGGTCTATGGCGGCATTTGCGGGGATGTGTGACGGTGGATGCCCGGAGGACGGGGCCAATGCTGCATCCAGGGATGATACCACCATAAATGCTCTAGACGTGGTAAATCCTCCCTAACTTCCCTTTTTGTGGTGTCTCATTGAAGTCTTGTAGCTTCATGATTCCGGGTATGACCCAGGAAGAGCCCTCCAAGCTTTGGTAAAGTGTCCTGTTCCCAAAGGGATAGACAAGAAGTGGAGTGAAGAGGAGACGAAAAGGTTTGTTAAGGGTTTGAGGCAGTTCGGCAAGAATTTCTTTAGGATTCGAAAAGATTTATTGCCTCATCGTGACACGGTTAGTCCTCTCTCTTTCTTTGTTTCTTCTCGCCTTCATTTCGAATGATTACAGCCGGAATTGGTCGAGTTTTATTATTTGTGGAAGAAAACCCCCGGTGCAAACAACAACAGACCGCACAGAAGGAGACGACAAGGTTCCCTGAGAAGAATCAGGAACACAAGGAACAGTAGAGGGGGCAACACTCCTCCAGCAGCAGGACGTGCGAATGCAGCTCCAGAAGCGGAAAACAGTCGACCATCTCCTCAGTTGGGCAAAGAACCTGGTGAGACCAGTTCCGTAACTGAAGACGATAATTCTGAAGACGATAGTGATAGTAGAGACTCCCAATACAAGTGTTCCCATTGTTTCACCACAAGTAAGTGAATGCTTCTTCCAGAACAGTTTCGAAATTAATTGTGATTCGTGTAGATTCAAGGGACTGGCAACCAGGAGGCAAGGACAGACAGATCCTTTGCACTGAATGCCGTGCCCATTACAAGAAGACAAACGAACTTCCTCCTCTCAATACCGGCGCAAATCTTCCCACCCCTTCCAAAGATAACAGCAAAGAAATCAACGGGAAGGAGGCTTCAAAAGATGGAAAGGAACCCGCCTATTTATTCAGACCAGTCGCCGAAAGTCCTGACGCGAGCCCTCAGAGGATGAGAACCAGAAACAAGGCGGCCAAAGAGCAAAACCCAGGCAGGGCAAGGCCAAAACGAGGAGGTGAGTTGCAGACCTCCAATTCATTTCGTTTTGTTACTCCTTTTTTTTTTAGGTACTGAAACACCAGAACCTAAAACACCAAATAAACAAGCGAATAACTCCAGTGGGAGTCCACTGGAGAAAGGTGGCACTTCTCAACCAGGCACTCCAAATAAAAAGAAAGGGAAAGCTGAGAAGGCAGACACGCCGACTAAGAACAGAAAACGAGCACAAGAAAAGACAGAAGAAGGAGAGAACGAGGAAAAGGAACTGGGACTGTTCAAAAAGAAGAGAGATAGAGCAGAGGTAACAGACAATTTTGTGTTTCTTCATCCATTGTTTTGTTTTCCTTGCAGAGCCCTTCCAGTGTTACTACAGATTCTGGGTCGATCAATGATGAAGCTGAGAATAATGAAGTGGAAGCAGATAATCCTGATGTCGGAATGGTTACTTCTTCTTCCAACAGCAACATGTCTGCGTCTTCCAGCTTGACTACCAGCAGTTGTGCTACGAGTCAAGAAAAGGTTCCAAAGCAGGAACCTGGAGAAGGTAAGTCAACACCAACTGCAAATTTCTTTCGTACACTGTCATGTTTTTACCTCTCCACACAGAGAAAATGGTGGTTACACCCAGTTCTGGTGCAACTACCTCCCTCACTTCAAACAAACCAATCGAAACGACGCCTTTGAACGTCTCGATTCGCTTACCAGATGACATGAACGAACGGAAGAACTTGATAAAGCGAAATCTCGATCATACTGACCTCAAAGATGTAAAGTTCAATGCAGATAGCATCAAAACTGAACTGAAAAAGCCACAGGACATCAAGGAAGAACAGAAAGATGAAAAGTTCAAAACGGAACTGATTATTCCGAAGGTTTCCATGGATAAAGTGACGGTTAAGGAGGAAAATGATTCCGGTAGCGAAATAGCTAAAGATGATGGGGGATATATGCCACAAGGCTTACCACCGATGGGTTACAATCCGAAAGAGCCTCATCTGAATCATTTACATCCCTTGAATCTGAAGGAATCTCCGGATTCCCGTTCCAAAGAGCAAATCATGAATTTAAGTCACACTCCTTACATGAAAGATCCGCAATATCCATATAATCAACAGAAGGAACCGTTAATAAAAGTTGAACCTCACGACGAACCAATAGAACTGACAAAAACGGACATCTACAACCAACCGGTGGTGAGCCAGCCCTTGAACATACCGACAGTTATTCCGATGTCTCAGGCTGGCAGGATGGAGGGGCAATTCGAGGAGGAGAAAAAGGAGAAACTTGAGAGACCCGAGAGAGTGGATAGACCAGAAAGAAGCGACTTGGGAGGCATGTCCACCCCCATAGGTCAACCTCCGTTACCCAGCTTGATGCAGAGCGGAAATCTCGTGACCATAGGTGGGGGGCAACCCCCCATGAACCACTACAACTTCATGTCCTCTCTTCCTTACCCCCACCCTCAATCTCCACGACCCTTGGACAAGAACCAAATCCATCTGAACCCCCCGACGTCCCAGCCTCTTCCCGCCACTGCCGTTCCGCAGAACGAACCCCAGAATTTGAAGATCAAGCAGGAAGTTGCGGATCCAGCGCCTCCACACATGCCTATGCCTGCGTATTCGCAAGCGGCACCCATACCATCGAGTTATACCCCCACGAGTGGAAGTTATACACCCAGTTCGTTGCCTCCACCTCCCATGAACGATCCGTTGCAAAGCTTGAAGGACGTCAAAGTTCCTGGGTTCAATCTGCCTTCGGCTGTGTCTCAGACCATCAGCGGAGGAGATAGACCACCTTCAGGGCCTATAGTGGACATCAAGAAGGAACCGGAGTTCTCAGGACAACGTCCGGCAAGTTCCAGTCCAGCTAGATCGCCAGTGACGAAAAGTCCTGCTTTAAAACCAGCTGGGACACCTACAGGTGCAGGAACCATATCTCAGACACCACCATTAAGACAGAGCAGTAAGTGAATCAAATTTTGTTAATGATTTTTTTTATTGAGGTGCATTATAGGTACTAATTCTCCCCAACCGACTTCTACCAACCATTCAGCAATGAATCTTATAAGCCCAAGCTCTTCATCCCTCCCCCCACCAACATCCCTACCCCAATCCTCAGTCCATCACTCCCAGCAACCTGGTCACCCCTTCTCTTCCCCCATGCACCCTCCACCTCACGCTTTGATGCACCATCCATTCATAGCGCATGCCATGCACCAGTTCCACTCTCACCCCTATTCCGGCTACCCCTTCTCCTACCCCTACCCATATGGACCGGTCCCGCAACCCCACGCCATCCCACCACCCTCCCATCAACCCCCTTCGCGGGTGGAGGCCGTCAGAGAAAGGGAGGGACCTGTTAAATCGACGATAGAGTCCGTCAGCAGCACGGTGATGTCGGCGCAGCACACGACGAGCAGCTCCCTCACCACGAAGAGAGAGATTAGGGAACCGGCAGAGGAGGGTGGGATGGAGAGACACCAGACGCATGAGATGACGCTGACCCAGCACCACAGCACCTCGCATCACAGTTCGGTGCATGCCAGCAGCGAGAAGCAGAGCTACGGCGGAACCAACCACAGCATCACCATATCTCACTCCACCAGCTCCAGTTCTAGTCAGAGCGTTCAGCACAAGGTGAACCAGAAGACTGTGAGGAGCGGGTCGCCCCATACCCCGGTTTCACAGGTAAGCGACACCTGTTGCTTGTTTATACATCGTTGTTTGACTGCATTCAACCGATATGGGGGTGGTTTAATTATTAAAAGATGTGGGGAAGCTTCTATGACATCTGCAGTGTCTTGAGAAGCTTTATGGGACGTAGTTTTGCTATTAAAGAAGGTGGAGAAGCTCCTATGACATCTATGGTGTTCTAAAAAGCTTCATGGGGTGTGATTTTCCTGTTAAAGAATGTGGAGAAGCTTCTATGACATCTATATTGTCTTGAGAAGCTTTATGGGGCGTAGCTTTGCTATTAAAGAAGGTGGAGAAGCTCCTATAACATCTACAGTATCTTGAGAAGCTTTTTGGGACGTGGTCTTTGCTATTAAAGAATGTGGAGAAGCTTCTATGACATTTACAGTGTTTTGAGAAGCTTTGTGGGGCATAGTTTTGCTATTAAACAACATGGAGAAGCTTCTATGACATCTAAAGTGTCTTGATGCTTTACCACATCAAATTCTTCATCTTTCCAGACCACTACGAGTACAAGCCTCAACCACACCAGCTCGACATCAAACCACCAGCACACCCACCACCACACCCACCATCACGAGAGACTTTCCCCGGCCAACCAGCTGTTGGGAATGCGTCACATGCACTCGAAGATGCCCCAGGCCAACCCCCACCACCTGATGATACAGCCACCGAGCATGGGGCATCACGGACCTCCCTTGGGCCCCCCGTCGATGGCCAGCAGCTCCCTGGACCAGCTGCGGGCCCACGCGGCTCAAGCGGCCGCCAACATGCAGAACCAGAGCGCCATGCACACGCCAACCAGCTCTCCCATGCCCGTAGCGACGAAACCTCCCATCGTTCCCGAGGAGATCAAGGTGGAGCCGGATCCGGAGCCCGTGGTCGAGGAAGAGAGCCAGACGAGTCCTCCTGGTCCTCCGAGGGGGCCCTCTCCTGAGCCGAGGATCGAGGACACTGAGTGTCACAGGAGCCAGTCGGCTATGTAAGTTACATGAAAGAAATGTTGATTTTTTTTTTATGTTATCTCTGTTTCTGTCGTGCAGATTTTTGCGTCACTGGAACCGTGGCGATTATAACTCGTGTACCCGCACTGATTTAACCTTCAAGCCCGTGCCGGACTCGAAGCTGGCCAGGAAACGTGAGGAGAGATTGAGGAAACAAGCCGAGAAGGAACGAGAAGAGAGAGAGAGGGCGCAGCAAGCCCAGGCGAGGAAAATAACGACTCCGGAGAAGCCTGATGTTAAGCCACCATCAAGAGGGCCTTTAGAGACAGTCACGTCGCCGTACGATCGTTTCCCTCGACCCGGATTCACGGATACTCCGGCTCTGAGGCAGTTGAGCGAGTACGCGAGACCCCACGCCGGATTTAGTCCAGGTAAGACTGAAGTGTGACATTCCAACTATATTATTGATACTAAGAGGATGTGAAATTTTAATTTTCAGGCCACATGCCGCGTTCTTTGCTGCCCCCGGCCCACTGCATGGACCCGATGCTGCAGTACCAGCTGAGCAGCATGTATGGCCCCGGAGCCCGTGAACGCATGGAACTCGAACACCTGGAACGAGAGAAGCGCGAACGTGAGATCAGAGAGTTGCGAGAACGCGAACTGAACGATCGCCTCAAGGAAGAAATCATGAAGAGTGGCATGAGGGGTCCCCCGAACCCCATGGACCCCCACTGGTTGGAGATACAGCGGAGGTATGCCGCCGCTGGCCTAGCGGGACCCGCAGGTAAGAACAACGCCTTTTCGAAAATTCCCTAGATCTGGGGGAAAACGATTAGATTTGGCAACATGGTAAATTTTTCGAAATTTATCGTTTTGGAAATCTGTAGATCTAGGGAAGAATCGCGCGATTTGGCAACATTGTTCGTTCCATCATCGTACCATCAAGCACAGTGTCACCGTAACATCCACCAGTTCACCCCTGTTACCTGTGCAAAAATTTTAATTGCGCTCTCGGTTTGCTTGCATAGCGGCTTTCCTTCCAGGGCCGGGGGGGCTCCCGTTGCACCATTTCGCCCTCTACCCGGGACCGAGCGGCAGCGCGCAGCTCTCCTCCCAGCTGGAGAGGGAAAGACTGGAACGGCTGGGGATCCCGCCACCTCCGGGTCCTGGTGGGCCCCCTGGTGCTCCGCCAGGGCATCCCCATCATCCGGCGCATGCCGCCCAACTTGAAGTCGAACGGTTGGCCTTGACGACTGATCCAATGGTAGGTTGTGGTCTACTAGTAAAGAGATTTTAAGGGGTTGATTTTTTTTTTTTTTTGAAAAGGTTCGTTTGCAAATGGCCGGAATCTCGCCGGAGTACCATGCGCACACGCACGCCCACACACATGCGCACACACACCTGCATTTACATCCGCAAMAGCAGCAAGCTCAGCAGGAGGCTGCCGCAGCAGCTGCTGGTTTTCCGTTGCCAGGTATGAATGTCAAATGACTTTGTGGTCTGTCTTTTTTTTGATGATTTAATTTGATAGCTTCCGGAACTCCGGGATATCCCAGACCAAGCCTCATACCTGGAAGGGACGGTCCTTTAGGACTTCATCATCCCGATCTGTTGGGGAGACCTTACGCAGATAGTCTGGCACATCAGGTCAGTCCTAGATTTGTTTAAAACGTAGCGGTTACTTTGATTTGCAGGGTATTGAATGTTTTTTACGTTAACGTACAGCGCGAAGGTGATTTTTTTTTAAGTTTTTGAACTAAAAGTTTCATGTGATTCAACACTGATAGCGGCATCACTTTTCGAACCATATTTATTTAATTTCCTTCTGCAACAAGAGTGGCCTATCGTTTGTTCAGCCGAAATTACAGATTGTGTTTGAAAATTCGATCGTGAACACAATATTTAGCTCTTTTTTCCTTCGCTAGGCTGCAGCACATGAACAGCTGCAACGTCAGATGCTGCTGGAGCGTGAACGCTATCCCCCCCACCCCTCGATTGTGGCTCAGCACGAGGAATACCTTAGGTAAGTACAACAGCTCCGATCGCTACCCGTCGAACGAGTCACTTAAAGAACCGTTTGATCCAGGTAATCAATACTAATTTCTGGCATTTTTAGACAACAGAGGGAACGTGAACTAAAAGTCAGGGCCTTAGAGGAAGCTGCAAGGGGTTCCCGCCCTTAAATAATAATATATTCAATGTTTTTTTCTATATTTTTTTTGTCGCAATCGTAGGTAACGATTTTATACATAGCGTGTTGGTGTTCTATAGCGCAATAGGGGGAGATCGCGTGCGCAAGGCTCAGTGTTCTCGAATCGTAGCGCCACCCAGCTTCACTAGTCGGATAATTTGCGCTCGTGTACATAAGATAGTATCCAATGACGTATTTTTGTCATCTAACTTTGCTAAGAAAAAAAAATATTAGTGACATGTTTTGTGCCGTGAGGTTTCGTGACGTCGTTTTTGAACAGTCGGTCTTCCGATATAACTGCCCAGAGCAGCCCAGCGGTTTATTTGTCTGTATCATCGTTTTATGTACTTTTATTTATTGTATTTATCACCATTATTTTTTTGTATATTGTTGTTTACACTCATAATTATGTAAAGTTCAATAAATGTTTTTATCAGAGGTGCTCCTTGATTCTGCAGGAAAATACCATGTGGGGTTACCTACTTTACTGTTCGGTAATCATGTCAACTAGATTGAAAACGCACCTTCGTTTGTCAATTAGAGGTTAGGAGACTGCAATTATGAACTTCCTCACATTTAGCGTTTCTCAAATTGTGTGCACCAGAACTTATGTTAACTATTTTCTTCAAAATTCAAATTGATAGATACCAAGTCACACGGGAATCTACTTGAAAGAATTCTTAGAACATTGTGTTGTCCAAAATCGCCAGCATTCTCTGCGGCAGAATATGGAGTTGCCGGGTTCCTATCAGATTTGCACATAACATAATTCAAATACACTAATTGTCATAAACTCTCAACGATTAAACAGTTAGTGGGGCTCCTTTGCTTCCAAAAGGTGTCCATTGCTGAAAAAATTCGTGATCCTACGGACTATTTCACAATAAATGTGCAAGAATTCAATGTATGATGTTTATCAGACGTTCTTGCACTTGATACGATACTTTTTTCGAGCTTAGTTGTTAATTTCTGCGTTTAATTACAGTATTTTCTCAATATAACAGGTAAGCGCCATTTTTGTTTGACATTGACGGCCTGGACGCTCGAACTACTAGGCGCGACAAATGAACTACCAACTGTCCGCAGCGTTGCCAACTTGCATTATATCTCGATACCCGTTTTTCTTTAGATATGCTGTTATATAAGTATTCTTAGCGATTTTTCGTCGTATTTACGTAATTCTTATTAAACTTTGTCAAATAACGGGGGCTGTTTCAGATACTAGCTGTATAATATTATAATTCGTTGATTAATTGTATCCTTTGTCTGTTAATTGTTGCGCACGAAAAATCAGGTAAAATTCAATAAACACATGATAAATTCTGCACATTTCGAAGACGAGGAAGAATTTTTGGCATATTAGTCATAGATTTCACCATGTATTTCATCAAAATGTTATTAAAATAGTGTCGAACAAGATATTGGGAAATGCAATTTCTATTTGGCGGTTACATAGAACTACTACGAGCGGCTGATGAACTACTAACTCTCTACAGCGTTGCCTGTATCAAATTATGTAGAAATTTGCTTAACTAATTTTGAAATTTGACGTAATTTCTTGGAATACATGTTTATTCATGCTTTCATGGCGATTTTTGATCATATTTACGTTGTTTTCATTAATTAATTTCATCCATTCGTGACTATTCTGTTTATCCCATCAAATTTTCCAGCTATTAAACGAGCGAACATTTGATTGCTTTCACAGACGCCGACTCTAAACGACGCTTGTCCAGCCCGTTCAATTAATTATTACTTTAATTAACTGCGTCTCCAGTTAAATTTTAAAGCCGTGACGTCAGAAGCGGTCTTTCACGTGCTGTTCAAAGCAAATCGTTCGGAACACCCATAAAACTGAAAGAGGAACACGTGTTGGGGTTCTGCAATAAATCAATCATCGGCGGCGACACTCGAGGCCCTCTCGAGAGCAATTTTTGGCCAGTGGTCATACACCCGCATGGATAAATTATAATCAAAAATCGCTGGATTCGGTGGCCCCAATTGAGATTAATTAGATTGGTGCACACTCCCATAAGTGGTTGAGCGTCTATAAAGGGATGTTTGTGTTTCCCCGGGAACGGTAGTAGGCGTTGAAAGGCACATCTGTTAAAAATATTAAATTTGACTAATTGCCGTTCCTCCCAGCCACTTGTTCAGTCGTCGTTCCACCGTCGTGGTTGCTTATCAATCGCAGTAAGCAAAACAAAAAAGCCAAACAAAAACAATAATGAATCGTTCTCGGGAATGAGCGATTTGCAAATAGAGCCTCTTTTGTTGTTAGTTATTAGTGAGCCATGGAATTGGGGGGTAAACGCAGAAAGAGGTGCGGATACAACGAAGATTTTGGGGCCCCCGTGAAGCAACAGAGGAGCCAGGCAAACGCCAGGGAACGCGATAGGACCTACAGGTAGATTAATCTCGATTCTTTTTCTCATCGGTCGCCCAAGCTTGCTGCAGCGTTATCAAGTCTAATTGCAGCAATTTCAGCGTCAATTCCGCCTTCACCACGTTGAGAATGTTGATACCAACGGAGCCCAGGGATCGCAAACTCAGCAAAATCGAAACTCTGAGATTGGCGACTAGTTATATCGCCCATTTGGGCACCCAATTGATGACAGGTAATCCAATTCCACTGAGAAAAGACAGACAACTAAATTTCAAACGTTTAGGGACTGTGGATCAGCCCTGTCTTCGTATTTCCGGGCAAATTTTGGAACCCAGCAATCCAGAGAATTACAGACATCAAGTTTGCACTTTCTGCATCGCGCACAAGAAGTCATGCGTAAGTTAGACGATTTGAAAATTCGAATTCGGAAACATTTCTCTCGTTATAGACCATCCAACCCGAAGAATTAGTGTACCCAATGACGATAGACGAGCAATTCGTCGCTTATAATCAATTACCCGAACCTCCAACGATGCCAAATAACGACCTCGCGACTTCCATTAACTATTATTAATTCATCTTTTTGTACTTAAAGATACCGTCTCAATACAAACATTTCTTATCGACAGCTGTTTGTTTATTAAACAATACGAGTGATTCACGAAGAATGCGAAGAATCTGTTACGACAGCGTGAGTAATCGTGCGATAACGGTTCAAAAATGGCGCCCTGGTAGTTTAGACGTTGCCAAACAAACGAATGTCGGTAGTTCTAACGCACGGGATACGCCCATCGTGATTGGACGGACGTCATACGTCATTATATTAGTCACTAGCTAACCCGGAATGTTGTTCCGTGATAAAGAAAGGTGCAGTTACCAGTGAAATTTCGTCCATTCGAGCTCATTTAGTGGCAGGACGTTGCTGAGACCAAAAGGTACGTTAGTACACTTAAAATACTGGTTTTTGTTCCGGGCATAACTACAAAATTCGGTCAAAGAAAGTAATGCTTTTTTGTCAAACTAGTTTGCAAGAGTGAAAGTTGTTTGTGTGTTAAACCCGCATTTTCGTTGCCATGGCAACCGGTGCACAACGGCATTGAAACAATTGGCATCATTCGATGCTTGCTAGACAATTAATTGACCTAAATGCACTTGCAACGTAAGCGGTTCTATCACGTTCCAGTGCAGTACGATGATGGACGATTTAGACAAGCAACTGGCTGAATTGCAGCTCCTGAACAACTCGGAACTTCCCCCAAATCCTGGTTACCAGCACGGGAAGAAAATTGGCCCCGCGGTGCCACCAAAGCCAAAAAAACAGCAACCACAAGTGAGTAAGCCAGAAAAAAACGAGTTTTTTCACTAATAGTTTCGTGTTAGGTACCCCAATCGTACTGTGTGAAACAGTCCCAAGAACCCTCGTATTCGACCAGGTTACAAAACATTCCAGGACACTTCTACTCAAATTTACCCCCCACCAAACATTCCAATACTTATTCCAACGTCAGCTCAGAGCAGAACCTGCAATATTCCAACGTGTGGCCCGATGGGAACCCCAGGGCTGCGCCCCAGGAGCCAAACTTTCGAGGCTCGAACACCTCGTTGGATTCCACGATGCCACGATCCAGTACCCATCACGCCAGCGCCTCAAATCTGTCCATAACTTCCGGTTCCAACATTTACGGGTCGAGCTCGAATTTGGTACCGAAAGGGTACACCAAACCAGATTCGGGGGTCACCTACAGCAACATCCAAGTGGGCCAGTCGAGGAATAGAGATGGGTTGATTTACAGCAACCTGATGCATCCGCCTAGAGATGGGGGGATGTATAGTAACGTTCCTGGGTCGAGGGGTAACGTTTACAGCAATGGGGGTAGGTAGTTTCGATTATTTGAGGTAGGGGTAAGACAGTGGGAGGTTTTTTGTAGAAGATTTGCCACCCCACCGCCTCCTCTGGATATGGGACATGGAATCAACGAATACGCCCCTTGTACGATTAATACCAACTTCCCTCCTCCTCCTGACGAGCTCCCCCCACCACCTTCCCCTGTCAGTTCCAGCTACAGCGAGTTGAGAAGAGCTACTCAACCACAGGATTACCCTAATTACGGTTTGGGTTCTCAAGTAAGTCGGAAAACKCTAAATCTTTTAACCAGTCTCGTAATTACTAATTTTCTGCTTTGTTAGTATGGTGAAACAGATTCTTTGTATGGATATGGTGGGGCGATGTCTCAGGTAACAATTCTTCTACGCCACTAATACTGCATGCCCTTATAAACTGTCTCTTCCAAAGCAATCGAGTTCACTAGCTCTTATTTTTTAGTCTTCCTCCACTTACGAGTCGATTTACGAACCCATCAACCCCCGTCCACCTAGTCAGATGTCCTCCCGTTCAAACTACTCGATATACGCCCCTTTCAGTGGTACCAGCCAATCGGCAAGTAGGGTGGGCGTTCACAAGGAACAGGAGGTAGACGCCCTCACCGACATGCTGATTCAAGGGATGGGCGGGGAAACGGAAGGGGACGTGTACGGAATCTGCGTCAAATGCGGGGATAAGGTAGTGTAGTCTCCCCCATTCCATAGGGACGTGGTTAATTCGTTGTTTTTGAAGGTGGTGGGGGAAAACAGCGGTTGCACCGCGATGGATCAGATCTACCACACGAAATGTTTTACCTGTCACCAATGCGCGATTAATCTTCAAGGGAAACCGTTTTATTCGCTTGAAGGCAACCCTTACTGCGAAGAGGATTATTTGAACACTTTGGAGAAGTGTTGCGTTTGCGCCAAGCCGATTTTGGACCGAATTTTGAGGGCCACTGGGAAACCCTATCATCCCAAGTGTTTCTGTTGCGTGATTTGCGGTAAAAGTCTTGATGGGATACCATTCACCGTTGATGCCACGAACCAGATCCATTGCATTGAAGATTTCCACAAGTAAGGGTTTTGTAGACGTTTTTGGGGGGTTCCCACGTATTTTTCTTTCAGAAAATTCGCCCCAAGGTGCTGCGTTTGCAAAAAACCCATCATGCCTGAACCTGGCGAGGAAGAGACTGTCAGGGTTGTTGCTTTGGATCGTAGCTTCCACATACAGTGCTATAAATGCGAAGTAAGAACAAAATCTGCTTTGAACCGGCGAGAAAAATATTCGATTTAAATTCCAGGATTGTGGGCTCGTGTTATCTTCGGAAGCCGAAGGTCGTGGGTGCTATCCTTTGGACGACCACGTGCTCTGTAAAAGCTGCAACGCGAAACGCGTGCAGGCCCTTACAAGTCACATGACTACCGAATTGTAAGACAGCTCAAGTTTTCTGGTCCTATTGGGAGATGTAAGTTTGCTTCTCTAGTGCCAAGCCTATGTGATTTTTTTATTCAGTTTAGTGTTGGTATATTTTATTTGCTTCAAATAAAATGTGGAAAAGAAGTACTAAATGCAAATAATTTATTTATCAACACCTAAAACCACTTCATGGTAGCCCTGGGGTGGGCACAGAGTAGTCGTCATCTTCTACTTCACATTCTTTTTCCCAATCGTCAGGTACAACATTGGAAGTCAGTTGTATGAGTTTGGGAAGGTGACAAAACTTCTCGCATCCTGGTATGACCAAATTTTGTAGTTCTTGTTTAGGGGAGTTCCTGTAGTATATCTACGACACTGGTAAGTAAGTACGCTATGAAATTTTCAAGTACCAACTTACCTCTATACCATATTCGTTGGTAATAGTATCCCTGTGTAGCTCCAGCAAGATTGTAGCCCCAAAGCCTGGAACTTGAGGCTCCCAAACGTCCAGCACACTCAACAGATTTGCTATGGTCGAATCATGACCTCCCAGCACGTACGTCTTTATTTTCCTGAATTTTGGGGGCACTTTGAAGCTCCAATCGTCCAAAAGCTTCTTCAGTAGCGGACCTGCCTTTAGTCTCTTCAATTTTTGGCTGTATACGTTAAGGACGTAGCTAAATGCGGTAGGTTGCATCATTTTCTCAGGGTACAAACCTTTGGTCCATCCGGGTAGAGTCAAATTGCACCCTTCCTGATTTTTTTTTCACAGTTAATTTCGATATTATTATGTTTAGCTGTGCTTACCTCTGCTTTTAGAGTGCTATAAATGTCTTGTACGTCGTCGAAATTTTTCGTGGCTTGTCCGGTAGCATTGCTCAAGTCTTTGAATAGTTGTTGGTATTGTTCGAGCTTTTTTTTAACTTCAAGTGTTTCTAGAACTCGTCGGAGTTCTAAATGATAAGCTGGACACGGTTTCCGCACCAGGAGAAGCTAAAAAGTTATAACAAATACGGTTTCTATTCGTATTCGTAGTCATATTCAAAAAACCTCTCGATATCCCCCTGTAATTCGGAGCCGCAGTGTAAACAAGTTTTTATTGCCGGTTTTTTGCTTCCGCCGTGTGTTTTTTGCTACTACTGTGAGTCCAATGTCGTGCGCAGTAAAGCGTAGTTAGTGTGAAATTACGTACGGTCGCGACGGTGTTTTAAATACGTGAACCGGAAAACATGTAGTGAAGTGACGAAAAAGGGATTTTACTAAACGGATTAACCATCCAGGGGTGTCTTCGGACATGACCACGGACTAAGGTAGGCGTTTTTATTCCATATACTTACGCTATCACTATCTAACGGCTCGGCAAACACTGGAATCGGTTGCCAATCCAGAGGGCCCCATTTTTGACCGTTTTTCGGCGGCCACAGCCCCGCATTTATCATTTCCACGCTTGCTCTTGTCCTGTCTACGTCCGTAGATTGCGAATAATACTCCTGGACTTTGAATTCGTCCCCCAAAAAAATGCCGTAGCGTTCCCTCAAAAATTTTCCGGTTTCGAAGAGTTCGCGTTTGCCGATCTGTAAAAGTCAGCTCAGTATCTGGTTTTTTGATGGGATCATGTTTACGTTGGTCAGTTGGCCCCATCCGAAAGGGAAGTAGGTTTCATTGATGTGGGGATCCTTGGGGTAGGTGCTTTGAGGCGTTCTGGAGCCGTGTCGAAAGATCTGCGGAAAATTTGAGACTTCTAGACGATTCATCGTCATTGGTTTATATTTTGTCCGTTATAGACACACATTTTGCCTGCTCGTACAATATTTTCCTAAGATATAGTCCGCGAGAAAACTAGTTTGAATAATTATAGATTCACGTAATAACACAATTCTTGAGATTATCAAATTAATAATTTTTTTAATTACATTCGGGATTAAGCTGCAACAAAAATTTTGCTGGAGCATTGACAATCAATGTTGGCTTTCTACTTGAATTTTTTGAGAGTCTATATCCTCTGGAAATTTATAAATTGTTGAAGTTGTGTCTGTCTCTTTTAATTATCGGCGATCTCTCATTGTTATATATTAAATTTTTCATTAATTTCTTAGCCAAGATGCATACAATAGAATTTGTCCACTTAATTTACAAAATAATTAATAGACCAAATGTGGCCCAGTTATTGACTGTCTATGGCAATATATTTTAATCTGTTTAAAGTTTGTTAGTTTAGAAACAAACTGCTCTCAGTAGATCTCCTAATCTTGTGATTTAATTACGCCACATGTATTTTAATCTTAACTAGCTTACCACGTGTAGCATTTGCAGTTGTCTAGTATCGTTATCGGAGCTGTTTTTGACGCTCAATGCAATTATTAGTATTATCAATGCTGCACCACATAATGAAGCAATAATCCAGAAAGATTTGGGTATCTGAAACAAAAACTCTGGTTCAAATCCTCTCGTTTTTCGTCGATATTTTCGCCAAAAAATACAGCTCATAGAATGCAGCAACCTCACCGATTTCATATCAACTTTTATTGGACTGATACGAGAGTTAACGATTTAAAATGTTGCCGCCAATTTGTTTGTAACAGAAAACTGGAATTCTCAGTTGTAGATAAAACAGGTGACCTTCGCACGGTGAAAGTGGAGACCAGAATGAAATTTTAATTGCATAAAGCAGCCTTACCTTCATCGTTCTTTTGTTAAAAAGATGCACAATACACCACTGCCTTTCGTAATCAACTTGTTATCTATTCTGTGCCATTGTATACTGCTTAGACTCGTTAACAGTTGCTTTCGCTTGCTGGAGCCACCATTTGCGGTTGAACAACGTTGCCACTAATTTAAATAACGAAACAGGTTTACAGGAATTCATAAAATCGAAGCGCTACACTATTACCTTCTCAGGAACCGTTTCACGTAATTCAAATTCAAATCAAGCACCCCGTTTTCGCGCCATCTCACTCGAAACAAAACCGAAACGCCCAACTGTCAATCCGCTTGTGTACATCCGTAAAATTGCACTCGCCACTAACGAATCCGGTGTACAAGATGGAAAAGCGCGACAAGGTCTTCAGGCGCAAGGGTAAGAGGGCGGAAAGGATGCCCCAGGTACCCCCTAAACCTCGACAATTTCCAGTGACGTTCTCGGAGAGCCAGACGAAGCTGAAGAACGATGTGGTGCGCAAGGACGTGCCGCGTCCCAGGAGCAGGAGCGTCTACACCACCAACTCCTACTTGAGCGACGACTCCAGCGGGGCCGTCAGAGATTACAGCAAGTACGAGGGGTCCCCGTGGTTGCCCAGGCAGTTGTCCCACAAGAACCTGTACCTAGAGGACTACGGAGTGAGTTTTGACGGAGTCTCGTTGGGAGACCAGCGTTGATCGGTTGTTTTCTTGAAGGATGTGTGGGAAGACGATTCTATTTTGTGCGGCACTACGGTTTCGCCCCATGGGGTGATTTCCCTGCGCCTCCACGATCGTATCCGTGTTGATATCTCGTTGGACAGGGCCGTACGCATCATCAACTACAAGAGCGGCATCATAATGGCGTTGAATTCCAGCGGGAGCTCCTCCGCGTTGCTCCATCCTAATGGGAGGGTTTTCCAGTACGGTTCCAGGGTGGAGATCATGGCTTTAGATTCGCAGGGCAATAACAAGTAAGGTTGATGGGTGGGGACTTCTTTCTTTAGATTGGTAATTGCGGGAGATACTGTCACAAATTGGTTTAGTTCTTGGGGAAAACGTGTACTTATTTTTTTTTTAGTACAGTGGAGTTATGTTCAATTACATAATTCTGCAAAAAAATAGTTTCAGATACCATCATTTAATATTCAACAGGATATAGTCTTGCAATGCTAACTAGGTTTTTTACAACCCTGTGCATATCACAGTGATAATCAGTAGAACAATTTTGTATTTGTTTGGCTCAAACTAATATCATTATTTTCCCTCTTGAAGGATCATTTTTTGGTCTTTGGAATAAGATAACAATGATGGCTCTTGCTTCCTTGTTCTCTATTTCACTGTTAGCCATTTCTTCATTCTGAACTGTGCCTGAAGATGAAGCTGTTTCCAAAAAAAGGAATATTTGTCTCATTTGCATACACAGTTTGTAATTTCAAAGTAAATACATTTGTGTAGTTGCTAGTTAAGTCTAGCTAAAGATGGCCCTTTATTAAATATCTGCCACTTCAAAACTAAAACTCTATCTTGGTTTAATGGCACAACAAAAAACCAGGTCAAAGAACTTTGAATTGTACGTACTGTTAGCCATTGCTGATTATGTATAGCTATTTTGAAAAAAATTCAGGTAACTGAATAATTGGCACATTCAACAAATATATTTTTTAAATTTTGCATTATACATTTAACTGCATATTTTTTGTAGCAGATAATGCTGTAGTTAGCTTGTCAAAGACAATTTCATTAATTTTGTAAAGTACTATAATATTACCAAAAAACGATTTGAAATCTTGTTTATTTGGTATATGAGTATGCCTTATACATATACATGTAGGTAAATTTCATGTGAGGGCGTTCCCTATAGCCAAGCCTAGATATTTATAGTGTATTTAGTCTTATTATAGCAGTCATCTAAATCATTCAAGATCATTGTTAATATCATATTCCCAATAAAACTATAACTGTCATCTCCAAATATAAAGTATTTTGATTTTAATTTGACAAATTTCAATCTGTTCATATACAGTAAATATTGTAAGGGCCCCAAAACCTAATATTGGGCAACTCCCATCTCACTCTGCCAATTAACAAAATGTAGTGTTTTCTATTCTCGGAATTATGGCACATATCTCTAAAAACCATGTTACATAGTTTGTGTAATAATAACTGTACCTTCACTATATCAAAGGCTTTTTGTAAATCAACAAAGAGTACCACCACATACCTATTTTTACTTTCTTTTTGAGGGCCATACTGTTCTGTATCAAATCCACAGTTTTTGTAGAGAAAGCTTGTCAGTGTCGCTTTATAACGTTTTCTAATATTTCTGAAAATGCGGTACCTAAGTTCTGAAATAGGCCTATAAATATTCATGTCATCCTCTTTCTTTTTTTATATAATGAGATTATTTTAACCACCTTTAATTCTTTCGATACAGCACTTATTAAGTCAACAAGCTTTTCTCCTATTACATCAAATAATTTTATGGTATTTTGTTTGGTAATTCCAGGAGAAGACACATTTTTTAGTTCAGTCAATATTTGGTGTTGTGATTTTGTGTTTTAGGCCCACATTTGAGAAATGGTGGTTGCATTCAGTTGCAATTCTTTTCTTCGTTTTCTATTCTAGTTATTTTTTTCATTTTGAAAATCTTCTATATTTTAATTGGGATTCTGTAAACACACTAAAACCCAGACAGTCTGGAAAAACATTATTTAATAGTTATTCCAATATTACGTAGGTATTGTATCTGAGTAACGACAAAACTTATTAGATCTGTTTATAGGAAATTGTAGTCATAAAAATGACTCATGCAGTGAATGTTTTTCCAGTCAAAATATAAAAAAAATGCCAAAAGGAAACTTTTTAATCTTTAATCTCCCGAAATAATTATTGTGTGCATAAAGTCTCTGTAGGTGATGATATTAACTATTTCTGGTTTGTCCAAGAATTAAACATATTTCAGACAGTTCTGGCCAGTAGCCAATCTAAAGAAATATTGTCGCTTCAAACGCAATTTTCTGGAATCAGGTACGCGAAAATGTGGTACAAAGGAGTGAGCTTCACCAGCGACCAGTGTGCTTTGGTTTATTTGGTGGATTCGGCGGGAACGAGGACCACAACCGACACTTTTTCCGATCTGAGCGGGGACTTCTCCCTAGGAGTGTTTTACAGGTTTCCATCTGGTCGAATACCGCTTTCTCTTGGACTTTAAAACACTCGCATCGGTTTCTTACAGCGATGGTCACTACACGGCCGATCCTCAGACCACCACCCACGGTCCCCATGTGGTAAACGAGGCCCTCGCTCACCTTCAAGCCTCGACTTACTGGATAACGGAAGACGCCACCGATAACTGGATCATCAACAGCGTGAGGGTGTCCCAAACGGCGGACGGTCTCGTTAGGTACCTTGGCCGCTTAAAGGGGGTTGTTTTCTCTCCACTTTCCCTTCTGTTCCTCGTATAGGGTTGGGCGTAACAGCAACAAGTTCTCCCTGCGCACTTCCCCTGGGAACGGCTCAGCGTCCATCAGTTCTCCCTTCCTGCACTGCACCGGATCCATGGGCCAGACACGTCATCTTTTCGTGAGAAGGGGCGAGAGACGCATGCACTACGACGGGGCCAGTTTTATCGTCCGTAACGCCGGGCATTCGGCCGGTTTCGACGACAAGCACCAGCTGAAGGTGTACTAGTTTTTTTCGGAAAGTTGGAAGATATAAATTCAAGTCGCAGGCGAATAGCGAATCTCTTATAAAGTGGTGGCATTTCGATAATTCTGTAGGGTTTAAAGAGATCGGCAACTAAAGTGGATTAATTAATTGAGTAAAACGGTGTGTTTTATGAAAAGTGAACTGCACACACGATGTGGGATTGTGAAAAGTATCGTCAAGGAATTTGACAATGACTTGTGGCTTGATGCGCTGTTGTCCATTGTTAATAAAAGCTTGAGTGATTAGAGGCGTTTTCTGTTTTTGTCAGACGAATATCTTTAGAGGAATCTTATAAATATTAAGTCACAAATTTTTTACTGGATCACTAGTGGTCAGTATTGATAATATTTTACATATTGAGGGTGCTAACACATCAGGACACTTTAAAAAATATCTTTCATGGATTTCAGAAATCGAGATATGTAGTGTTATTAATTTTGAACAGGTACATCATTTTTTTGTTTCACAATTAGCCTCTTGACATTAACCCAAATTTTTCAGTGTTAGAGCAACATATTAGTAAGGTTTTCCTATAATTTGAGACCTATAGGGCAATCATATAAATATTTTACAACAATTTTAGAAATAAAATTGCAGTATTTGTTATTTTGGTGTATCTTCTATTCCCGAATTATTTGCTTTCTCATTGGCCAAACGATTTTAATAAAATTTTACACACTAGTGCAACAGTACAGTAGGAAAGTACCCTAAAATTTGCAGAGGTCTAACACTATTGTAAATATGTTGGATTAATTTTTTATTCGAACCTTTCCAGTATCGCTTATTTGCAGTGCCTAATATTCATGAATTTTTTACGTAATATCTAGAAAGCCGACATTGATCAAAATTTGCATAATAATGCAGCCATATATAAAACATTCATTGTTAAATTGTCACGGTTTTAAAGCTTTTGTAAATATGTCTATATATTTTTTAATTCAAGTCCGCAAAATACCTCTAATTTGGTACATCTTCTATTCCCAAATTGTTTGCTTCATAACCAGCAAATCGATTTGAATAAAATTTTAGACAGTAGTGCAGCAGTATATTAGAAATATACCTTAAAATTTCCAGAGGTCTAACGCTATTGTAAATATGTTAAACAAATTTTTTTTTATTCGAACCTTTACAGTACCGTTTATTTGGATTGCCTAATATTCATCAATTTTTTACATAATATCTAGAAAGCCAGTATTGATCAAAATTTGCACAATAATGCAGCCATATATAAAACATTCATTGTTAAATTATCACAATTTTAAAGCTTTTGTAAATATGTCTATATATTTTTTAATTCAAGTCCGCAAAATACCTCTAATTAGGTAATCTTCTATTCCTGAATTGTTTGCTTTATAATTAGCAAACCATTTTGAACAAAATTTTACACAGTAGTGAAGCAGTACATCAAGCATATACCCTAAAATTTGCAGAGGTGTGACATTATTATAAATATGTTCTACGAATTTTTTTATTTGAGCCGTTAGAGTATTATTTGTTCGAAGCGTCTCACATTAGTGAATTTTTTACTTGATCATCAGGTAACCAATTTCAATGAAATTTTCCAGAGTAAAGCAACAATGTATTAGGCATGTATAATAAAATTTTCGAAGTATTGCAAACATTTCTACATTTAACTTTGCTTATACATTTCATATTTACGATTGTCTTTTTTATCCATCAACTACAGTTAAATGAGTTTGAAAATAGAGTTTTACGTTTGATTTTTTTCTTGCTGGTATTTCTCCAATGATAAATAAAAAACTCCAATAAAATAAGAAGATAATACTTAAATTGGCACCAAAGATACAATAGAGTTTACCCTAAAACTTTCAAATTCTAGAGGTACTGCAAACTATTCTATGAATTTATACACCTTGCCAACTCATTTGTGTTATCCAACTTATTTTTGCTCCGTTGCCAGGTAAGTCAAGATAATGACACCCTACAAAGGTAAATTTCAGTTTAAAACCAATTACTCAAATTACTTTAGAGCTTCAGACACCTCGAGATTTCTTAATGAAATTTAAAACAACCCCAACCATTTGTAGAAAATATAATTTATTGTACAAAATAAACACTCAACGTCTATTAACAATATTAAAATACTTATCAAACTGTGACTTGTAATTCGAAAATGGCAGGCCTTTAAAAGTTCGCTTCGTAGAAATGCAGTTTCCAAAACTTGTCTGCATCCATGTGCTTACGGTTTCTTTTATATCTGACGAGTAGTCTTCGGACTGCAAACTGTTGAAGAATTCCTTCAAAGCTTCGGCCACATGCTGGAGATCCTCCTCGGAAGATTGACAGACATCTAAAACGTACAAGTTAGGTAAAAGTAGAAGAGGAAAATGATTTTCTTGAAACCTTTGGAAACTGCAGCATCAGAACTACATTTCAATTGTTTTATCTCTTCCACATAGGCTTTCCTTTGCCTTATCCTTTCGAAAATTCGTTCTGGGAAAGCAGCAGGCGACTCTATCAGATCTAACAGCATAAAGATGGTGTCACGATCGAGGTTTTTGAGTGGGGGCAGCACGCCACTGCATAAATTCCTGTAGAACGTCCTGGTGTTGCTGGAAGAAACGCATTGACACATTCTGACATACCATCCCTAACGTACATACTTTTTCATGAAGCTTCTGTTGTATTCGAGAGGAAAATCAGCAAAGATCCGAATTTCCCTCGCCACACTTTTGTTTCGTAATGGCAGGCTCCATTTGTTGTTTGCTGCCAACTGGCCCATAGTTTTCGCGAAATCCCCAAAGTTTTCTCGCATTATTTGGATGGTGTCATGATTGTACTTGTACCGCTTGATTTTTTCCTCAACCTCGGCGCTTACACTGGCGATCTGCTTCTTAATTTTCATGTTTTCTTCATTGGCCTTCCGTAATTCTTCCCCGTATTGAGCTGTCACCGTTTGCTTACCAATTTCTGCTTGCAAGAACGAAATCAACCCATCATATGTTACCGTTTTCTCCTGGTTGTCTATGAACGTTTTGATATGTTCCGATTCTTTGCCGTTCCCAAATTTACTCTCGACTGCTGCCTGTGAAGAAATATTAAAAAAAAAAACACTGAAAACGTTACCAGAACTCACATTGAACTTTTKAAGCTCTTTTTCGTACTCCCCTTGCAAAATCTCAATTCCTTTTTGGCATTTTTTGATCAAAAGTTTATTTTTTATGTGTTCACCATACAATCTAGTCAGAGAGACGTTATCTTGTGGATTAGAACTGAAAAATTAAGTACAAACATAGAGCAATGTATGTGTCAAATGTATTTCTTACTTGTTTTGTAAAACACCCTGTATGGTGACCTGCGCCAATTGTTTAAGAACGTTTTCGTTCATTTCGTTCACTGTTTTCCAAATTGCAGCCCTTTCACAGCCATGCAAAATTTGTGCTGCTTCATTTCTTAAATCGATTTGTTTTAGTTCACTTTCAGGCAGTATATAATCACCCATTTCAAACTCTTGAAGAATTCCAAGGGATTCATCCATACTCATTTGGATTCCAGGTTGTTGTAACTGTGAATTTTCCGTGGGTGTTTTCTGATTTTCCAATAGTTCTTCCAGCTTTTCAGCGCACACCTCTAGATCATGCTTTAAAAAACGATCAATCAGTTACTGGCATTCCATAAATTAGACTTCGCCTTACCAAAACCTTGTCTTCGGCGACAGAGTCATCTGCAGTGGTCGGTGTTAACCGAAGTACATGTTCGATTTTTTCCCTTACCGTTTCAATGTCTTCCTTCAAAGCGTCGGCTTTTGCTTTGTACAGGAACGTTCGTCTGTTATTCTCTTGAATGTTCTGCTTCATCGTTTCTATCTTGACGTCTAAAAATCTTGTTACGTGGATCTGCCTACATTTCTATGGGTGTTTACTCACATTCCATTTTGTTTTGCATCTGCAGCTTGCCCAGTGTGAAACCATCCTCTCTAATCTTCGCTTCCATCTCCTTTACTTTGGTCTCCACTTCCTTCCTCTTGTTATAAACGCATAGCTCTTCCATCGGGTACTGCACAACATCGTTCTTCAGCTGATGAAGTAAGACGTTCTTCTTCATCTCGATTATTTCCTGTTTGGGCTTTACCTTCGTTACTAACTGAGAAAACAGCAGGTTCACGTCCGGTCGCTTTAAAAACCTGGTTAAAAGAGGAAAATTTGAAAAACGCCGGTGATTTGACCGTTAAACCTCACTTCTTGACCGAGTCGCAAATTTCTCCGTCGTACCCCATTGTTTTTAACCACTGTTCGAATTTGGGATTAGAATCCATTGTGTAACGAATTCCACTGCTCAAATTCGAAGAAAATCGATCGTATTTCACTGATAAATGTACGATTTAATTTTAAACGATGCTCCGTCGATAATTGAAGTATGTGTCATATAGGTTGACGTTGACAGAACGCGGTTACTGTCGGTAATAAAAATTCCTGTAAGTGGTATGGCTGCGGCATCTGTCGGTTTATATTTAAAACATGTGATCAAGTAGTTCGCAAATATGTCGCTGCTTTCGTGGAAGAGCCACTGTTGCTGATGCGAAATTCAAACGAATAAAAAATGCTGATATAGATCGACGGCAAAAACTATTAGTTGGCGGCGTACACACTCCAGACTAGATTTTAGTTACGTAGCATCACTTTTACCTGATAATACGATATTTGTGAGTGGCGCGGCACCTGCTTGTAACGTGGGCTAATTAATATGTTATACAACTATTGTAGTGTAAATTTGTTCTGTCCAAAAGGTAAATATTGTTCATTGTGTGATATATCTTAAATACATGTTTAAAAGCACCCACTAGCACCAGGAAAATTAATTCATTGTGCATTTTTCTCCGTTTGTCCTGTAGAAACTGAGAGATTAAATAAACAGTTCCTAGGTGTGGTCATACTTAGGCTTATAATTATGTAAGGATACTAATGTGCTGTAAACTACTCGAGCAGTGTGATCCATTCATTATAATCAGTGATTCAAATTGTGGCTTTTGTTTAAATTTAGATCAATAAATAATCTTTTGATTGTGCACTTTTTAATCCATATTATTTATTTTTCTCAATATTTGGTGAACAATGTTTAACTCCGTAGTAAAAACAAGTACCCTTGATTATATAATGTGCGTTTCTTGCATACGAGGGTTTATAGAATAGACGGGGAAAGATTCAACCAGCCACAAAAATTTTCAGAATATGCCAGCCAAATTCTTATGTAAAATTAAAACCTAATTTTGTTTTTTCTGTGTACGGCATCCTCTTTTTTGAGTTTATACTACTGTCTCTATTGATTGTTCTCAGAGGCTTTGATATGTAACATTTTTGAATGAAATTTTTGTCGATTTTCACAAAGTCTCCAAAAAAACCTGAAATAATTCAGGCAGATAGACGTCGATGTGCTGATTCAGAATATCTATATAACTTGGGGTCCCAGACTTCCGGTTTAGGAAATATGACAAATTATATTTTGCCGATTAAAGATTCAAACACATTAAATCGCTCCTATTTCCTAAACCGGAAGTCTGGGGCCCCAACTTATATACTTTTTCTGAATCAGCAAGTCGAGATCTATCTCTCTGAGGTATATCAGATGTTTTGGATTTTTACAAAGTCTACAAAATCTGAATTAATTCAGGCAGATTGATCTCGACGTGCTGATTAAAAAAATGTAAACAACTTGGGGTCCCAGACTTCCGGTTTAGGAAATATGAGCGATTTAATGCATTTGAATCCCATCGGCAAACTATAATTTTTGTCATATTTCCTAAACCGGAAGTCTGGGACCCCAAGTTATTTACATTTTTTGAATCAGCACGTCGAGATCTTGCATTTTCAGACAGTTTGTAATTTTGAAATAGCACCAAAAATACTCAAGTAGGATTTTTTCATGTCATATTAAACAGAGATTTATGACTTTAAGTATTTAAACATTTGTTCTTCCAGTTATTCATAAACTATAAAAAATTTATAATCAGTACTTGTTTTGCAACACCCTTCAAACTTTGTATTGCACAATTCCCTTTCATTTTTATGAATTCTGTCTTACAGTTAGCTATTAGTAGTAAATTAACCATTTATCCAATTCTACAGTTAGTATGTACTCTCTTTGCACAACAAGTGTACAGTATATCACCCGGGCGCAATGTGAGAGAATTAGGAGGGAAGGTTAAATGTTGATAGGTACACAGGGACACAAATGATATTAATAAGTCATCAAATATACTTTAATTATTTTTTTTACCATTTTTCAATGTTTTTTCTATCCAATATGTCTTTTTTTTCCAGTCTTATGTGGTTTGCACCCTTGGAATACACGGACTGAACTTATTCCTTCTCTGCATGGGCCTACTACAGTCTGTAGCGGCTTGTACACTCAGCATGCTTTTGAGAAGCATACAAAGATGTTACGTCATAGGTGAGTTAATTTTGACTTGCAATTATATTAACAACTAACAACTTTGTGTGGGGTAGCTGTTGGTTTTGCATTCCATGCCTGTCTCTTAATGGTCCAAATTGTATGGAAACCAATCGGGGATGACCCGGCGTTATTCTATGTCATCTCCGCTGCATGGGGTGTATGCAACGCCATCTGAGAGATGTTGAATTTCAGTAAGAAGGGTGTGGGTTCGTTCTACTCCCTTACTAACAACTTAACCTTTCGCAGCTCTACTAACCGGCCTCTACGGGGATATTTATGTATATGAAGAATTGGAAAGTGTGGAAGATTAATTTTCTTTGTTGGCTATATTGAAAACCTGCTGGGAAATTCTTGTCTTCTTAAACATTTCTATGTCGCTTTCAAAATTGACACGATTCTGTGACCTGAAAAAATTCTGATATGACAATATGTTGTCTAGGATACATCCAGACAGGAGGAGGTCCAGACCTACTGCGAATGCAAATGGTGAGTACTATTTCAGTTAGGTAACACATTTATTTGGAAACGGCAAGCTCAAAAGTAAGACAGGCTTTAAATCCCAGTGTCGTTATTTAAACATTACGGATTAAATCAATACTTGTTTAGTTTGAAAGTAATTTTAATGATGCAATATCCTTTTCATAATAAAATGTATATATTCTGGGCAAATATTTAAATTTGTGGCAGTTCTTTAAAGTTGATTGGAAGCTATTGATCGGTTGAGAATTATCTTCATAAAAAATTATTATTTCATCTTTTCAGTACTTTTGCTTACATCATGCTGCCATCGAGAACAGAAGAACGATATAATTTTAATAAGTTCTGAGGTTAATGTTATTGAAAACCTTGCTTTTTCGAACAGTTTTATAATGCAGACATTGTCAATCGCTGCGTGTTTCCTACGATTTTTGGGTTTCAGACTTGGATGAATTATATCCCTGACAGCTCAGCTTTCAATTTTTCATAGAGAATTCAGCGTTTTGTGTTCAAATTTTGGCAGTTATACACTAAACGAGTACATAATCCCATCGGTTTTCATACCGTCGAATATAGTAGCTCAAACCGTATAATCTCACAAATTCTGGTCATGGAAAATGTTTAATGTTTGGCAATAGTTCCCTTTAAATGTATTTGGCCCCTCAACACCTCAGCTTTGCTATTAAGTTGCGTTTTATTGCAAATCTGAAAAACTTTTTACTCCAATCTAACTAATCAAGTAAATTTACTAAAATCAAAACATAAATTCGTCTGTTTATACATAAATTCGCCTGTTTATAACCAAAATTTAACACTTCAAACCCGATCACACCAATTTTAATTCCAAAATTGGTTCAAAACTGTATTCTATTTTAGATTACGTCTTGTCATATCATCTTTTGACTATAATCGTGGAGTTTCAGAACAGAATTACAAAATTAGCAAGTACATTTTTCATTGCTTCAACAATAATCGAGCATTTATACCCAAAATTATGGCTGTAATTCGACATAAAATGATTGGATTTGATATTATCGCATGTCAGCACTGGCAGTTTAGTATCATAAATCACGTAAATCCATAAATACCGGCCGTACGAGGGCATCAAATGGTCGCCCTTATTTCCTTTTAACATATTTTTGCTATTTAGAACATTACAAATGCTTATAAATACTTATTTTTGCGGGTAAAGTCGCGTAAAAGCGCAAATCCAAAATGTGAGGTTAGTTGTTGTTGTTGTTTGGGTTATTGGCTTTTGTCAGGATATGACAATTAGCCAGCACATTATTTATGTATCAGAGAGCAAGGATGATGGGTTTAGGGGAGATATCAGAGGTAAGGATAGTTAGAGAAGGAGAACAGGATAAACAAAAGGGATAAGCACTAGATGACAGCTTTCACACTTGGTATAACCTAAAATAGCCAGCCTAGCTGGTCTAGTGGGTAGCGCGGAAGCGCGACTGCCTATGGCCAGTTAGGCTGCGGGTTCGAATCCCGCGTAAGGCATGGATGTTGTGAATGTTAAATTATGCAATGTATAATATGTAATACAATTTAATACCAATAAACATAAAAACCTAATGAGCTGGCTAATTGCCCTAAGATGGCAGGGCCATTAACAAAATTAAAAAAAAAAAAAAAAATAACCTAAAATGATCCGGGTCGAGTTTGAGTTTGACAGAATGACAATGACATATGACGTACCATAGAGCAAAACATTAATGGATCGATTTGGTACATTTGAAATAGTGTCGCCAGATACGAATTAGTTCACACAATTCCCGTTACTTCGAAATTACCACGAAAACTTGCATTTTATGCTTGAAACGTGATTGTACAAGGATTATACAATAAAAATTATCAATAGTGTTAAAAATGGAATGCCATTATTAACCAGTGGACATCAATTTTTTATAAATGGTAGCCTTATTCACGCTTTTACCGCTAGAAGATGGCATATCCCCCACCTGTTTTAATTTAAAAAATTTTACGTAATTTACATAATCTGCGTCAACGAGTCGGAATACGTACATAATTAATTAATTTATTTGTGCAGTATTTGACCACTTGTATTGGTGTATAGGCATCGCATGAGAATTAAAGGAACCTCGCCAACTGCCTAAGTTCATGAAAGGAATTCTTCAAAGCCATATCCTACTACGAACAGTATCTCATGCTCTCCCAAGAGCTAGTGGACCTGGAGGGCGTGGGCTACTTTTTGGAGTATGCTCACTATTACATCAGCAACTACAGGGAGGCTGTGAGGTATTACGATCCACTTGACGCTGGGGCAACCAGGGACTTCACTGGAGCGCCAGAAGTACTTTTTTTCCATCGTGCACATGACAAATAACTTGACAGGTGAGGAAACAGTTTTTTTGATAGTTGTAATTATATTTTTACATTGTTTTTGATCGTCAGGCAAGTTTCGTGCTTTGGGATGCCCGGACAACGATGGATGACATCGAAGAGGTACCATCGACAGCTGGCGTTGGACCATGGGAGCAGGGATACGGCGACGGAGGCAGCTGCTTGCGGGGCCCTCGGAATACTACACAGGATCTTGCAGAGGTTGATAAAACTACTAGGTAAGTGAAAATCTTGATTATATTGATTTCAAAATGTGTAAAAGGTTCCATAACTCTGCAAATTTGGTACAATGTTCTTCAAACTGAAATAAAGTCACTGCAGTTGGAGATATTTGAAATTGGTTTTAAAGACTGTAAAATAGACATTACTACATATTTTGGAGGGTCGATTTGCGAAAAATAAATTTCCGGATATCCTAGCTCATTTCTGACAGCATTTTTAGAATCTGCAGCTCAAAATACATCAGTATGCTGATTTTGAGCCAAAAATTATGTGAAATTTTTCTTGCATCTTGGTTGACGATTGTTTTACTCAAGATTTTCCGCAGTGCTTAAAACTAGAGATGTCGGTATACTTTGAAATCCATAGTTCATTAATAATAAATAATAATGATAATAATAATATTTATTGAGTATGAAAAACTAATACACTCAGAAGAATAATGACATGAGCAATGCTGATTTACCCCAATACTAGTTAATAACAACAAATCAGTGCACCGGATGATAGATACTGCGGAAGTTAGTTTACCGGAACACGAGTCTTCCCCCAGTGATGATACTAACGTCGCTCATGTTTGGGGTGCTCACGGTAGAAAGACTATTACTAAGACACTTCTGTAACGCGATTTTGATGTATCAGTTCTCAAAAGAATCCGCTTTTCCAGTTTTATTAACGGTTTAACGCGACCTGAATGGCATCGCTTTGTTTGAAATCGCACCCGTGTGAATTTAGCCGCAAAACGAACAGATGTTCCGCGGAGCGGTTCTTTCGAAATGAACGGATCGGTGAATCGATCTTTTCTGCCGCACGCATCTCTAATTCAATCCATCTGTCATTCGGGACTCTTGTCAGCTGTCAATTTCAATGCATTTAGGTTATGATTGTGCAACTTGTGCTGCTAGTACGTGTTCTTTTGTGTAATTTACTGCGAATTATGTTATTTATTTACTTGTAGGACTAACAGAATGACATTATCGCAACCTACTCCTTGCTGTAGTCATACGGAGACCGAAAATCCCCAAATGTTTGGTTAGAAGTGGGCCCCAAGAAGAGATATCGTGGAGAAGTTGTTCGTAAACTTTCGAAGGTAAGTTTTCTGAGTAATTGTTCATTATATGAAACTCAAGAGCACATTTGTGATCACTCAACATAATTAAATTTATAAGTAACTTGCACGAATTAACCGAATTTGTCTGTTTAAAGTAGTACGTTTAGTTTTTTGAAAGACCACACTACTTTTCAACAACGTAATTCAAATAAATCAAAACTGTATTGCTTGATATTTCGTCCTCCAAGTTATATTCTGATCACAAATATTTACACATGACATTATTACAGGAACCTTCAAATTAAGAGAAGTGAAGTGAAGAACGACAAATGCAGCATTTGCAAGAGGTCATATCCATGGCTTACGAAGATCAAGCATCATAATGAACCATCACTAATTATGAAGTGGGCTGCTTTAGCACTTGGGATAAATTCAGGGAGGCCCCGTAGAGCCTGACGATCGACTCCTCCAGTCTGGAGTCTCTGGCGTTCGATTCCAACGACTACGCCCATTCCGACAACGAGGACGGCCCGCCCCTGCGCCGTCTAGCAGTTAGGCGTTCACCAGCTACGCCAGGAGGCGAGGCGAAATCGACGGCAGGACGTCGAGAAATGCAAAGCAGCCGACGAATGGCGTCAGATCGCTGCCGCCTTCACGTCCAGCCCTCCCGTTCAACAGGAGATCCAGATGGTGCTCAGGAAAAAATGGAGACGGCTCCCTTGAAGGCGGAGAAGGGGAAGGGAGAAGAAACGGTCCAGGAAATGACGAAGATCGACACGTCGAAGACGAACAACTCTATCCACGACGCTATTCTGGCGATGTAGCTGCGTCACATCAACAGGGAGCTTACTTACACCTATAGGTGAGGCACTGGAAAAAAAATATGTTGTTTTTTTTACTGAATCGTTTCAGTTTCTTCACGGTTAGCTTGCTTACCCTCACTTTTCTTACGACAGCGGTTTAGATTTGTGTTTCTAGGAATGAATCCTGCCCATCTCTAATAACAATGCCCCAGTAGCAGTAGTTCAGAGTCACAATATGTTAACTGTCATGTTTAGATTTCTATACGGTTTTAAATGTGCAATTTATCGTAAAAATATAATTTTTTTGGTCATTATGGTGCATAACACTCATAAATACTTGTTTGTTATGCCATGGAACTAGAAAAAATTGCCTTTGATGTACACATCTATCTTGGGAGGTTAGTTTTTTGTCGTTTCTTTATGTTTATGTGAAATTTTTCCTGAATCTTGGTGGATGCAGGGTTTATTTTATTTTTAGGCTAACCCMTTTGTTGTTTTTCCACCTCGAAACTTGACGGTCTCCGMWTACGCTAATTTTATGTTAMTTTACTAATGTGGACCTGCTACATTTCGAAGTGGTGTCAGTTCATCTCTAGCTGCAACGGTTTGTCTGAAAAGTGCCCTAGAGTAGAAGGGTCGATTTGCGAAAAATAAATTTCCTGATGTCCTAGCTCATTTCTGACTGCATTTTTGGAATCTGCAGCTCAAAATACATCAGTATGCCGATTTTGAGCCAAAAATAATTTCCACTGAAAACTGCGAAAAAGCAAAGGCTTTATGTTTATGTGAAATTTTTCTTGAATCTTGGTTGACGATTGTTTTACTCAAGATTTTCCGCAGTGCTTAAAACTAGAGATGTCGGTATACTTTGAGATCCATACTTCATTAATAATAAATAATAATGATAATAATAATATTTATTGAGTATAAAAAACAAATACACTCAGAAGAACAATGACATGAGCAATGCTGGTTTAGAGTCATACCCCAATACTAGTTAATAACAACAAATCAGTGCACCGGATGATAGATACTGCATAGCTAGCTGTTAACTATATTCACACTTTACTAGCAATTGAAGACCATCTGCGTATAAATATATGCAGATGATCTTCAATTGCTAACGTCCTCAGAAATAAGCTAGGGTGTTTGGAGAACCTTTTTCTGATTTTTTTTGTCTGTAAAACAGTTGTCTGATATAAAATAATAATGTTACGATAATATTTCTGTGTCCTAATAAGCAACTTTGGTTGTTTCGACAGGAAGGAGCCACATCTGAAGGAGGACAGAGATCCGAAGAGAGTGTCTCCGTTTTCGAAGATGTCGAGTAGAGACGAAGGGGACGGACGCAGATTGCTGACTCCAGGCGCACATCACAGACGGAGAAACAGACGTCCTCAGGAACATTTCTTTGGTTAGTGTTATTTAGAACCTCGCTTTTTCAAACAGTTTGTAATTTTGAAATACCACCAGAAATACTCAAGTAGGTTTTTTTCATGTCATATTAAACAGAGATTTATTACTTTAAGGGTTTTCAAGTGTTTAAACATTTGTTCTTCAGTTATGCATAAACTATAAAAAATTTCTAATAAGTACTTGGTTTGCAGCACCCTTCAAAACTTTGTATTGCACAATTCCCTTTCACTTTTATGAATTCTGTCTTACAGTTGGCTATTAGTAATAATTTAACTATTTATTTAATTCTACAGTTGTTCATATCAGTCAGTATGTGCTCTCTTTGCACAACAAGTGTACAGAATATCCCCCGAGCGCAATGTGAGAGAATTAAGAGGGGAAGTTCGACACGCCTCGACAATTTTTGGGATACGCCTCCTTCGGGGGGACATTTCTGAACTTTGGAGTCTCCGTCAGGGGTTCGCCCCATTGGGAGAGGGATAGGGATGTCCTAGGATAAGGTCCTACTGAAACTCTGAAAATCAAACTTTGCTCTTGGGGTGCGTTCTGCACACAATATTTCCCCTTTCAGCTTGCTAAACAGTGCAATACTGATTTTATTTATCAGTTCTTTTTTGTGTTGGAGAATTTTAATGAAACCTAGAGTCCCCACATGAAGGGTGCTGTGGTATTTCAGTTGTTTTAGTGAAAAATTTTTTTTAGTTTCAATGCATAATTGATTGTAGTTAGACGAATAGTAATCTTATTTTTATAAAGGATTTCTGATGGTAATTTTGAAATTCCATGCTCAAGTAGGACTTTATTGCAGCATATTTCACACAAATTTATAACTTTTAGTGATTTTCAATCAAAATTTTATAAGTCTCAATGGTCATTGCAACAGATTTTCACTCACTCACAGCAGTAAGGTTATCGAGAAGGATCCGTGAGGTTCGATCAACCCCGAAGTTAACGAACGCACCTATCCCCGTTCCCAGTTAAACCGGGATGCCTACAGATCGTGACCTCGTTGACCTGGCGCAATTGCATACTGAGGGTGCTTTGTTAGCTGCAGAGGCAGGATTGTTGGGGTCTCCCGTTTCCTTTCAAGTCCCACCGTTCGTAATTAGGGGTTGGTTTGGAAACTGCAGCCAGTTCGGCTCGATAATTCTACTGCTTCTATTGTAAAATGTCCTATATGTTGCACCAATCATTGCAGACATATTTTTGATTCAGTATACATTATTATTTTGTATTTGTTTGACATTAATAGACCCACAAACTGTATTTTTGCAATATAAATTGCCTGTTCACCTTTCTTTTAGTATTTTATTGTACATTTTATTAATTTTTGTATTAAATGATGTGTAACAATTATTATAACTGTTTTTTCTTTATAAATAAACATTATAGAATGCTAAAAGTTGTTTTATTTTTAGTAAAAATTGATAATTTGACCATTATTTTGAGTAAAAATTGATAATTTTAACCAAATTGGTAATAAAATCGTTGCAGATTTCTGTAGTTCAGAAAAATCTCAATAGATGGCGCCACTTGTCGGGTGGTACTGGCCATCTATCGGGAATTTTTCGAACTAATACCTACATACCTCCTAATATGTGCTGCTGTGCTCCTGATACATGGAAATTTCCACTTAAAATTAATTTTTGTGCTCCTGATACCTCCTAGAAGTTCGAAAAATTCCCGACAGAGGCGCCACTTGTCGGGTGGTACTGGCCATCTATCGGAAATTTTTCGAACTAATACCTACATACCCTCTTTTACTCCTGTGATCCTGATACAAAATCCGATTTTTCGTATGAAAATTTTCGGATTTTGTATCAGGATCACAGGAGTAAAAGAGGGTATGTAGGTATTAGTTCGAAAAATTTCCGATAGATGGCCAGTACCACCCGACAAGTGGCGCCTCTGTCGGGAATTTTTCGAACTAATACCTACATACCCTCTGATACTCCTGTGATCCTGATACAAAATCCGAAAATTTTCATACGAAAAATCGGATTTTGTATCAGGATCACAGGAGTAAAAGAGGGTATGTAGGTATTAGTTCGAAAAATTTCCGATAGATGGCCAGTACCACCCGACAAGTGGCGCCTCTGTCGGGAATTTTTCGAACTAATACCTACATACCCTCTGTTACTCCTGTGATCCTGATACAAAATCCGAAAATTTCGATATTTTTTGTATTAGTTCGAAAAATTTCCAATAGATGGCCAGTAGCACCCGACAAGTGGCGCCTCTATCGGGAATTTTTCGAACTAAATTTCTGTTTTACAGAAAACTGTAACGAATTAATTAAAAATCTGAAATTTTCACAAATTAATAGAAATAAGCAACAATTAGTGTAATAAAAGACGTTTTATTGTAGAATAATTGTATAATTACAAAGTATTACAATATTATGCTTGTTTTCTGTGTTGCTGTGACTCTCTAAGAGCTGAAATCGACGGTGGTGCATGCTCTACCCTCCTTTCTCCTCAATCTTTCCGGAAACGGAGGCTGGGGCTCTGTCCCTTCCTTCAGTGATGGCTCCTCCCTGGAAAAGAATCATTGCACGTCAAAAATCTTGAATTTTGGTATAGATTAAGTGAATACATCTAACGAGCTTTAAAAGGAACATTAAGTTACCTCTATGTTTGTCTTTTCTGCTGTAAAATCATTGGGAGGTTGATTGTTCGCAGCCTGGACATCGCTTTCTCAGTCTGGTATAACCTGTGATGTGCGCCCTTGTGACTGGAACAGCTGGAGTCAGCAACGCTGCGTCCATCGCCTTCGTCTCTTCTTGAGATCTCCGAAAACGGAGACACACGCTTCGTCTCCCTGTCTTCCTTCGGATAAGGCTCCTTCCTGTCGAAACAAAAAAGACTGTTTATTAGGAGGCAGAAATATTATCGTAACATTAATATTTTGTATCGAACCCCTCTTTTATGGAGAAAAATTACCAGAAAAAAATTCTCTGAACCTTCTAGTTCATATCTGAGGACATTATCGGAATCTAGAGCTTAAAATGCATCAGTGTGTCGAGTTTTGAGCTCTAAAACAGAATTATCGGAAGCGGCTGAAGTCCAAAATTAAGTGAAAAAATTTTTCACCTCGGATTTGGCCAAGATTCACTTTCTTTACTAATTTTGACCTCCTGAAGCGATATCTGGCTTCAGTTGGTCGCTAGCTGCAACAGTTCTCTTTGAAAGTGGTCCGAAATAGGTCACAAAATAGTAAACTTACACTTTCAAAAATCATAAAAAAATAACGGTTAGTCCTGGCGACCCGGTGCCAAAAGAATCGGAAAGAACGTTCAATTCTGTGTTGGGGTACCGATTTTCAAAAAGCTAAGTCCTCAGATGTCGACGCTATAAGCTTCTTTCCGAACCACTGCACTTTATGAACAAAAAACGCAATAGAAAATTCCCTGAACTTACTAGCTAATTTCTGACCACATTTTTGGAATCTGGGGCTCAAAATACATCGGTATGCCGATTTTGAGCGAAAAGTAGATTTTTTGCGAAAAAGCAAAGGCTAACCCCTTGGTTGATTTTTGGTCTTGAAAATTTATCGTCTCCGATTATGCTAATTTTAAGTTCATTTACTAAGCTGGGCTTGCTGAACATCATAGTGGTGTCAGTTGGTCGCTAGCTGCAACGGTTCGTCTGAAAAGTGGCGTAGAGTAGGTTCGTCCGATGTTCGAAAATTCTGCGAAAAATTTTTTGTCCTCGCTTTTGGACCAAATTCAGTTTCTTTACTAATTTCGACCTCCTGAAGCCAAATCTGGCATCAGTTGCTCGCTAGCAACAACGGTTTGCTTTGGAAGTGGTCTGGAATGGTTAAGTCACAGGATTTTAAGCTTAAACTTTAGAGATTCATAAAAAAATATCGGTCAGCCCTAATGACCTGCGATAAAAATAATTATAAAGAACATTCAATTCTATGCTAGGATGAGGATTTTCAAACGGTTATGTCAACAGCTGGCGATACTATGGACATTTCCTGGAATCATTGTTTTCCAGACAAAAATAATCAGAAAAAAATCCTCAGAATTTTCTAGCTCATTTCTGAGGACATTATCGGAATCTAAAGCTCAAAATACATCAGTGTATCGAGTTTCTAGCTCTAAAACAGAATTATCGGAAACGCCTTAAGTCCAAAATACAGCGAAAAAATTTTTCACCTAGGATTTGGCCCAGAGATTCACTTTCTTTAATAATTTTGACCTTAGGGATCCAAATCTAGTTGCTGTTGGTCATTGAATGCAGTTTATAGATTAAAAAAAATCCAAAAAAAAGTTCGCTTGTTCACTTTTCTTACCAAAAAATCGCATACTTGCAATCAAAAACAAATCGCCGTGAAATATAATCAGATTGATAACAAAATTCACCTTCTAGTCGTCATCTTGTTCTTCACCTCCCTCTCAAGTATGTCGGCGGTGGTGAGATCGGAACTTTGGATCTGCTGAAGGGCACCGGCACCTTCCGTGAGCCATGGCTTTCCAGACCTTCCACTTTCCGTGGGCACGTCGCTGTTTTCCAATATACCGATTGCAATCTTGTCCAACATGGAAGCTCCTTCATTCTGGGGTGCGGAACTTCCGTTCTGGCTGAGCAAAAGCTTGGAAAGGGGCGGGGCTAAGCCCAAACCTAACGAGAGACGTAAATTTAAACGGTTGTCGATAGAAAAGTAAGGATAAGCAGGAACAGTGAAGAAACTGAAGAGATTCAAGTAAAAAAAAACTCTCAACTCACGTAACTGTAAGGGCAACATTTTTCCAGTGACTCACCTATWCTCCTTTCGTGATATACTTCAGAGATCGTCGGGGTAAGCTCCCTGTTGATGTGGCGCAGCTGCGTCGCCAGAATGGCGTCGTGGATAGAGTTGTTCGTCTTCGACTTGTCGATCTTCGTCATATCCTGGACTGTTTCTTCTCCCTTCCCCTTCTCAGCCTTCGAGGGAGCAGTCTCTATTTTTTCCGTCGGCGAGAAGTAAAGCAACCTCTCACCGGTTGGGACAGTATCATCCGGTTCGAAAGAGTGACGACCAACATTCGTTTGGGGATGGACGACGTTCTGCGTGGACGTAGATTCGGTTCGAACGCTGAGTCTGTTTTAAAAACGGGATTTAAAGGATAAACGAAACGGGAGTTTTTTATTTCATCACCTTTCCAAAGCAGACATGACGTTTCGTGCTTTCTTGTACACCGTTTTGTTTTTGGAGAGGCCGACGAAAAGTTTGGCCTCCATTTTTTCCAGCTCGCTGTCGGAGCTGTTTTCGAAGGCCCCAGGGRCCAAGTTGTTGTACAGGGAAAGATCGATTGGTTGCGCCGTTCTKGTGAGAGGAATCGATGTGACCTGTTGAGAGAAACACCTCAAATAAATGCTACGCGCATTTAAAAAGTATCAAACATTTTTTACTTATTCGCTCATAATATTCAAACCAAACTACAAAAAAATAAATTTTAAACACCAACAAACACAGAATTTTAAGCAATTTTTAATCAAACAGTGCAAAAAGTACTGAATATCTCTATTGGTTTTGGAACTATCGAACAAAAACCCAAAAAGTATCAGATACTTTTTAGTTATTCGCTCATAACATTCAAACCGAACCACAAAAAAATAAGTTATAAACATCAACAAACGCAGAATTTTAAGCTCTATCAGGTAGTGCAAAAAAGTACTTAATATCTCTATTGGTTTTGGAGCTATCGAGCAAAAACCGAAAAAGTATCGGATACTTTTTAGTTATTTGCTCATAATTTTCAAACCGAGCCACAAAAAAATAAGTTATGAACATAAACAAACGCAGAATTTTAAGCTCTATCAGATAGTACAAAAAAGTACTAAATATCTCTATTGGTTTTGGAGTTAACGAGCAAAAACCGAAAAAGTATCGGATACTTTTTAGTTATTTGCTCATAACATTCAAACCGAACAACAAAAAAATAAGTTATGAACATCAGCAAACGCAGAATTTTAAGCTCTATCAGATAGTGCAAAAAAGTACTGAATATCTCTACTGGTTTTGGAGCTATCGAGGAAAAACCGAAAAAGTATCGGATACTTTTTAGTTATTTGCTCATAACATGCAAACCGAACCACAAAAAAATAAGTTATAAACATCAACAAACGCAGAATTTTAAGCACTATCAGATAGTGCAAAAAAGTACTGAATATCTCTATTGGTTTTGGAGCTAGCGGGCAAAAACCGAAAAAGTATCGGATACTTTTTAGTTATTTGCTTATAGCATTTAAAGCGAATCACAAAAAATTAAGTTTTAGACACCAACAAACGCAGAATTTTAAGCTCTATCAGACAGTGTAAAAAAGTACTGAATATCTCTATTGGTTTTGGAGCTATCGAGCAAAAACCGAAAAAGTATCGGATACTTTTTAGTTATTTGCTTATAGCATTTAAAGCGAATCACAAAAAATTAAGTTTTAGACACCAACAAACGCAGAATTTTAAGCTCTATCAGACAGTGTAAAAAAGTACTGAATATCTCTATTGGTTTTGGAGCTATCGAGCAAAAACCGAAAACGTATCGGATACTTTTTAGTTATTTGCTCATAACATTCAAACCGAACCACAAAAAAATAAGTTATGAACATCAACAAACGCAGAATTTTAAGCTCTATCAAATAGTGCAAAAAAGTACTGAATATCTCTATTAGTTTTGAAACTATCGAGCAAAAACTGAACAAGTAACGAATACTTTTTATTTATTCGCTCATAACATTCAAATGGAACTAAAAAAAATAAGTTTTAGACATAACAAACGCAGAATTTTAAGCTCTATCAAATAGAGCAAAAAAGTACTGAATATCTCTATTGGTTTTGAAACTATCGAGCAAAAACTGAACAAGTAACGGATACTTTTTTATTCGCTCGTAACATTCAAATGGAACTAAAAAAAAATAAGTTTTAGACATCAACAAACGCAGAATTTTAAGCTCTATCAAATAGAGCAAAAAAGTACTGAATATCTCTATTGGTTTTGAAACTATCGAGCAAAAACTGAACAAGTAACGGATACTTTTTATTTATTCGCTCATAACATTCAAATGGAACTTAAAAAAATTAATATTTAGACATCAATAAACGCAGAATTTTAAGCTCTATCAAATAGTGCAAAAAAAGTACTGAATACTCTATTGGTTTTGAAACTATCGAGCAAAAACTGAACAAGTAACGGATACTTTTTTATTCGCTTATAACATTCAAATGGAACTAAAAAAAAATAAGTTTTAGACATCAACAAACACAGAATTTTAAGCTCTATCAAATAGTGCAAAAAAGTACTGAATATCTCTATTGGTTTTGAAACTATCGAGCAAAAACTGAACAAGTAACGCAGAATCTTAAGCTCTATCAGACAGTGTAAAAAAAAGGAATCCGTATTCTTGTTCTTGAACCAAATTTATATTTGAAATGTAATCTGGCTTGGGAAGTTTAAAATCGTGTAAAACGAACAATTTTCAGAGCGGTTTTGGGCAAATACACACAGGTGTTTAGTACTTGGAACAGAACCAAACGTGTCATCAAAGAATTGTGAGAATTTTTCAATTTTAGCCATCTCTGATCTATCATCTTGCTAAAAGATGATTTCAACATCGCAATAGAGTAAGTAAAAGCGTCTCTGATGGGGATGACATGTTCGGTTTGCCAGGAAACATCAAACCGCTCACCTGCGTCTGTCGTCTCAGCACAGTGGCGTGCCCGTTGTCCCAATCCGTGGCACTGCTGGCGCTGCTCGAGCTGTCCGGCCGCAACGCCCCCTCGTTCTGCACGTACAGGTTGCGGATCCTCGTCTGGTGCGCCAGACTGAGCGCCATCTGGCTCTCCTGTTGAACGGGAGGGCTGGGTGTGAAGGCGGCGTCGCTCTCGCCGCCTCCGGGACGCGCCAGCGGTCTGACGTCGTTCGTGGGCTGCTTCGCGTCATTTGACGTCCTGCCGTCGGGCTCGCCCCGCCTCCTGACGTAGCTGGTGAAGGCCCCGCCGCCCAGACGACGCAGGGGCGGCGCCGTCCTCGAGAGGGGCGGCACGACGCGATTTTTGGGCGGCGCGGGCGACGGCGACGGAATTTCGTTGTCGGAATGGGCGTAGTCGTTGGAATCGGACGCCAGAGACTCCAGACTGGAGGAGGAGTCGATCGCGAGGCTCTTCGGCGCCTCCTGGGTGTCTGGAGGTGGTACAATGTTGACAGGGGCGAGGGAGTACTGAGAGAAATGCGCTTACCAAACAGGGCGAGCAACGCCTGGAGAGTAAATTGGATGTTCCTTCTGTTCGCTTGTTTTCCGGTCCTCAGAGTGACCTTGTCTTGGCCGACGTCGCACAAATCGAATCCCAGGGAAGCCAGCAGCTCGTGGCAACCGGGAACTCGCCATAACCTTCATAAAGAAATATAGACCGATCAAATGTCGACTGTAATAATATTTTTAAGTAATCTATTGAAAATATAACTGTCCTGGATAATCAAGTACCTTTATGGTCAGGTAATGGTACTTATTTTAATAAGATTACGAAAAAATTTTATTTAGTACTTGCACTACAAAAAACCACTGCACTTTACGAACAAAAAACCCAATAAAAAATTCCCTGAACGTCCTAGCTCATTTCTGACAGCATTTTTAGAATCTGCAGCTCAAAATATATCAGTATGCAGATTTTGGGCCAAAAATAATTTCCATTCGAAAACTGAAAAAAAGCAAAGGCTAACCCCTTTGTTGTTTTTTCACCTCGAAACTTGATGCTCTCCGATTATGCTAATTTTATGCTCATTTACTAATGTGGACCTGCTGCATTTCGGAGTGGGGTCAGTTGGTCTCTAGCTGCAACGGTTTGTCTGAAAAGTGCCCTAGAGTGGAAGTGTTGATTTGCGAAAAATAAATTTCCGGAAGTCCTAGCTCATTTTTGACTGCATTTTTGGAATCTGCAGCTCAAAATACATCTGTGTGTAGATTTTGGGACAAAAATAATTTCCACCGAAAACTGAAAAAAAGCAAAGGCTAACCCCTTTGTTGTTTTTTCACCTTGAAACTTGATGCTCTCCGATTATGCTAATTTTATGTTAATTTACTAATGAGGACCTGCTGCATTTCGGAGTGGGGTCAGTTGGTCTCTAGCTGCAACGGTTTGTCTGAAAAGTGCCCTAGAGTAGAAGGGTTGATTTGCGAAAAATAAATTTCCGGATGTCCTAGCTCATTTCAGACTGCATTTTTGGAATCTGATACTATGGACATTTTCTGGAATCATTGTTTTACAGACAAAAATAATCAGAAAAAAAACTTATTTCTGAGGACATTATTAGAATCTAGAGCTCAAAATACATCAGTGTATCAAGTTTTGAACTCTAAAACAGAATTATCGGAAACACTTGATACCCAAAATTCAGTGAATAACAGAAACAAAATCCAAAACTACAAACCGTAGTAAAACTGTGAACCTATCAAACTAACCTGACGTTCAGTGCCACGTCCACGCTATCTCCATCATTATTCTTAGTACTAAACTGGTTCAAAGCTGACTGGATCACACTTATTATGTCATCGGCAGCTTCGGGGCTAGCTGTCAACTTTGACAGGGCATGGATCGAAGTGCTGGACAGACCTAACAGAGCCTGAAGGCTGGCGGAACATTGAGTGAGCCTCTCATCAGGATCGGACTGCGGGAAGAAAACGCTGCTGGGGATTCCGTTGGATGCCGGCTCGAATCTGAAGCCCACGGACATGAGGAGTTCCTTCCATCCGGTTACTATGCCCACCTGTTGAAAATACCGAAGTCACATAGGTAAATAGATTCTATCCTTGAACCTCCGCGAGCTATCGAATCAATTTTGATATTTGTTTCATGAAATATTGATTATAATTGAGAGGAGAGAGAAGAAATTTATATAGAGATCTGGATCAGGCATATACTTTTTATCACCACTATAAATTTGCAAATTGTAGTTAATTAGATATTTATGTTAATTATTATCACTTATTTTAATTATATTTTATTTTGCACTGGGGATAACCTGTTAAATAAACATTTAAATTTCTTTTAAAAAAAAAACTCACATAGGTGGCTACCACATGTAATAGTATTTTACAATGAAAATAAAACAGACTTCAATTTATTTTCATGAAGAACTAAAAGCAAATAGGACTTTTTATACTCTGTATCTCCGAAATCATCATACAAATCTAATCACTTATCCAAGAATTAACTCACCTTATTCTCAATAGACTTCTGCGTAGTATACATAGCGTTCTTCTGCCCCCTGTGTATCCTCTGCAGGCTCTTCTCCACCAGATGCAGCGTCACTCTGAGGGCATCTCTGCACTTATCCGGCATCTTCAGAAGTTCGCACAGAGCCTGACCCATCAACGCCACCTTATTGCTCAACCTGACGTTCGTACCGATCAGCATGAACCCCGCCCAGTTGGCCGGATGCGCGAAGTGTTTCGTGTGCTGCACCGTTTGCATGGCTTCCGCCAAGGCCCTGGCCGCGCGGGTGCCTTGCAATAGAGCCGAATAGAACGCCCTGAGGAGGATTTTCGTCGCCGTGTCGGGCACTGGCCACAGCGATATCAAAACGGCTTGTGCTCCCGCCGCCAGCAAGGCCCTGACCAGGGCCACGAGGCCGTCCGATGTGGCCCAGCCCTGTTGGTCTCGCGTGTGCGATGAGCTTATCTAAAGAAGAAATAGACGGTTTGGTTCGAGTTGGAACTGCGGAAGAGTGGTGAACCTACCACAACCAGTCTGGCGGACAATCTTAGAGAGAGCAAATCAGCTGCGCTCAGGAGAAATTCTGATAGAGGGGGGAGTTCCGCAGCTGTGGAAACCTCACTGCTTTCTTCTTCTTCCGTGTTGTCAGAGATGTACAGTCTTTTGGATTGGCTCTGTTCTAAAACCTGCAAAGGATGTTTGATGATTTGAGGTGCTGTTTATGCAAAAAAAAAGAAATCGACGGATATTATATTTATGTATCTACCAAACATTGGCAATAAAGAAATATTTGTTGGGTTGAAAAAACCTTCATTACTGACATAAATATTATTAACGACAATTAATTAGTTATGGAACAAATAATTCTGAAAGTACAGAAACATCGATTTATAGAGTTATTGCGAGATATCTCCTATTGTAGGTACGAATCCTTCTCAATTATTGGACATTAATAGCACTACATGTGATAATGAATATGACAAAATACAGAAAAAGAGCTACACTTGCTTTGGGAGTACATGCCGTGGAATCAAATATTATTTGCTTCGCACTGTTAGTAAATACAGTTCAATAACTCCTAAAGTATGTAGGGCTCTTTCTTCATTCTTTAGCTATTAATTTCCTGTGATGTGTAGGTCATTGTGGAAAAAAATGAAAAAAAAATCATACCTACTTTCAGAGTTATTCGCCCTGGAATCAAAGAAATCACGTTCTATTTGTTTCGAACTAACAGTAAATACAGCTTAATAATTCCTAAAGTATAAATGACCTTTTTTCCATTCTTTAGCATTTTATTTCTGGTGATATGAAAGTCATTATTGCAAAAAATTAAGAAAAAGTCTTTCCTACTTTCATAGTTATTCGCAGTGGAATCAAAGGAACTACATTCTATTTGCAGTATTACATCCCTTCTCTGTACTATGTACTATGTAAATATTATTTCTTTAAAGGAGATTCTTTTTGAAACTATCAGTTAAAAAACAAGATACAACAAAATATCCTCTTACCTCTGCCGGAGTCAACACCAACGAACAAAGCTTCCACGACACATGAGTGGCCAAATGGACACACTCCGCCTCCTGGATCTGCCCCATGACGTTGTCCTTCGTGGCCTGGCCACCCACCAAGGCCTGCGACTGCAGCATATCCGCGACCATAAGGGCCTCCTGTTCGGCCTGAGGTATGTCCCTCCATCCCCAGTGTTCAGTTACGGCGCTGGGAAGCTTAGGATTACCGACGACGAGACTCCTCACCGACTGGTCTCCGTCCGATCTCCTGGTCTTCGTGGATTTCAACGAGGAAAGATTGGGAACAGAGAGCAACGAAAAACGCTCGCACAGGTACTCGGAAGGTTCGTTGGGGGAGCGTAAAACTGGGAAAGGTACGAGGTAGAGGTCTCCCTCGAGGACCAATATGAGCTCACGGCGTGAGGGCGAAGATTTGCTGTAGCCTGCATGTTCAAAAAATTCGTGAAGACATCGAAAACTTGATGGATGTTTACAAAGACTCACCTCCTTTTTGAGGTAAATGTTCCTCAAACGGCTGTATAAGTAAAGCATACAGAGCATGTAGGCAAGATGGTCCCTTCCATGCGTGTGGTCTCTTTGGAACCCTAGTAGAGCCTTGTGTACTGGCACTGGACCTGGTGGAACCCTGAAGGGACGCTACAGATCCACCCACACTTCCCAGGGAGAACAACGAACTCAAAGAGTAGTTGCTGGAGTTCATCAGGTTCTGTCTGTTGACCATTCTTAGGAAACCTTGGAGGAGATAAAAAAAAATAGCAAAACTTCTTGCATCAATCGCCAAATCTTGTATAGATCAAATTTTTCTCAGGAACAAGCAGCACCTTTTCATTTAATATTGACTGTCCATTCTACTTATAATGCTTTAGAAAAAATTAATGAATGGTCTTAAAAAGTCACAATAATAATAATAAGCAAACTTCTGTTACGCTCACCGGTTTTCTCAGATACAGCGTCCTCGGAACTCTGATCTTCCGCTATCGTAGGACAAGGAGACAGCTCCATACCCAAGCTATCTCTGACGGACGTGACCAGCTTCTCCAAAAGTCCAGTGCCGCTTGGAAACGGATCCGAACCATCACTCGCATCATTCTCGGAGCTGCTGTCGTTCAAAGATGCCGAATGGAACTTGACGATACCTAAGAACGCGAGAAAATCAAACGGAGAGCTTCAAACAAGAGAATCCTCTCACCTTTCGTGGGAACTATCAACCAAGCGTACAAAAAACCCGCCGCCACGCTGTAATAAAGTACAGACGCCCTCTGTCTGTTCACAATGTCTTTAATTTGATCCAGATTGTTGGGATACAGATCTTCGGCGATGGAATTCTTGCTTTTGCCCCTGTTGTCGCTGAGACCCTGCCTCTCCAAGAGTAAATCGACGAAGGCACGATTTCTGCCTCGCTCCGCCACGACCAAGGCCTCCTCTTGCCTGTTCAGGCTGACCAACACTCGCTGCAACACCTGGTAGCTCGAAGTCTGCAGTTCGAATAGCGAAAGCTTGTAATCGGGAGAGTTGCGTTTCTCTCGCCTTATCGTCTCCAGTAAATGAGTGGCGGCTTCCAGTTGTTTCTGCGCACCTTCGAGATCACCGCTGGTCCACAGGGCGAGACCCAGTCGGTTGCGTATCCTCGCCTGAAATGCACAAAACAGTGTTCGAATCCGTCACCACGATTGGTACTGTTGTAAAATAAATAAATTAAGTTTCAACCCAGTACTTTAATTTTTAAAACTAGTACTTCCCTAAAATAAAGATATTAAGAACAAATATGAAATAATACCAGTATTTCAATCAAAATTTTTGAACTGTGCATTTCTTAAAACATTCCTTTTGAGTTAAATGCATTTCAAACAACAACTAATTAAAAAAACCACTACCTTTTACATTTGCTATCAATACTAATAAATTTTACTATATATTCATTGCACAACCACATTACAAGCATTAAATGCACATAAAATAAACGTTTTCGTTATATTCCCAACTTAGCGGCAATTGGCTGAACTAACGTTGACAATTCGCTCAATAAGAGTCGATGTATCCATACAATGTTTTGCTCTATGGAGCAATCTGTCAATGTCATCCTGTCACTTGTTAAATTGACAGCAACCTAACCTCCATTGACTCTTTTGCTCTATGTACGATCCGAGATCTGTCAATATGTCTAAATTCGCGCCAATCTAACCTCAAATCTTATATTTGCAATTTTACGATGTTTTAAAGTAAAAAATAAATATTTTAATGCTCTAAACGGACAAAATCTGTTAAAAAGGAGTGTGGGCGAGCATCTGACGGCTGCTTACGACAAGAATTCATGTGAATTTACTTGATCTGAGCTGTTAAACTATGTGTCAATGTATGAAGGTATCAGAAGCAACGTTATTACGGCGAAATGCAGTCAAAATTCGATTACAAACGCCCAATTCTTATAAAAACAACGAAAAAGGAACGTGCTGATTAGATATTTCAGTTATAAAACCTGATGATTGTGATGGGAAACCGAATAACTTAAGACGTAATCTAAACGTTTGTTCGTAAGCACGGAATACAGTTTTCGAGCAATTTTTGAATTGAAATAAGCATAATGTGGGCTGACGCAGTGGATTTCAGTTATAAACGTGTTATATTTTAGCAAATATAGACCACGACAATCATAATCTGATCTAACCCTATTTTTCAGTTTAGACGCAATTAAACACTTAAAACTTATAACGAATCCATATGAAGACAAGTAATTTCACAACGTAATAAAAACCATATCGACATACCTCCTCGTCTCTGCGTCCCAGAGCTTCGGCGATGCACAGTCCCTGCGTCAAGTAGGCTATCGCTTGGCTACGGTTGCCCAGCAACTGGTGTACCCTGCCCAACGAACTGTAGGCCAACGTTTTGGCAAGCTGATCGTTCGTGCTGGCCGCGACGCTCAGGTGCTGCTCCTGGTAACGGACGGCTTGTTCGAAGTTGCCCAGGGCTTCGTGTACGGCTCCTAAGTTGCCGCAAGCCCTGCTCTGCAACGAGGCGACGCCTAACTCTTCGGCGATGTCCAAATCGTTCTGGTGGTACGTCAGGGCGGTGGCGTACTCTCCCATTTGTTGGTAGACCGTTCCCAGACCCGATAAGGCTTCGGCTTCCATGATTCTGTCGCTGAGGTCCCTGGCGATGGCCCTCTGGTGGTCCAGGCACGACACCGCCTGTTCTAAGTTGCCGAGAGTCGCGTGAAGCTGCCCCAGTTCTCCATAAGCGGCGGCCTTCGCCTCGGGGCTCCCGAGTTCGTGGGAGACCACCAGCCTCTTCTCTAGACACACGAGGGCCTGTTGAAGGTTGCCCAATGCTCTCTGCGACAGTCCTGGTCAACAAATCGAATTTGTTAAGTGACGACGGATGAAGAAGTATGAAAATGTTACTTACCCAGACCCCTGTACGCCCTTTCTTGATCTCTGGTGCTTTTCAGCTTTGACGCTATCGACAGGTATTGCTCGTGGCACTTGACGGCCTCGTCTGGGTCCCCCAAGGCGTCATAACAATCACCGAGACTCCCGAAAGCCCTGCCTCTATCTAATTGTGCAGTAGCCGAGTTCAGACGTTCCAAAATGGCCAGTTGTTGTTCGAAGTAACCTAAAAAAGTACGGGGATGTCCAAAACCATCGATACGCCAAGAAATAAAACAGAAATTCCAATTCGACACTAACCTATGGCATCTTCGTAGTGCGCCATGTTCAACCTGGCTATGCCGAGGTTGCCGTAAGCCTGCGCTTCGACCCCGCAGTCTTGTAATTCCTGGGCCCTCTCCAATTGTTCCTGGTAGCACTTGACGGCGTGCGTGTAGTTGCCCAAAGCCATGTGTACAGCACCCAAGTGTCCGTGGGCGCGACATTCGCCTGACAGCTCAGACATCTCTTGTCGTAGGGTTAATTCTTGCGTGTGATATCCTGTCGGAGGTTTGAACAGTTTAGCAACATAAAAGGCATCTTACTAACGATGACTGTGTTACATTCCTAAAGTGTTGTATTATGAAAGTGGTTTGTAAAGAATAAATAAAATAGAAAACTGTCAATTTTTATTGTATTTCTTGCTCTTTAACCACCACATTAAGATCTGCCCTTAGGGAAGGAATCCACAGAGACTTTAATAAGTTATTATAACTTTATGAATTCTTGATTAAAAATAAAGAAATTCTGTGCATTGTCTATCAAAATATGTAGTAATGTCTACTTTTCAAAGTTCTTAAAACCAATTTCAAATATCTCCAACTTTTGTGACTTTACTTAAGCTTGACAAACATAGTACTGAGTTTGCAGACTTATACATAGTTTCAAATCAAAATAACCTAGCTTTTCACTTACCTAGCGCCTTGTCGAACCTCTTCAACAACCTGTGTGCTATTCCGAGGGCCCCACAAGCAGCTGCCTCCATCGCCCTATCCCTGTTTCCTCGTGCCAATGCCAGCTGTCGATGGTACATCTTAACAGCCTCTTCGACGTCACCCATCTTGATCAAGACATCACCAATATTGCCCAAAGCACGAAACTTCCCTGTTGATCAAGGACAACACAAAAATACAACTACAACTATAAAAAAAAACTGTTTCCCTACCTGCCAAGTTATTTGTCATGTGTGCGATTGAAAAAAAGTACTTCTGGCACTCCAGTGAAGTCTCCAGTTGTCCCAAGGCCAGGTGGGCCAACCCCAGGTTGCAGTAGGCCCTTCCCATGTTCATTTTGTCCTGCAGGTCCTTCGCGAGGGCCAGATCTTGGTCGTAATACCTCACGGCCTCCCTGTAGTTGCCGATACAATAGTGAGCGTACCCCAGGAAGTGGCAGGCTCTCGCCTCGCCCTCTATGTCTGCTAGTTCTTGAGAGAGCATGAGATACTGTTCGTAGTAAGGTATGGCTTCGGAGAACTCCTGCCGTGAACTCAGACAGTTGCCCAGGTTCAAGAGTGCACATGCTTCTCCTGCGGTGTCCTTTAATTCTCTTGCAATGCCTGTACACCAATTCAAACGGTCAATTTTTGTCACAAATTAATTAATTAAATTACGTACGTATTCCAACTCATTAGTAAAGGGGATTATGTAAATTGTTGACAATTTTTTAAATTAAAACACGTGGAAGATGTGTCAACCTAGCGCTGGCGCAGGTAAGTATGACAATAATTTATCACAATTCGATATCCGTTGGTTAATAATGGCATTCCATTTTTATTMAATATTGATAAATTTTATTTTATAATCATTGTACAATCACATTTCAAGCATAAAACGGGCGTAAAATGCAAATTTTCATGGTAATTCCGGCGTAGCGGCGATTGCGTGAACTAATTCGTAACTGGGGACAGTACTTCAAATGTACCATATCGCTCCATTGATTGTCTACTCTATGTTTGCTAATCTGTCATTGTCACTGTCAAACTCGACCCGATCTAACCTCAAATTTTCGATTTGCACATTTACGCGATTTTATAACAAAAATAAGTATTTGTAAGCACTTTTAATGTTCTAAATAGCAAAAATATGTTAGAAGGAAATGTGGGCGACGATTTTATGCCCTTGTACGGCCGCGATTTATGGATTTACGTGATTTGTGATACTAAATTGCAAGTGCTGATGTTCAATGATGTATCAAATCCAGTCGTTTTATGTCGAATTATGGTCAAATTTGGGATACAAACGCTCGATTCTTCTAGGAACAATGAAAAATGAACGTGTTGATTGCGTAATTCAGTTCTGAAACTCGATAATTATGGTGAAAAGACGAATAACTTGAGTCGTAATTCAATAATTTGTATGTACGCATTTAAAACACAGTTTTGAACCAAATCAGGGGTTGAAATTGGTGAAGTCAGGCCTGAAGTGTTAAATTTCAGTTATAAAGAGGCGATTTTATGCATAAACAGGCGAATTAATGTTATATTTTAGCAAATTTAATCAGATCTAACTTAACTTTTCAGATTTGCAATTGAACGTAATGGAGTATAATTTAAAAGCAAAAACAGAAGCATTAAGCATACAAAATACATTAAAGGGAAGTATTACTGACTGTTTAATGTTTTCCACAACCAGGATTTGCAAGATTACACGGTTTGAGCTTGTATATTTGAAGGTATGAAAACTGATGGAATTACGCACTCGTTTGGTGCCAAAATTTGAACATAAAACGCTGGATTCTCTGCAAAACATTGAAAAGCAAGCTACGGGAGGCATAATTCAGTTCCAAAACATGAAAATTGTGAAAAACTCGCAACATAACCTGAAATCTGCATTGAAGGGTTATGTTTGGCAAGTCCCGAACTATATCTTGAGATAGAGGCATTACATTTGGCGATTTTTCACTCACCCAGATGCGCCCTGTAGTGGAGCAGCGCCATGTCGTGCGCCCCCAGTGCCTGGTACGCCACGGCCAGGTTACCGTGGGTGCTCGCCTCCGAACTGCGGTCGTGCACCTCCTTGCTGATCGTCAGCTCCTGCTTGTGGTATTTGATGGCCGATTCGTAAAACCCCGCGGCGGAATAGGCGTTGCCGATGTTTCCGAAGGCGCGCCCCATTCCCGCACGATCTTGAAGGCTGCGGGCGATCGCCAAATGGGCCTGGTGCAGTTTGAGGGCAGCGTCGTATTCGCCTGAGGGTGGTGGAACGGTGAAAATTGATTTGTGGTTTAAATTTGACAGGAAATATGCGAAACTTCTACTGTCATAAGTCTAATAACAATAAAGCAACTACTAAGACAGACAGTTTTCATAGCTCTTCACTTACCTAACAGCTGGTAAACAATCCCCAAGTTGGAGCAAGCTCTGCCTTCGGCAACTTTGTCTCTAGTAGCCAACGCCATGTCGAGCTGTCTCTCGTGCCAATGTTTAGCTTGAGCATAATCTCCAGCACATCTCGCTGCATGTCCAAGACCCGCGTAGGCTCTGGCTTCTACTGATTTATCCCCGATAGCTTGTGCTAATCTATTCGATACAGAATACAGATTCAGAAAGACCAATTAATAGCTATGAAGCATTAAAAAAATGTTAATTTTAAATAAGTTAGAATGGTGTAATAAAGATTGCAACATTTAAAAATTTGAGAGATTCTAAAAGTATGGAATAAAGTTTTTCTTAGATTGCCAATATATTGTATTATAAAACGAGAACATTTATTCCCCCAAGTTAATTTGGTAATAAAAATATATTCCGGGGGCTCAAAAAAATTGAAAACATTCAACATTCATAGCCAAAGTGTTTACCAACATTTACAAATAAGTTACTGCAATAAAATGTTTGATAAATAAATAATGGAGGTTCAAAATACATCCTACACTTTAGAAATTTATAAGATATATTTGGGAGCACCAAAAAATTTTGAATAATTTAGTACAAACAGCTAATACTATGTGCTATCACAGGAAGAAACCTCTATTTTGATAAAATGCCTCTACGCTGAAAAAATAATTTTCGGAGTTAACAAATCATAGCAAAACGATCACAAATTAAGCGAAAAAACAACTGACCTCAAAACTTTCTCGTGGTAAACAATGGCCTGGGCGAAGTTCCTCTTGTAATGATGGCTCGAACCCAGGTTGCTATAAGCCCTAGCCTCCTCCACTTGATTCCCCAGCCTCCTTGCTATCCTCAGGTGTTGCGTATGGCAGTCGACAGCCGAATCGAAGTCGCCCATGGCCAAATAAACGGCCCCAACGTTGCCGATTTCTCTCGCTTCTTGTAATCGGTCCCCCATCTGTTTCACCAATTGAACGCACTGCTTGTGGGACGCCAGGGCGTTGGGGTAGTCCCCTATCGCTGTGTAGACGTGGCCGAGAGATGTCAGAGCTGAAGCAGCTGCTTGGGTGTCCTTTGGAGGGATGCATTTATTTAAATTTGCTTTTTCGATCGGATAAAATTTAATTTGATACCTTGCATTTCATTGCCAGGACCAGTTGGTATCGGTGGGCTGTCAGGGCTTCTTTGTAGGAGCCCTGGCTGAAGTAGGCTGAACCTAGGTTGCCGTGGGCACGACATTCACCTGCTGTATCACCTAAGCTTTTTGCGATTGCAAGATCTTGTTGCATGTAGCTACGACAAGAAAAAGAAAGTGGAGATGCTTCTTTAAATTGGTTAAAACATTCTTTAGAACATGTAAGGAAAGATTATTGGGTAATGAAATTGTTTGTCCAACTATATTAATTAAGTAATTAAGGCAAAAAAATTAAGTACTGAAATATCGATTTATAGAGTTAATGCTAAGTATCTCCTGTTGTAGGTATGACTCCTTCTTAATTAGCGGAACATTAATAGCACTACATGTGATAATGAAAGTGACAAAATACAGAAAAAGAGTCATACTTACTTTCGGAGTTACTACCTCCAGAATCAAAGGAATCATGTTCGCACTGTTAGCAAGTACAGCTCAATAACTCCTAAAGTAGGTAAGACTCTTTTTTTATTTTTTACCTTTTTATTTCCTTTGATGTGTAGGCCATTATGGCAAAAAATGAAAAAAGAGTCGTACTTATTTTCGGAGTTATTCACCCTGGAATCAAAGACATCACGTTCTATTCGTTTCGCACTATTAGAAAGTATAGCCCCGTAACTTCTAAAGTAGGTATGATACTTTTTTCATTTTTTAGCTATGTATTTTCTTTGATGTGTAGACCATTTGGGCAAAAAATGAAAAAAGACACATACTCACTTTCGGAGTTATCCAGTCTGGAATCAAAGGAATCACGTTCTATTCGCTTCTCACTGTTAGTAAGTATAGCCCCATAACTCCTAAAGTAGGTACGATACTTTTTTCATTTTTTAGCTATATATTTTCTTTGATGTGTAGACCATTTGGGCAAAAAATGAAAAAAGACACATACTCACTTTCGGAGTTATCCAGTCTGGAATCAAAGGAATCATGTTCTATTCGCTTCGCACTGTTAGTAAGTATAGCCCCATAACTCCTAAAGTATGTATGACTCTTTATTCATTCTCTAGCATTTCATTTCTTTTAATATGTAGGTCATTATGACAAAAAATTGAAAATGAGTCATAACTACTTTCAGAGTTATTAACTCCGGAATCATTGAAGGCCAGATTTTTGAAAATTGCTGTTGCTGTCAGCATGCACCATTTTCACAATCAACCCCCCCCACAAAAATATTTAAAAACTCACCCTATAGCCTTATCCAGTTGATTGAGCGCCCAATGTGCCGAACTTAAAGCACTGAACACCGATCCTCTCAATTTGAGTGAGCACGATCCGATCCTGAGCGCCGATTCCAGCACCGTCACCGCGGAATGGTACAGTCCCGCCGCCAAAAGCTCCTGCCCCACGACCGAGATCAGAACAAACGGACTCTGGTCGAGTTTCATCGATTCCAGCTGCTCGAAAGTGGGTTCGAGGTTGTGGCGCAACGGAGACTTGATCGAGGCCTCGATGAGACCCGACAGCAGTTGCTGGGAGGTCGGGTCCTGGGCGAGGCCCGAGCTGAAGGCGGCAAGGGCCTCGCCGTGACGGCCCAGGCATTGTAGAGCGACGCCCTGCCTAAGAAAACGGTCGAAACATTAGCCGCTAAATATAATATGAAGTCACATATGTTTGTTTTTATATGTTAATTGGAATTGTTGTTAATAAATAAATAAATTTAAAAAATAAGCAAAAATGGTGTTTGTGAAGTTCTGTTGAAAAAAATGAAAACAATAGGAATAGATGGACCATCACTGCAGTTATTTGATAGTTATCTACAAAATAGATACCAGTACACTAAAGTTGACAACATAAATAGTGACAAGTGGCCAATCAAGTATGGGGTGCCCCAAGGTTCTATCCTAGGCCCAACACTTTTCTTAATATATATAAATGATCTAGCAATGGCTCAACTGCGTGGACATATTATGCAATATGCGGATGACAGACACACTACTGCTATATTCTGGAAGCAAAGATGCGATAACACATGATATTACAAAGGATGCAACTGTTAGAACTTCAGTTGGCAAATACCACTTATTAAAATATTCGTCGTCTTCACCTTTTATTAAACCAAAATTGTTACAAAGCTTCTTTTAGTTGACATAACTGTTTATCAAAAAAAACATCTACCGTCTCCATGAAAATCTAAGCCTACCTATTTATTTTTAATGGGTCAAACAAATATTACTAACTATTAATCAAAATACCCATATATTCTAACACTTCCCCTTTAGTAATTTTGTTTGATATATATATGCATCTAAATACATATTAATTAATTCAATCCTAGCTTGTACAAAAGAGTTTTTATCTTCGGTCCGCTGAGTACCTTTGTTAGTATGTCAGATACATTGTTTTCAGAAGGCACATAACAAAAGTTTATAAAACCATCTGACACATATTCTTTTACTTTGTGATACCTTATCCTTATATGTTTTGTGCGCTCTGAGACGATCCTCTTTACTGCCAAATCACATGCGCCCTGATTGTCAACAAACACTTTACACGGTTTCGGTAAATAATCAGATAGTCCTATTTCATTTAGCAATTCCATAATCCATATCATATGCTTACAGGTTTCAAACATACTGATGTATTCCGCTTCAACGGTGGATGTTGCGATTATTTGTTGTTTCTTGCTTCTCCATGATACCACTCCTCCTGATAGTATCACTACAAAACCACAAATCGACTTAGAATCATCTTTATCATTTGCCCAGTCAGCGTCGCAGTATATTTCAGTTACTCCATCCTTTGCATATTTTAATTTCAAATCCTGAGTTGCCTTTAAATATCTCATTAGTCGTTTCACTTCTTGCCAATTCTTCTGTGTCGGTTTGTTACTGTATTTGCTTAGTCTGTTTATGGTAAATGATAAATCTGGTCTTGTACATGTTGCTATATATTGCAGTTGTCCAATAGCTCTTCTGTATGTTGTTTCATCAAAACTTTCACTTGTATCTTCCATGTCGTTGTCTTGTGCAGCTGGTGTCGTACATCCTTTTGCTTCTGACATATTGAATTCAGAAAGCAATGCCTTAATATAATTAACTTGGTCAATCACTATCTCCTTAGGGTTCTCCCTGGTTATATTTATTCCTAATATGTTTGTAGCTTCACCTAAATCTCTGGTGTCAAACTTATTCATTAATTCTTGCTTTACATATTGAATTTGTTCTAGATGACCCACCAGTATAATATCATCTACATACACTCCCAATATTAGATCGTTACCAATGTATACACATGGATCAGAGATACAATGCTTCAACCCTATTGTTGTTAACACACTGTGAAGATGATCGTTCCATTCTTTTCCAGATTGGTGTAATCCATAAAGGCTTTTCTGTAATAAACAGACAATGTCATTATCACCTTCTTCCCAATATTTTGGTTGTTCCATATAAATAGTGTTTTTAAGTTCACTGTTTAAGTATGCATTTGCTACGTCAACATGATGTACTTGCCAGGCTTGTTTTACTGAAATTGCCAGTAAAATTCGTAAACTGTCTCTTCTTATAACTGGACTGTATGTATCCCAATAATCTCTTCCGTAAATTTGGTTAAAACCTTGGGCAACCAATCTTGCCTTGTATCTATCTATTACTCCATTTTTATCACGTTTGATTTTAAATATCCACCTGCATCCGATGACGTTTGCATGTTTAGGTCTCTTAACTAAGGTCCACGTTCCGTTTTTCTTTATACTTTCTATCTCTTGTTTCATAGCTTCTTTCCACTTATCACAATCTCTTCTGGTCAGTGCTTCCTCTGGGGTTAATGGATCTTCTTCGATGTTTACTTTAATCTGACAGCAAGTGCATTCTTTTGGTTTTCTGATTCGGGTTGATCGTCTTACTTCATGTGCATTTCCTTCATCTTCATTAGTTGAAAAATTTACTACCATTTCTTTCTCTTCTTTACCATCTCTTTCATCTTCTACAATTTGGCTCATTCGATTTTCTTCATTTTGTAAATTTTCAGTTTGTCTGTCTATGTCTTCACTGTTTATTTTCATTTCTACTTCCCCTGCTCTGGAGAATGTCTGAAGGTCTTTGGTGGGTTTCATCTTGAATGGAAAGTTATCTTCTTCGAATATAACGTCTCTTGACAATATAATTTTTCTACGGTTCAGGTCCCATAATCGATAGCCCTTGATATTATCTTGAAATCCCAGATTTATGCATTCTATTGCTTTTGCATCCAACTTGCGACCTTCTAAATTATGCGCCCATGCCTTGCATCCAAATACTTTAATTGTATTAACACAATCTGCAGTAAGTTTCTTCTTAGACCATAGTTCATATGGTATTTGTAACTTGATAGCTTTTGTAGGACATCTGTTTCTTATAAAATTTGCGGCTGCTAATGCTTCTGCCCAAAAGGTTGATGGTAAACCCGATTGTAATAATAGACAACGAACAATATTTAGCAATGTTTGATTCAGTCTTTCGGCCTTCCCATTTTGTTGTGGTGTTCCTGGAATAGTTAGCCTGTGCAATATACCTTTTGTATTCAAATATTGCTTAAATTCATTGCTCGTATACTCTCCACCATTATCACTTTGTAATGCTTTCAATGTTATTCCTTGAATGTTTTCTGACTTCTGTACAAATATTTTGAAGTTTGCTAATACTTCGTCCTTTCTCTTTATCAGTGCTACTTCAGAATACCTTGAGAAATCATCCAAAAATGTTACAAAATATTGTGCTCCACCTAATGAGTTTGGTGTAATTTTTCCAACTACATCTGAATGTACAATTTTTAGGATTTCATTTGTGTCCTCCTTGCTGACTTCAAACTTCTTTCTCTTCATCTTCCCCTGAATGCATATATCACATTTTTCATTTGTATTTGTTATTTTACACACTTCTGGTAATTTCTTCATGTGTCCAAATCGTTGATGCCATATTAACGTTGTTCTTCTGGCACTCATGCCCTTATTGACTAACATGTGGTTGTTACTATTCTTGATGTTTTGCCCATTCACAGAGTACGAATCACATTTTATTAGATATACGTCGCTTCCACTGTTTATCGCTTTAATTATTACTCCCTTGTTATCCATCACTTTAATACAACCATTCTTTATTCGTATTTCCAGACCTTTCTTGTCGAGTTGCACTAAGGAAATCAGATTGTTTTCCAAGTCCGGAACATAAACTACTTCCTTTAATTGTATTGTCCATCCTCCATATTCTTTACATATTTGTATTGTAACTGATCCTTTCCCTTTTACATTTGCATATTTTCCGTCTGCAAGTTCAACTACTCCTTCAGTGCTGTCGTCAAAATCCTCCAAAATTTCCCTGAACGGTGTCATATGATGTGTTGCTCCTGAATCAGATATCCACATAAACATTCTGTCCTCCTTTCTTTCTTCCGGGGCCTTCTTTGCTCTTAAAGCTTTAAACTTCACCACTCTTGCACTTGAATCGTCTTCACGATTTTCATTTATTTCACTATCTTCGTCTTCTGTGTAATTCTGACAAACTGCTGCCTTTTCATTTTTATAGATTTTTCTTCCTCGTCGTTGGTTGCTGTCATTCGTCGTCTTCTGGTAGAAGTTTCTTCTGTTAGCATTCCTATCATTAAATCTAGGGCAATACTTTGCAATGTGGCCATCTTTGTTGCATGCAAAACATACAACATTTCGCTTACTTGCTTCCTCTTCGTCTTCTTTTCGATTTATTACACTTGATTCGTTTCGGTGACTTCTAAAATTCTTCCTTATTCTCAACGCTAACGCCTTGGCTTCTGCTTCTTCAGCATGATGTTTGTCCAAATTTTCTCTTCTTTCTTCTAAAATTAATTTAGCTTTAACTACCTTTGTACTTAATTGCTGCTCTTCATTATAATCAATGCTTCTAATTAATCCTTCGTAATGCGGCCTTGGCAGTCCCAGTAACATAAAAGCAGCTATTGCACTATCGGAAAATTGGAGCCCACCTTTAGCTAACTTTTCACATGACATTTGAATCCTTCCTATGTATTCCCTCATAGTTAAGTTGGAAGTTTTCTTGACAGTGCACATCTCTTCTAACATTGTAATCATATGTAACATGCCAAAGTTACAATGTATTTCTCTTAACACCTCCCATGCTTCTTTTGCTGTTGTGCAGTGTTGAATATCGGTCAGATACTGATCTTCTACAGCTTGAATTAGGAAATTCCTTGCGTCACTGTCTTTGTCTTGCTGTTTTGGAGTTAACTCTGCGATCCCTTCATATCCAGGGCTTATTGCCTCCCAAAGTCGTCTTTGTTGTAGTACTGCTCCAGCACGCAATGACCAAGCATTGTAGTTATCTTCATTCAATAAGGGAAATTTGAATTTTTCAACTGCCATTTTACTTACAAGCTACTTTTTGCTTCAGTTGTAAGTCTTCTTCGTCGTACTGATTTTTCTTTTTTTATTTGCGTTAGGAACGTCTGGCGCCCATAACCTGTTAGAACTTCAGTTGGCAAATACCACTTATTAAAATATTCGTCGTCTTCACCTTTTATTAAACCAAAATTGTTACAAAGCTTCTTTTAGTTGACATAACTGTTTATCAAAAAAAACATCTACCGTCTCCATGAAAATCTAAGCCTACCTATTTATTTTTAATGGGTCAAACAAATATTACTAACTATTAATCAAAATACCCATATATTCTAACAGCAACAACACTGGAAATGTGGTGTCAAGAGAATAGAATGTTGTTGAATGAAGAAAAATGTAGCCTATTTAATGTGGGCGACTTTAGAATAACAAGCAACATTAAAATTAATGGTAAAGCAATAGAAACAGCAGAGGACATTAAGTATCTAGGAGTAACAATTGATAAAAATTTAACTTTTGAACCTCATGCCATTAACATAGGAAATAAAATTAGAAAGTCAATTGCCCATATACGGAGAGGAACCCACATATTAAATAAAAACGTGAAGTCACTAATCTATTATTCGTATGTCCATTCACATCTTAATTACTTGGCACCAATATGGGGTAATGCAAATAGAACAGCACTGCAGAAATTACAGAGAACGCAGAACAAGGCAATTAAATTAATTTATAATTTCAAAAAGCTTATGCCAACAAACGTTGTATACAACTATACCAAGTTACTGAATGTTGAAGAAACAATCACATTAGAGTCAATGAAACTGGTTCATAAAATTAACATGGGTAAGTTAGTTACTGAAACCCAAATGATTTTCAACAGAGATGTTCGTTCACAATCATAATACCAGAAATGCAAACAACGTGCATCTTGACATGCACAAGAAGAAAAAAACTCAAAATGCTATAACTTACAAAGGAGCAAAATTATGTAATACTATTAGTGAAGAAACAAGAAAAATAAAAATATGAAAACTTTTGGTGTAGCAGTAAAAAAAACTCTAATGGATAGGCGTAACAATTAAGTTAGTTTTGCATTTTTCAAGTACAATAATTTAAGACTGATTCTTTTATGTAATTAGTTTTGTATAACTTAAAACAGTAATAGTTATTAAGTGTTTAAGTGCAATAGACAACTGACTTTTATGTAGGTTTAGTTATTTCTGTTTAATGCTTTCGATTTGTATAGTTTCAAATTGTCTTTATTTTTAGTTTTTTAGTTTTGATATATCTACAGGATTTATGGGATATTTCTGTACTTTTACATATGCTTTTATATTCGTTATCTTCTTTAGATGGCACTCAGAGGGGATCTGCGCATCCTAAGAGTGCTGATAACATGTATTACTAAAGTTATAAATAAAAAAAAACAGATGTTTACAACCCTTGTTTAGAGTGGAGATTTTTTTTGCTTTTGGTTCACATACAAAAAAAGGTTTGTTGTTTTTGTTACCTTGACAAAGAACATAGATTACTAATCAAATTTTTCATGGAGGAAGGAAATGGACCCAATAAAATTTTGATCCAAACAAAATCAATTCAAGACACAGAAGGCCCGTTTGTGTTACCTGTAGTACGCCTTAGGCCACGTAGGGCACAGATCTCGGGCTGCAGTTGCATCCTGCAGTGCCTGGGCGAACAGTCCTTGCTTTAGCTTGGCTGCAGAACGATTCGAATACAAGATGTGGTTCGTGGGGTCCAGCTGTAAGGCGTCCGTGTACAGCGCGACGGCGGTGGAGAAATCACCATTTTGGCAGGCTGCATTTGACTGTCTGACCTGCACAACGACGTAATTTGTATGAAAATTGGTTGAATTACGTCAAACAGCGCTTATATAATACACAAGAGACTTGTAAACAATGCCGGATACAATGGCGTATTATACTACCTAATAATTAAACAAATTCGTTGGAGAAGCTAGAAATACGAACCAATAACACAATTTAACGCTTTTGGATCAGACTTTCGTCTCGAAAACCCCTAATATCTATGAAAACACGAGATTCAAATTTAAATTCATTCGAATACTGAAGGCGGCATCTAGTAACAAACGCGTGGACTAGCTAAGCGTAAAACTTCATTCCAACGTTCTTGGCACCAGCTACGATCTCGAATTATTTAAACATAAACAGGAAATTTAACAAATCGTTTTTAAAGAACGTTTATAATACGAAATGTACTTACTTTTTCTAGGAAAATAGCTCTGCTAGCAGCCGGTAATTCAGAGGTTCCTTCTGGTTCAACCTACGATGAAGAAAAACACTCGTAAAAATCGAATAATCCAACTATACACATACAAATATTTAATATCAACAAGTATAACCATGTTTCTAGACCAAAAACTAACGATTTTTATTGTTAAAGCACAAAATAAACATATAATTTTATCAAAAAGTCTGGATATGCAAGGAGATTTAAATGCTACGTCAGGACACGATACTATCGTTTTTTCTAGACGATCAAAACCGAGCAACCCCAACTAAAAATAATACGTTTTTCATTCTCGTGCACTCTTTCTTTTACCTCTGTAAAGTCCCTATGTGACATCCTGCCACCCGTGGGCACATCATCCCATAGGGTGGTACGACCTCTTTAAAAATCACAAATTACCGCACTTTTTCAACACAAACTCTACCGGATATGAACCGTTGACGGGGTCCAAACAAGCGACGATTCTAACAGTTAAACAACTTGCATTCCTCAAGACGCCATATTGGAATGTTTGGTAGTGAAGAAGTGGCCGCGGTCAATTCCACTTGGGTTTGATGATGGCGCGTTCGAAAAAAACTCGATGAATACGCGCAACAGTGCGTCATGAAACTTCGTAATTTTAAAGAGAAATATTTAGAATCATTTGGAATCATTTTCCCTTTGCAAATTTTCACATATTAACAAATCTCTTTCATTAAATAACGAACTTCGACGAGATAATTTAGGAGTCCCTTCTAAAATGCATTTTTAGAATCTACGAATGTTTGTAATTGCCCCAAAAAGCGTTTTCGTTCTTTTGCTAACATTCCCAAGCGTCCCAGACCTTGGTGGAAACGGGAAAGGCGGCAAAGGTGTTACGGCCATCTGTGTGACCTTCAGGTACATTGTTTAATCTTATTTCCGAGACAGAGGAGAGGACCGATACTTAACGAGAGTCATTAGCCAGTCGGGCGAAAACCGTACGAAATCGTGGTATTTTTACCTCGAATCGTGCTCATAAAAGACGTTTTTGTAGTGAGAATTGCTTTAAAAATCGCGGAAATATCGTAAAACTTTATAATTAATATGATTTTACAACGATCCATACCTACAAATGCTTTGAAACTACGTTTTATATCATTCACAAAGAAATTACGATTTTATTCAACTTTAAAACGTGTTTTTGCAGTGTACTAGCAGGTTGGAATGAGGTAGTAGTTCTATCGTCCCAAGCGTAGTTCAAATGTCTCAACGTATTTGACAGGTCCGATGATTCTGAGGTTAAAAACGCGAAAATGCCTTCAAAGGAAGTTTCTGCTATGAATTTAAAAGTAAATATGAAAGTACGTTTACTTAATCCGATAATGCTCGTTTTTTTTAGTACATCAACTCGTTCGCCGAACAAATTTTGCAATCAAAACTGTTGTTAGAGGAGGATATGGACCTATTTTTGGAAAACTTCGATTGGATTACGTTTAACAGTGGTGGAAATAAAGAAATTGACGTAAATTTAGGCGCCACTTGTAAAATATTGACTACCTTGCGATGTGATCCTTTAGTAACTGTAGTAATAGCGACTCCAATTGTACTCTATCGTTACTTAAGGCTGTTGAAAGACAAATACTTGGAGCGACTGCATCAAAAGAACATGCAGCAACTGATTTCAGGCCTCCAGGCATTATATAAACTGAATCGAAGGATTATTAGTTACTTAAAGATGAGAAATACATCGGTGTAAGATGATTCTGTGTTACATTGACCATTTATATGAGCAAAATTGTGATTGTAGAGCTGCAATACAACCGTGCGCAAGACAGTGCTTCGAACAAATCATCGCAGCCGAAATTCACGTAGTACGACACTTAATGGATCAAATCCAAAAAATGTCGAACATGCTACAGCCTGACGCTATACTCCCCGAAGTCTGGGACATACTCGACCTGCGATTGAATTGTTTCAACTCTTATGAAGCGCTAACAAATAATTTTCAGGTTCGTGTCGGTTTGTTAGCAARCAGGCTTCAACTGATGACGGTRCCTTTCAGAATCTCGTCGATATTTGCGTGCTGATCATGTCAAAGTTTTTGGGAAGCTTGGGTTTGTGTTTGTGCATGAAATTATGGGACTTGAACTGCGACGTGTTGGCAAGTTTGATCGACGATGTTGTTCCGAACTGTAAAGCTGTGGTATGGACTTGTGTTAGGGGTACTACACGAGATTTTGACACGATTAGATGTAAGCTGAGTTATTTGGATGATGTCAAAAAGGAACGACAAGTTTGTAGGAATATAACTGGGTTGGGAAGAAAAATTGACCAACCGCTGAGCAAATTTATGATTTCGTTGCAAGTTACATTTGAATTGGCTCAGGAGGTGTCAAAACAATTGAATGAGGTGGGTATTTGTATTGATTACGATTTTACTAGATTAAACTTACTTATTCTTTCTATGAGATTTTATACAAGTTATTTAATTTTTATGTGCCTATAAATGTACTAGTCCAAAATATCCCATATGGTTTTCAACAGAACTAAAACATTAAGTAATAAAAAAAAATATTTAACAGTGTGATGGCGAAAATGATTTGGAAGACGTAGCAGAACGTCTAGTCAACCTCCAAGAACAGTTCACAGCTTGCAGTGTGTCTTTTGAATCGTTCATGAAGGTCTGCGGTATCGTTATAAAAAACACTATCGATCATATGAAAAAATCAGATACCACACAAGCGTTGAGTTCTAAAGCAGAAAACAATGATTTGGTCAAAGCATCCCATTCTATCCGATATGATGATGAAATCGAAGCACAAGACGAAGAATTCGATGCATATGTACCTGGTAATACACCAATTTAGTTTGCTTTTTAAAAAAAATGCTTTATTTTCTATTCTAGCGATCGACGAAACTGACACTTCTAGTCTCACGGACGATTTCGAAGACTCATTTCCAGCCGACTTCCTCCTACCAGTAATGCTGCAAGAATTAAAGGAAATCCTGAAAGAACGACGAGCAATTATAGCTGCTAGACAAGGAAAACAAGTGGAAGAGGTTTCGCTACTGTCCGTTTCAGAATTATAATGCTCTTTACAAAGCTAATTTTTACAGGACGTTACTGAGGCGATCATAGATAAAAAATTGTCCCCGCATGGCAGTTCTGGGTTTAAACGTAAACAATCACCGCTGGTGTCCACCCCAATGTCTAAATTTGCCTTTGAAACAGTTGACGATCGTGTGACACCAGATGACACCTTAAAACACGTAGGTTAACACAATTTTCTTTGTGCCGTTGACTCAACTATTTGTTTGGCTTTCAGGCCACGATTTTGACTCAACTGCTTAAAATACCTGTGGCTAGACGAGCTGGAAATGAAGCTGTTTTTGGGGATGATATCGGGGACACAGATAGCTCAGAAGACAACAGCTAGCCTGATTATGTACTTACATTTCATTTATTTTTAAATAAAACTGTATTTTGTGTATTAAAGAATGTAGTTTTTGGTGAATCTTGTGCAAATACAAGTTAAGTAAATATAAAAATGGAAGTTCTTATCTCCTTGTGTGTGTTTTCAAAATTTCAAACAAGCGTGGTAGTTCATATGTACCAACCGAGTGAGATTCCTGATTATATTGTTGTCTATGGTGCTTGTCACTTGTCATTCTGATTTTGTTTGTTGTTTAATGGCGTTTCTTTTTGCAAATTGTACGTTACAGAAGGAGTTGGCGTAGAAAACAGACGTTATCAATCGAAATGGCAGTGTTAGCAGAATTGATAGACATCACTTTAGATAAAGATAACGCACACAACGATAACATCCCAATAATTGATGAAACGGTACGGCCTAACACGCTGGAAAATTGTTGTTTTTCACGTTGTTTTTTTCAGTTCTCGATTGGAAGAGACCTCAAGTGTTCCCACGTACTCTTAGGCGTTGGTATTTCGCGCCATCACTGTCTCATAGAACGAAAAGACGGAAAATGGTTGCTGCTAGATACGGTAAGTGCTCGATTCGGAAAAGAACTGCTCTCAACGCTCCCTTTGTCGAACAGAGCTTGAATGGGACCATGGTAAACAATAGTCTGGTTACAAAAGACACTACTAGAGAACTGTCTGATGGTGACAAGATAAATTTCGGCATCAAACAGTACATATTTCGTATTAAACCGGAAAGCCAACTGTTAGACGGAATGGACGAAGAAGAATTAAACGCAGTCGTGGATCAGGTGGAATCCGTGCAAGTACAGGGTGCAGAGAACGTAGTGGGCGAAGAAGACTTGTCGTGCAGCGTGTGCACGGAATTGTTTTATGACGCGGTTACTTTAGGGTGTTCTCATACGTTCTGCAAGCATTGCATCGTGCAATGGAAACAAAGGAATAACGTCTGTCCAATGTGCCGTGTCATAATCAAAACGGAGACCCCGACCATATTAATCAATAATTTAGTWGAAAAAGTGAGTACGCAGTCCTGGTTTTCGCTGATTGCGCTTTATGATCGTCTCTTTTTAGTACTTGTTAACGGCTAGCGATGAGATTAAGGCACATCGTAAGGCTATTGTTGACGAACGCAAAAATGCTCCCGCTGCAGCCACGGATAATCAGAATAGAGATCAAAGTTATAATACTACTATAGATTCTAGCGATGCCATTTTAATCGGTAAGACATCCTTTTTTATTCTGTTTTGTGTTTTCATTTTCTTCAAAAAGTATCCAAAATTTTCCTGAAATTGTCGAGTAACCCCCAGTTACGAACTCAGATGACGACGAGGACGATCCGGACTGGTCGGACTTGTCTTTCTCTGAGAATGCCTCGGAGGCCTACGAAAATGATCACTATACCGATGAAGACCTTGTATCGCTGGAGGGAGATGACGACTACTCGCACGGTTATTACGGTGGCTACGGCAACTGTTTTAGCTGCGGGGAGCCGGGGCATTGGGCCAATTCTTGCCCCAACGTTAGATCGTGGCGCCGTTACTGATTTCGATGGTTCTGCACACGCGGAGTAAAAATTAGATTTGACACTTTCCAAAGGTAGGAGTTTTGCTTTTTTTTGGAAAGTTTTTGAGTTAAAAAAAATCACTTGGAGGGTGTCAAATGTGATCCTTTGGGGAATAATTTTTAAGTTGAATGTGTGTAATGGCTGATGTAAAACCTTTTCTATGAATGTTTGTTTTTGAGTTTAATTTTGTAGAATCTCATTTTCCAGAAAAAATAATATAGACTATCACGAATACCTATAAGTCTAAATAAGTGATGGAGTATATTATTTTTCTTAAAATCCTGCGTTTTGAATTTTCATACCAAGTTTAAGAGTTAATAAATAATGTTACCACTACAATGTTGCCGTTTTATTTTGCCAATTAATGTAAAACATCCTCACTAGTGTATACTTTTTCTTCAAGAAATCACGATCTCGTCATGAAGCAAACGGTAAGTGCCTTGAGCTAACATTATAGTTTATAAATTGGATATTCCATTGATGAAAATAAAGAGAACAGTTGCACATAATCTTATCGTGCTAAAAGACACATTGATGATGGATTTATGTGAAGACTAATTTATCAAGAAGAAGAAGAATGTGAAAATGTTACTGTTAGATTTTATTTAGTAGTAAATCAATCAGTTGGATGCTTGAAAATTACAGATTATGAGTCATGTTTTCTTTAGCTTTATCTACTTTGCTGATCATAACAACACAGCTTTGACATAATAAAACCATGGTTTCTAATCTTTTTAAGTGTTTTAAATATTCTCTAAAGCACATGAATAACTGAAAGTACCTGAGTGATCACTTCCAAAACTACATTATGTTTAAAAGCTACATCACTGTAAAATTTAGTCATTTAGAAAACAAGAAAGGTTCGTTGTTTAAAAAGAAAATTATTCACTTTATAAATAAATATGAAATTGGAGTAATACTCAAAAGAAATTATATCTGAGATTACAAGAGGTATCTTATGGATATTCCTTTCTCTATGGGTAATATCTGAAGCAAAGAAGAAAACATTTTTTTACCAAAAAGACTGAACTGTATATTATGTACTACATGTAAATGAAGAAAAAGCTTCATCTGAAACCTCTCACAATGTAGAGAATACAATAAAAAATTATTGACTAGAATTTTACAATTCAGGATGTAACAGTCTCACAAATTGATAAAATAACTGCAAATGAAATTGAAATGGCTTTGAAAACTGTAACTAATTAAAAAAAGTCCAAATCAATTATGAAAACTACTGAGTTAGGTCTTGAACTGTTTCTTCCTTCTCAATGAATGAATGAATGCATATTTTTCCAATTTAGTACATAAAAAAGGAGACAGCAGTCGTCTTTAACTACAAAAAAAATGTGGTAAAATAGGTTTTTAAATAATCTAGAACAACAAGAAAAAAGCATTAACAAAACAATGCCAATAATGGTTGCCAGCTACTACTTTTTTAGTAACCATTAGTGATGATTTTAACATGCTAAGGATGACGACTTTTTTCACTAATTATTAGTTAGTGATAAGTCAAAAACGTTTTAAAAATAATTAAAAATTAGATTGGTTTTTTGTGAATATGAAAGTGAATTAGAACCTAGAACCTATTTATATATTATGCTTTAAGTGTCTTTACAAAATTTTGTCTTAAGTATTTCAAGAAAACAATAAAATAATTAATGGTTTTATAAGTAGAATGTCTATTTGATACTTTTGTAGAAATGTTTGGGTTTTTGTTCATAGCATTTATTAGGATAAATCTTAAAAATTATTCAACTAAACACTACAGTTAGAAGAACTTTGTGATGATAATAAGACAGCCTTTACCGAAAAGATTTGTTTACCTGGTTTTTCGAAATCTTAAAATATAGTGCTCATTTATGGAAAAAATCTTAATCTTTTTCTTGAGGACCTTTTGAATATCAGAAATATTCTCAAATCTGAAGCTAAGAGTTTGAAGTTAGTGAAAAACCATTTTACCGTTTCTGGTGAAGCTATTGAAGAATATACTTTGCAAGTTTACTGAAAAAATTCTTTTCTTTGTAGAAAAATAAAGAACTCCAAACGTGATACGTATTCTTTAAAGTTCATAGTGATCAAATCAGTTTGAATACCGCCCTAATTGCTCGAGAATCTCAATTCCATTCGCAAATGTTCCGATTTTCGACTTCGAAAAAAGAACAGACGKCCCTATTARCATAAGACGCCAAAGGAATGTTCCAACGCCGGCCACGGTCGAACAAACAGGCAAAACGTTATTCCGTCAAGACGATGCAGACCCAATAGCTGCTTGATTTCACGTCCAAGATATTAAGAACACCGATCACCGCCAGATAATAATGAAACGTACCGCTGGTTTGCGCCCTGAATGCAAAAGGAAACGGAGCCTCATGGACGCGTCATGGTCAAATCGAACGCCTTTTTTTTTCAAAAGGGGATGCTGCGTTTTATAGGGGGTGGGTTTTTATAAACGGTTAATGATCTGACGAGATACGTTGAGTCCAAAGAAGAATGATGGAGGAAACTGAAGAAGGAAACTACATTTCGAAAGATATGACGCATGAAATGACCTATAAATGCTAAATAAAGCTAGTTGCAATACTGCATCTTGAAGCTAAATTGAAAACGATGCAAATCTTCAGGGGTATTACTTGCTATGAATTCCAGCAACCGAAGACAAATTTTCACACGCATTTAAAACGAAAACTTCAACTGAATTGATATGTATGGCCTTTTGTAGCCTTCTGGATCGCTTTCTGAATCGCAAATTAGGTATAGTTACATTGAATAGTAATAAAATGCAAAAGTTGTAGCAAGAATTCGTACGTGTGTTAGCAATAAGAATTTTTCTCATGTGAAAGACTGAACAAACTTCGGCAGAATAGCATACTCTTGTACTGGATGTTAGGCGCAACTTGATGGGATGCTTGCCTATTATTTAAATAAAGTATCATTCTCTTCTAGATAGATATCTAATTTAACAAGTATGTTCTCGGTTCATTAAGTACCTATCAATTACAATCAAATGAAGAACTACGTAATGCAAACTTAAAAATTCGTAATAGTTATTCATCGACAAAGTAAAGATGTGAAAAAATTAGGGGAGATAGCTAATACTTTTAGCTATAACAAAAAAAATTCCCACCTAGATATATCTTTTATTTAACAAGTACTGGATTCGTTAAGTGTCAGTTAAAATTAAGTGAAGAACTACGTCGTAAACCAAACTTTAAAAATTCGTAAAAGTTATTTATGGACAAAGTAAAGATATCAAAAAATTAAGAGAGATAGCTAATACTTTTGGCTATAAGAAAAAAATTACCACCTAGATATATTTTTTATTTAGCAAGTACTGGGTTCGTTAAGTATCAGTTAAAATCAAATGAAGAACTACATCGTAGAGCAAACTTTAAAAATTCGTAAAAGTTATTTATCGACAAAGTAAAGATGTGAAAAAAATAGGAAACATAGCTAATACTTTTGGTTTTAAGAAAAAAAAATCCCATCTAGATATATCTTTTATTTAGCAAGTACTGGGTTCGTTAAGTATCAGTTCAAATCAAATGAAGAACTACGTCGTAGAGCAAACTTTAAAAATTCGTAAAAGTTATTTATGGACAAAGTAAAGATGTGAAAAAATTAGAAATCATAGCTAATACTTTTGGCTACAAGAAAAAAAATTCCCACCTAGATATATCTTTTATTTAGCAAGTACTGGATTCGTTAAGTATCAGTTAAAATCAAATTAAGAACTACGTCGTAGAGCAAACTTTAAAAATTCGTAAAAGTTATTTATCGAGAAAGTAAAGATGTGAAAAAAATAGGAAACATAGCTAATACTTTTGGCTATAAGATAAAAAATTCCTATCTAGATATATCTTTTATTTATTAAGTACTGGGTTCGTTAAGTATCAGTTAAAATCAAATGAAGAACTACGTCGTAGAGCAAACTTTAAAAATTCGTAAAAGTTATTTATCAACAAAGTAAAGATGTGAAAAAATTAGGAATCATAGCTAATACTTTTGGCTATAACAAAAAAATTCCCACCTAGATATATCTTTTAGTTAACAAGTACTGGATTCGTTAAGTATCAGTTAAAATCAAATTAAGAACTACGTTGTAGAACAAACTTTAAAAATTCGTAAAAGTTATTTATTGACAAAGTAAAGATATGAAAAAAATAGGAAACTTAGCTAATACTTTTGGCTATAAGAAAAAAATTCCCATCTAGATATATTTTTTATTTAGCAAGTACTGGTTTCGTTAAGTATCAGTTCAAATCAAATGAAGAACTACGTCGTAGAGCAAACTTTAAAAATTCGTAAAAGTTATTTATCGACAAAGTAAAGATGTGAAAAAATTAGAAATCATAGCTAATACTTTTGGCTACAAGAAAAAAAATTCCCACCTAGATATATCTTTTATTTAGCAAGTACTGGATTCGTTAAGTATCAGTTAAAATCAAATTAAGAACTACGTCGTAGAGCAAACTTTAAAAATTCGTAAAAGTTATTTATCGAGAAAGTAAAGATGTGAAAAAAATAGGAAACATAGCTAATACTTTTGGCTATAAGATAAAAAATTCCTATCTAGATATATCTTTTATTTATTAAGTACTGGGTTCGTTAAGTATTAGTTAAAATCAAATGAAGAACTACGTCGTAGAGCAAACTTTAAAAATTCGTAAAAGTTATTTATCAACAAAGTAAAGATGTGAAAAAATTAGGAATCATAGCTAATACTTTTGGCTATAACAAAAAAATTCCCACCTAGATATATCTTTTAGTTAATAAGTACTGGATTCGTTAAGTATCAGTTAAAATCAAATTAAGAACTACGTCGTAGAACAAACTTTAAAAATTCGTAAAAGTTATTTATTGACAAAGTAAAGATATGAAAAAAATAGGAAACTTAGCTAATACTTTTGGCTATAAGAAAAAAAATTCCCATCTAGATATATTTTTTATTTAGCAAGTACTGGTTTCGTTAAGTATCAGATAAAATCAAATGATGAACTACGTCGTAGAGCAAACTTTAAAAATTCGTAAAAGTTATTTATCGACAAAGTAAAGATGTGAAAAAAATAGGAAACATAGCTAATACTTTTGGCTATAAGAAAAAAATTCCCATCTAGATATATTTTTTATTTAGCAAGTACTGGGTTCGTTAAGTATCAGATAAAATCAAATGAAGAACTACGTCGTAGAGCAAACTTTAAAAATTCGTAAAAGTTATTTATCGACAAAGTAAAGATGTGAAAAAAATAAGAAACATAGCTAATACTTTTGGCTATAAGAAAAAAATTCTCATCTAGATATCTCTTTTATTTAGCAAGTACTGGATTCGTTAAGTATCAGTTAAAATCAAATGAAGAACTACGTCGTAGAGCAAACTTTAAAAATTCGTAAAAGTTATTTATCGGCAAAGTAAAGATGTGAAAAAATTAAGAGAGTTACCTAATACTTTTGACTATAAGAAAAAAAAATCCCACCTAGATATATCTTTTATTTAACAAGTACTGGATTCTTTAAGTATCAGCTAAAATCAAATGAAGAACTACGTCGTAGAGCAAACTTTAAAAATTCGTAAAAGTTATTTATCGGCAAAGTAAAGATGTGAAAAAATTAAGAGAGTTACCTAATACTTTTGACTATAAGAAAAAAAATCCCACCTAGATATATCTTTTATTTAACAAGTACTGGATTCTTTAAGTATCAGCTAAAATCAAATGAAGAACTACGTCGTAGAGCAAACTTTAAAAATTCGTAAAAGTTATTTATCAACAAAGTAAAGATGTGAAAAAATTAGGAATCATAGCTAATACTTTTGGCTATAAGAAAAAAATTCCCACCTAGATATATCTTTTATTTAACAAGTACTGGGTTCGTTAAATATCAGTTAAAATCAAATTAAGAACTACGTCATAGAGCAAACTTTAAAAATTCGTAAAAGTTATTTATCAACAAAGTAAAGATGTGAAAAAATTAGGAATCATAGCTAATACTTTTGGCTATAAGAAAAAAAATCCCACCTAGATATATCTTTTATTTAACAAGTACTGGATTCGTTAAGTATCAGTTAAAATCAAATGAAGAACTACGTCGTAGAGCAAACTTTAAAAATTCGTAAAAGTTATTTATCGACAAAGTAAAGATGTGAAAAAAATAGGAAACATAGCTAATACTTTTGGCTATAAGAAAAAAAATTCCCAACTAGATAACTCTCTGTGTTGTAGGCTTCTTCAGACTTCTCTTAATACTTCTCTCGCTTTAAAAGGGTCAAAAGCACAGAGACAGTACCCCTTTCACCCCAGTACAATGTGTGGCCGTAATTACGAAAAAAACCCAGCGACATCTGTCGGAAACACGTCCCACCGCCGTGGGAATCCCCGTCAGACCCGTCAAGTCAGAAAAGCAATGTCGTCTTGTCGTGGCCCGACAAAAAATCGCATAATCGCGCTCAATAACGCAAAATTATGTCGCCGATAATAAAATAAATAATAAATCTACTGAACCGCCGAAAAATATGGCCGGCGTTCGACGTACAAAAACTGGATCGAAATCAGAGGCGCAATTGTCACCCGTAATTCATTTGTTGATAATGAACAGTGTAACCACGCCCCCCCTGTTGTTCTGCTTCCTCTTTTTCAACTGGCCATCGAGGACGTGTCGTGCCAGCACACGAGCTGTATGAAGGAGGGAATGAGAGACGGTTTCGTGATGCGGAAATTGGCATTCGCGACACAAAAAGTCTTGTTCGTTACAAAGTAGGGGGCTGCCACGTTCAAAAAGTCAATTTTGGGAGGCCTCGGACTACCTCGAGGACTGTATGATGCTTGGACGAGAATTTTGACGTCATGGTGGATTTATCCAACGTCTTTAGTTATTTTTCAGTCAATAGAAGTTTAAATTTAATTTGATTAATTTTTTTGCGGTATAATGGTTGACATGTAGCAATTTTTGTCTTGCTAAAACAACAAACTGCTTCTTAATGGTTTCTAGAAGTGTCTTTTCACAATTTAGGCAATATTCCAGCAAGTGCAGCTACCAAATATTCACATTGAATAAACATATAAAAGAAAAAACAAGGATAAGTAACTTTTTTGATACTCTGCTAACTACAACAAAAACGTCGTGAAGTTACATTAGTACAGAAAGGAAGATATATCAATTACAAGTTTAGACATTTCATGAAACTCTAAACTAACGAGAACACGAATAGACAGACTATGTCACAAAAACTTTGTCTATAAAGATCTCAAGTTTTTGGAGAAATTATTATGCAAAAAACGAAGAGAAGTAGAATTGTGGGATAAAGAACTAACAAAACGTAAAATGTTAATAAATACGAGTAAGACTAAAGCAATGGTCATAGGAAAGGAGGATAAAAGGATAGGCATGACAATAAATGGGAAACAAATAGAACAGGTTAAAAGTACCTAGGAGTTACAATACAAAGCAATGGAAGTATGGATGAAGAAATAAATGAAAGAATCACTAGTATACCACTCACTAAATAGGGCATTAATAAGTAAAAAATAAATAAATGGGAAGACAACAATGATGGTATACAAGACTAATACTGTAGTGAAAGTTGGGTGTTAAGTGATGGACTTTTAAGTAGACTGCAAGCTACAGAGATGAGATATTTAATACGTGTTATAAGGGTGACTAGAATGGACAGAATAAGAAACGACAGACTCAGAGAAGAATCGGAAATAGAATAAAAGAATATTCTCTATTTAGTTCACTTGGCAAAGTTTAGTTAATTCTTAAATTTGAATTATAACTTAAGCGTGTACATAATATACGCCCAATAACGTTCTTWCCAAGTTACCRRGGCGTAAGCTTCTGCAAGATAACTTGCGCAAAACCGGACKTATTCATCGKTACTCTAGGTAAACGTGTGTACTCGTCTCGCAATTTATACCTTCCTGATACCGTTGTCTAGGATGACCTGTCTTACTCCGCTCGTTAAAAGAGCACAAAAACAAACTAGTTAGTTAATTTAAAAAAGGTTGAATTTGTCCGGCTTTACGAACTTGTTATGCAATAACAACTTGTAATCTTTTTAATTAATTGTGGATAAACGTGTATCTAATTTATGTTGATTTGAACTCCAACTGATACCATTTGACACTTTTAAAGTTTGAGTTTTTCTATAAAAACAATACGCTTTTGATTTTGAGTACATGTTTTAGCTACTGTGAGAATTTAATTATTCAAATCTGACCCTTAACAATTTTTATTACACAATGGGAAGCATAATGCTCCAAAGAATTAACCGATCTCGTAAAGTTGTTGCCAATTATTTGCGACACCCGGAACAGCATGGCACAATCAAGAAAGGTGGCCTCAAGAAAAAATTTTCGCCCAAAGCTGCAAGAAGAATTATTGCTACAGCGAGTAACACTTTAAGAAGATCAGAATCTTGATGGTCCAGATGGTTTTAATTGTTATTGGCGAGATTTGAGGAGAAAACCTGAGTATCTTTCAAAACGAAACTTTGGAGGTGGTACGTTAATGGCCTCTACAAAAGCAGGCATTTTAACATTGGCTTGTCCATCAACACGAATGAACAGTCGAGAGTACATTCAAGTTCTTGGGACAAATTTAATGCCTTTTTTTAAATAACAATTACGAACGAGATTTCATTTTCCAACAAGATGGCTTGGTTTGCCAACCAAAATGTCGAATTGTTAGAGTGCCCCTCTTGTTCGCCTGACATGCACCCAATTGAAAACCTTTGGGGTATCTTAGTTCGGCGGATAAGCGACAGTATGCGACCATAAATGAACTGAAAAGTTCATTCGAAGAGGTTTAGGCCAATTTGGAACGAAGAATATTAAATAATTTGGTTGGAAGCATGAATTCTAGAATTTTTGGGCTAACTAGGAAGAATAGCGGCCAAACGGATAAGTATCCTTATTTCTAACCAATTTAACTTAAGTTACAACTATGTGCTTTACTGCATTGATTTTTTTTAATAACTTAAATACAGTTTTCGTATTTTAATGAAAATGCATTTATGATTAAATCATGAGATATGATTTGCTTATTTTAAAGGTCTTTTGATCTTTTGATTTGAATAGATCAAAATCAATCTGCTACAGAAAAAAATGTCTCTTTTTTTTCTCCAGAAGGTAGTGGAAATACAGCTTTTTCAAAAAATTGATAAGTTGGTCGTGATTTAGCAACGACAGACTATTATTTATTCCCAAAGCTTCAAGAACACTTGAATGATATAAGATTTTCTACAAATACGTATCAATATGCCCTCTAACATACATGAGCGCCCTCAATTCGTCCAGACGTCATTAAATCGACGGGTAATTAGTATGTTATGACCCGAGACAATTACAAAAGACAATGGACCGTTTATACCCCTGCGCAAACACTGCGCCTTCGCCCTTATAGCCTCATCGTCGCGAGCGCAAGAACAAACAATACCCGCGTCGTAAACATAAAATTTGATCGCCGCCGAAAAACCGTCGACAATGGGTCTTTAAGACGGCGGCAAAAAGCATTTAATTAATTATGATAAACAGAAACAAATGAATTCGACGTACGGTATTTAATCAAAACGTGGTCCGCGGACAAAGCAGCGCCGTTGAATGCCGTTCCGTCAAAAACTACCCGGCCCGACGGCAAAAAAGCCCCTTCGGAGTTTCGAACGTGCAGAGATGTTTTCGGACAATTATCGAGGCGTATACACGAGGAGGAGCGGTGTTCTTGAGGCTTCGAATTCGGGTTTTCGCGCTGGTGCTTGTCAAAATTTGTCCCGGCGTCGCTCGCTCGAGAAAAACCATAAAAATATCGGTTGCGCAAGATCATTTTTGAGACAACCCTTGATTCGGATCATACGCAAATGTCACAAATTTTGGACCCGTAGAAAAGTGACGTACATTCTTATGTAACAGGTAGATGTATTAACAAACGATAAAACTTTAGTCGCACTTTCTCACCCTTATGTAACAAACCCTTACCATCTTCAGTGGAAGTGAAGCCGTATCAAGAAAACATCACGTGAATTTCTTTGAACGAAGATACTTTCAAAAGCATTCAATTCCGTGTTGTTAGAAACTGGTGTTGCTAGTTTTAGATTTTTGGTTTTTAATGTGTTGGTATCTAACCAAAAATGAGCCTGGTCTGACCAATATATTAAGAGATTACAGCTACTACAATGTATTTCATAAATGCCTGATCTCTATCTTTGTTCATCTCCCTTATACTTCGGCTTTCCTACAAGATTTTTATAATATTATCAGTGGTGAAAGCCAGCTTTAAACGAAATGGTTTTAAGATGCTTTCTAACCCTTTGGTAAGCCTAAAATGAAAAGGAATTTGTATCCATTACGAACGGCAATACTGCAATTATGTATTCATCAAAAGGTTTTATATAAACGAAGAAAAAGTTTATCTTATGTTTCTGCTTATGAGATTCACAATGTCAACTTAAATGAAAGGTTTTAATATTCTGAAGGGGCCTAATTTTATTAATTTTTTAACATTGGGAAAGCTGTATGCAAAATTTTATTTAAAAAAAAACTTGAAAATGCGACTATTACAGCTAACGAATTATGAATATTTAATTTATTTTTCCGAACCATCTGCAAACAAGTCCCAAAGCGTTACCAACCCCTCATAAATTTCAGCTTATTCACAAACCTATTTATATAGCAAATACCAATTTATATAACCTAGTTATAATAGCGTAATATATAACAGAATTCAATGCCAACAGTTTATACAAACAACATAAAATAAAAGTACATGTAAGCAGCTATAACTGAAATAATTTTTAAACAATTCAAACACCAATTCCATTAAATCAGAAAATAACAACTTAAATTTCACTTATTAAAATTTCAGGCAACATGTATTCAATATAAAATTCTGCAAGCTTAGAAATTGTTTTCAAAAAACAAACCTTTATTTGTCATCCAAATAACAAAGTAGTAATATTCTCGTCCTGTTATAAACAATAGCCTTTGCACTTGTTAATTGTTTTCTTTTTAATTTTATTAACACTGAATGTACCAACCAGGGTAGACATTTGCAGCTCAGTTTTTCTTACTAAAAAAAATTAAAGATTTACCAATTACGAAGTGATCTAATCTGATAATCCCCTGGCTATTTCGCCCCCCCCCCTTTTGATTACCTAATATGTGTCTTGACTGGTACCTAAAGCTTTCAATAATAATTGACCTGTCAAATAATTGATTGCAATTTTGCTTGAAGTCAAAGGACTTGTGGAAATGCGTCTATTTCACTTATTCAACATATAATTACTGGATTCTTTATTATGAATATTGCCTTTGATTGTGATATAATTGTAAAGAAGAATGAAGTACCTATGAAAAATCACGTTCATTTTCATGCACTAATAACGTAATAACAGTGATATTTCTTAGAGGAAGCCAATCAGAATAGTAAATAAAATTTGTTCTGCAAGCTTTGTGCCAGATGCTAGACGACACAATCAACAGTCCCTACATTTTATGGTGTATTATAAACTGGAATGAATCCCCTTAAATGAGACAGTTAACACCGTCCTCGAGTCAACCAAATCAACCAGGTAAGTAGGTTAGCTAATACCTGAAACAACACCTTGGGGCAGGTTTAATAGTAATGTGACACTTACTAATAACATTTTTGTTTGTTGAATTAATTTTGACAATGGATTCTGAGGTATAGTTTGTTATACGGACCTTAAATTTAAAACCTCTATTGATAAAGGCTATTTCTTTGTCATTATAAATGTTTCAGAACATTGATTAATTATTAAATTGTCTTTGATTGGTCCGCAGGAAAAAGCAATGCTTGGTTGAATTTTATGAAAAGTGGCCTCGATCATGTTATGACTAAAGGACAGTCATTTCGAATGTTCAAAATCCCTTGAAGAGCCCAACGATATGGGACGTTGCTTTAAATACACCACGATCATGAGCTTTATACTGAAGTTAACACCGATTATAACTGTATGCAATTTCGACAGCTTAAGTAATTAAATAATGAATCGACCCAAAAAGTTTGACAAAAGAGTTAAACAAAAAATAGGACTTCAAATTGAACTGGAAAAAAGTTAAAATCATCCATTTTTAGAGAGTTTACTCGTAGTATGACAGATGTGTAGTCCTTTGTTAGTGGCAATCCCCATAGATCGCATTGCAACTGCACTCGGTGATCTATTGCCGACCTAACAGTGACAAGAGGCAAGGAAGCAGCTGCAGAAAAAACCAGAATGTCGTTTGTTTTCGCCGTGGATGGCATGCTAGATGCGGAAAGGCAAAACAAGACAGTGGCGCTCAGTATAGACAATGCGAGTTCGTCGCAGGCCTTTAACGGATAGACCAACTATTTCGAGTGTAAAACTGCTAGTTTCAAAGCAGCATATGTCTGATTAATTTTGAGCGGCACAGATTTAGTTTAAAAATGGATGCTCGACTACATAAACTACCTACATCACGACACCACAGATGGGTGTTGTACATGCACACACAGCATTAGATGAACATCTCGCCATTTCAATTTTTACGATCCAACTTTACGACTATCGTCGATAAAATCATTGAATTACGTTGCATTTAATTCTATGCGACCACACAACTTAATCAAAGAAGCGTTAATTTTTGCCGAGAGTACACTAAATCCAGTAACCACAAATTGTTGTCGGAGAGGCAATAAATAATACTGGCAGGCAGTCTGTGGTCAAATATGACTGCAAAAGCAGATGTGCAATTCTTGAAACGATGTTAGGGACATATCACAGACCACAGGTATTTTTAGAGGGGTTGTACAGTCTTCAGCAACAAGTATTTCTTTTGTTGATTGTTTTTTGTTGGGTACTAAACGAGTGGTGGTTCAATGGAAAAAAACGATTTTAGGAGCCAATAGCTAAGTAGCTGTGCTTCTTAACAATCCTATCGATGCTTTCGTTTTCAGTTATAATGATGTTGCTTTTTTCTGTCATAGTTCGTCACGGTATTTGGTTAGTTACACCGTTTTTTACCCTCTACCACGTTTCAAAGGCAATTAATCATCCAGAATACGCTACATTTTAGATCGTCTGTATATAGTTAACATAATAAGAAGTATAGCTTTGTGTTTAGTAATTAATTGCTTGTGCCTTTAAAATAATCGTTCTGTTGAAGAATCAACACCTCATTTATAGTGTCAAGTCATTCGAAAAGCAACATTTTCTTCTTCTTAAAAAATTACACCCCCCCCCTTCTTCAGCCAACCGCTACAGTGTCTTTGAAGTCGAAAAAACAAACCGCCTAACGTCGGAAAGACAAAAACGCTGCCCCTGTCATAATATTTATTTTCAAAGGAACATTTATTAAGTATGCAAATATCATAGGTCTGCGTTGTTAACGTCTGGTACTGGCACGGCTATAATAATTCATAACGCGACCGACTCTCTCGGCGGTGAGGGGAACAGACGACGGGACTCAAGGTGTTCTGGCATCCTTAATGTCAAAAAGCTAAGAATTCCGAACATAAAACCGAATGGGACTCGATCTCAGGCATGTTCCATAAAGAGGTACTTCTTTGATGCGAAAATTCTCTGTCTTCATTTAAAATAATGCTAGAAATCACGTTCAAGACGCATTTGGGGTTTTTGACCATTTTCTGTTTGAAGATCTCCCCAATAAATTGCTACAAGACCATAAGAATCAACAATATCTAGTACACTAAATTAAAAAGCCCATTAGCGTCAAACGTTAGCGATCACTAGAACAAGAGATCTTCAACAGCTGAAGAGACTGGAACTTTGAGGACAATATATACCTTATTATATGGAAAAAGTTACCAGCAAAGTTATAAAGGCTGCAGATGCATGGTATGAAAAACCCGAAGATTAAAATAAAAAGGGGTTTACTAGGTTTATACAGGATGTTTCACGAATGATAATGACCCTGACGAAATTAAATCCATGACGGCTATGCTCCATGGTTCCTGTCACTGTACTTATTAAAAGTTAAAATGTATTCAAATGATGAAAAAACACATATGATTTTGATTTATGGTGAATGCGAGAAAAATGCTTCCGCTGCTGCCCGTTTATACAGACAACGTTTTCCAAATAGAAGGGCTCTTGCTGATACAATTTTCAAGAGACTTGAATTAACTTTAAGGACAAACTGGCCACACTGAAAAAGTAGAGAGAAAAAACAGCAACAGGCCCTGACAATAAAATTAGAGTATTGGAAGTGATTGACGAAAATCCTCATATTAGTCAAAGGGTAGTCTCAAGAGCAACCGGTATTAGTCTGTCTTCAGTACACCGAATAATTAAAGGCAATCAATTTCATCCGTATCACTTGCAATTGGTTCAGGCCTTAAAGGAGACAGATTATCCTAAAAGACTGGCTTTTTGTAACTTTGTTGAATGTGAGATTTTATGACATTTGCTTCTCAGATGAAGCAAGATTTTTTAATAATGGTGAAGTTAACAAACATAACATGCATTATTATGCGCAAGAAAATCCACGTTGGATTCGAGAAGGACATTTCCAAACTATCTACTGGACGAATGTCTGGTGCGGAATATTGGGGAATTAAATTGTTGGGGCTTATTTTTTTCGCGATAGTTTAAACGGAAATACTTATCTAAATTTCTTAACAAATATTTTACCAGCACTCTTCCAAAATGTAAATTTACAAATAAGACAAGATCTATGGTTCCAACAAGATGGGGCACCTGCGCATTATCATAGAATAGTGCGAAATCATCTAACCGATGGATAGGAAGAGGTTCAATTAATCCTTGGCCACCGAGAAGCCCGGGCCTTACTCCTTTGGATTTTTTTTTCTGTGGGGAATAGTAAAAGAGCGAGTATACCAACCACCAATTGAAAGTGTAGAACATTTAGAAAATAAAATACGTGATGCATGTAGATCCATCACTCCAGAAATGTTAATGCATGTTAAAAGATCGTTTTGGGCACGAAATCAAGCTTGTTAAAACAGCGGAGGGAGACATTTTGAGCATTTATTACAATAATGTTATTGAATAAACATTTTTCAAAAATACAATTTATTTACAATACCGAATTTACTTAAAGCAAATGATTGAAGTTAATGCGAAATTTACGAATTTATACAGCTCTCTACGTTTTATATTTTTTAAAGACTATGAACAATTATTAATGTTACCTCTGCAAATGTATTTTGGGTTGCACTTCTAATTTCGTCAGGATCATTATCATTCGTGAAACATCCTGTATATACCTATACCAAAGCTGTGATACCCGTCCTTTGTATGATGGCACAAATCCAATAACAAAAGTGTAAAAGCAATAGCAGCAAGTGAACTACTGTATATTCATAAAAACTTCATCACAGGAAAAAGTTACGGTTCTCCTGCAGTAAGCAAAGAACAGTAACTGGAGTGGAAGTAGATAGAAGAGACACAGAAAGTATATATCAAATGTTTGAATGGTTTTTTTTTTTCAGAAGGATAGCCTACTAGCACTATGTAGTTTCTAGCAGCTACATCATTCAGGTTTCGTATTGGAAACTGAAGTAAATAGAGCAAAAACAACTATTTTCTTCAGACCTTCGCTCACGGTATAACGACGTTATTGGCCTGCAGAGGGCTCCCAATCATTCTTGCACCAATTACAGCTTGGAAAAAGCCCAAGTCATATTACCAACAGCCCCCTGTCACCATAAATACCAACAAAAACAATCCAAAGCCGGTATGCAGCGCCGAATTACCGGCAAAACTTATTGCAGCACCAGCACCAATCAGYTCCTTTCCGAAATAATCGATTCAAATAAAGGAGAAGCTGCATTAAATATTGGGACGCTCAGCGTGTTGCTAAAGAAGCGTTGCCGGGCTGCAGCAAACGAAAAAGCGACCAAGGACAGAACGTGAGTCAAGTTGTTGGAAGTCAATATTCTTCGTTTTTTCGCTGGTTTTGGTACCAACTTTGGCAACAGGGCGAGATTGTTCGTTTCTTATTTGTGTTACTGGCGTGTACGGATATTAAAAACGTCAGGGGTGTCGTCGTTTTGGTTTTGTTTCGCAACCATTCTTGTACTGATTTGTACATCGTCGTTTTTTTCTTTCTGGGTTAGTAGATGAGGATCGGTTTTGAGAATCCAACGAAAACCTGCGGATTTTAATTGTTGGTGGTAATGTTTGATTGGTTTGACAGATTTTTGGTCATAGTAGTGGCAATATTTGGATTTTGAAATACGTAGATCAAGTCAAAACTTGTGATTTGTGAAGTGAAAGATGACGATTTAACCATTGTTTCACTTCACATTGATTTTTATCATGTCTTGGCACTTTCTTTTGTCTAGTTGTTTCAATGTACAATAAAATTATACTTGCTTATCTTCACAGCTTTGCTACAATTTTTGTCCAAAATCTTTTCAGTTCTTGTGCTCTTGTACTCATTGTACACCTACTTGAGTTTATTACATCCGTTTAGTGCTGCTACTTAATTTTTTGTTTGTGTTTCCTCCAAAAATTCTGTATTCCAAAGACTGTTATTACTTGTGTTTTTGTGTTCAAGTTTTATAATGACAATCTAAATTAAGTATGCTAATGTAAATGTACATATGTTTTAATATTAAGTTTTCGAAGAGAACAGAAACAAAGAGTTGTATACCTTTAAAACCAATAGTTAAAGCATTGGGTGTTGAAAAAAGTGTACAATATTTAACGATGTAGGTAAATAAGGCAAGATAAACAAAATATAGGTCTGAAAAGTAAAGGTACCTCCTTTTTTACTTTTTATTACAGCTGAACTGGTGTTTTGTGAAACAAACATTAAATATTCCTTCACATAGTATATTTTCTCGCCAACATTGTTTGTACTGACGAAATTCACATGAGTGAGTTATTGTAGGCCACATGTTCCTGTGATCCAAGACGACAAATGCGGGTTCAAAAAAATGGTTATCCAGCTCACTTTTCTGTTGCGTTAGAGAGCATTTATACCAAACTTTTTCGAGTAAATGGGTAGATAAACCGTTACTTTGCAGACCCATTCTTATTAAAGTTTAGATATCATCATTAATTAGCACATTTTGAAAGTTATCTTTCAAATTCAAATTGTCGGCCATATTTGGCGGGAGCATTGAAACTTTGAATTTAACCGACTTGTAACCGTCTTTTTACCACTCGCAAGCGATTGACGGAGATCTCTTGTAACCTCGAGTACACAATTCCAGGTGCAGTATCGTTCTTCTAACTGAGAGTGTAGGTGTACTGGGTGTTGTTACGGCCGCAACGTAAAGAAAAATCGCATTGTATGTTATATAAACCGCCTCCGACTCGCTGATTTATGGCGACCGTCGCCCTCGTAAGGACTGTCTCGAATAAAATTCGGAAATTTTAGATGACTGTGACTTTATAGAAACGTCAAATATTCGTCATTGTCATTTTGCGCTGGTTAGCACGTAAGTTTAAAAATCTAGTCAAGTAGATGTTATAGATTTGTACATAACATTTTGATTATAAAAATGAATGAAGAGGAGCATCGACGAAAGGTTGTTGGAAATGGTTAAAAAATCCACAGCGTCTTAGGCACTTCATTGATGTACTAATCGTTATTTTAAGACACAAAGCGCATAAAGACAGCCTAATTCTGTAACAAAATCTGGCGGATATGATTTGCAATTGGAACAAAAAAAATTGTACGAAATATCGCAGCATGTCCAACAGAGACATGGCCAAAAAATATGGTATAACTAAAAGCTTGGTGGTTTGAAAACGTACAAAAAGCAAACAGTGCCAAAAATTACAGAAAAGCAGGAAAAAAATATTAAAACCCGAGCCCCAAAGCTATACAATTTAATTGGGGAAACACGTCTTTGCTTTGTTCGCAATATTATACTACTTTTAAAGGAGAGATCCTTTCCAAGTCTGAATCAACTGTCAGTGTACTTAGATAAAACTGTTTGTTTGGATTTATAAAATCAATTTGTTTGACTTACATTTCTTTAGGTCCAACAAATTTATCTTCAAACAAACAAATTTTATTTGTATAAGAAGAATATCAGTTTGTTTGTAACTATATTACCATTTATTTGAGATGGAACAAAACTTGCGAGTTCAAGTAACCGAATAATTATTTGAGCGAATAAAATATTATTTTTCACGGTCAAACAATTTATTCCAATGAGTTAAAATTACAAATATTTCAATCAAATGCTTTGAAGAATTATATCAACAAAAGTAAATGCTTGTTTCTAATAAATATATCATTTCGTTAAATATATGTTTCTTTTTGTTATTCAACTATTTAAATGTTCAACTCAAACACACCTGTTGTTACAGCAAACAACATGTATTTAAACAGAATAAATGATGCTTTAATGCAACAATCTGTTTTTGGATGCAAAGAAATAATCGGTTGAATTTGCGCGTGCCACTAGCAAAGTGGAAGTTTGGGGTCCGCTTCTTTAGCCATGGTTGGACACTGGACATAATGTATCAAGGTAAATCGGGAAAAGCCGCCGATATTTGTTTCTTATTATTGTAAGTTTATTTCATTAAATTGTGAAACAAAAGAGGAAGATGGTCACAGATTTTAAAAGTAAGTATGAAGCCTAAATAAAGTATTTGCTTAATATGATGTGGAAAATAAGGCATTCAAACAAGCACATGATCGTTAACGCAAGCTCTGTTACAAAATGACCATCTATGATTCGTAAGGATGTTAATTACGGCGTTGTTTCTCTACATCTTGAAGTAGGTATATGTTAGCAAAGTCTGCTCAATGAAGTGCCCTATTTGTACCAAACTACTCTTACAAGTAATGCGTTATTTATTCAGTATACTTGTAATACTAAAATGGAACACATTTATCACGCTATAGAAACCAGTAGATTTGTGATTGTCCTTTAAATTAAAATGAATATCATACTTTCCGTCTGCATTGTATTCGTACATATAAGTAGCAAAATTTACCTTATCAGTGGACTTGTCTAGTTTAGGTTGATTTAAATCAGATGTTTTTTACTAAACCAATTACAGTTTTGCGGAAATGAATTGAGTGACATATTGCGTTTTTAATTACAAGAATCAACTTTTATACGCTCTATAAAAAAACAGGAAGCCACAGGAACACACTTGCATAAAATACATAGACATATCGAAGTGGGTTAAACAAAATTTATTTCTTTAACCTAAAAGCAAATTATTTATATGTTTAAAGGGCTTGTTTGAATGCAATATTTATAAAATCTAATTAAAAAATATATATTCCATTAAAATTCACAAGCAGTTTGCTGCAATAACAGAGATAATGAATTGAGCATATGAGTTCTTTCAATCAAACAATTGTTTGATTCCAGGAAATAGCTGTTTCATTGGACTAAATCAGTGATATCTTTACTGCAAAGAAATATTTATTTGGTATGCAGAGAATCACTTACCTCTTCTCTGATTCCAAACACATATTTGTTTCAGTCAAAGAATGCCTGCTTCCTCTTCTAAAGAAGTACGAAGGGCCCACATTATTTTGGTCAATTTAGCTTCTGCTCGTTATGCAAAGGATGTAAAAAAATATATTAATGGAAAAACAAATAAATTTTGTAGAGAAAGAAGTAAATCCACCTAATGTGCCACAGTGACGGCCAATTGAAAAATATTGGGCTCTGCAAAAAGAAGTTAGAAAAGACTGAAGAACGTTATTCGAAAAAGCCTCAGAAAAGGATGTGATTCAAGTTAAAATGTTACCATTACATTACGTTAAATAAAACTTCAGAAAGCGTCTTTTCCTATATGTGTAATAGCTCGAACAAAAAAAGATCAAAAAACAATATCCAGCGGTTCAAAATTTCCGCATTTTAGACAGAAATTTTGAAAATGCCCCGGCCGGCGGTACCGAGAACCACGACAATTATCGGTAACTAATTAAAAAGAGGATCGCAGCCGCGACCGACCCCCCCCCCCCACCCGCCGCCCCTCGTCGTTTCTGAACCGGCCGAATATTTGTCAACATTCATTTATATATATGTCGGTGAGCCCCGATTAGTATGCTACCTGTCGGTTCATTTGGACCGGCAAAAACGCACGCGACGACGAATGCCTGTCTGGGTTAGGGCTGTTACGTTCTCAGAAGGACTGCGTGGCGTATGGGTCGCGCTGGGTTTTTTTGGGGGGGCGGCGGAATTCTGCTCGGAAGCCCGCCGCGGAGTTCGCGAATTTTGGGATAAKTGGCCCCCGGACGAAGAAGCGGCGGAATCGGGAAAAAATGAGCGCACGTGGGAGACTTCGGCTTTTCCGGAGGGTCTTGCGTGATTTTTTTTTAATCGCCAGTCACCGATGAAGAGGTTTTGGGGAGAGAACACGTTATTTTTCTATAAAAGTCAATCAATTAAACGCGAATGTTCTGTAAAGTGAAGTAAAAGTTCGACCAAAGGTTGAGTGCGATTACAACTTTCATTTTCAAGTGGTTCACTACGACCCCAAGCAAAATCAAGTATCTCATCCCAATCTGGGACGGATTTAGGGATAGAGACACTCAGTACAGTCTTCCAATCCGTATAAATGTATACTGAAGGTCCCTTTGTGTAAAAATCAATCGTTCTACAATGGGTGGCCCTACCATAAATCTATATTAATCTTTGAATATTGGTATATGTATATAGTCGTAATAAAAAATCTATGCAACTCATTATTGACAGCTATTTGTAAAGTCCACAATGGTTTATAGTCCCAAATACTTAGGTAGACGGATTAAGATAAAATTTGCTAGGTTCCTTGCACTCTTTTTGGTTCCATAACTTGTTTCATGTCAAATATATGTACACAAGAAGGGGTAGTTTCGAAAACCTAATCACTCTAATCGAATCTTCTAGTCAACCAATGAATATTTTACAAGATGTGGCGATCATGGCAAAGTGACTTTGTTGATCAACTGAATTTCAATAAAAATCCGGAAAAAACTGTGCCTACAGTTAGTTTGCTGTACATTGTATGGAAAATCTTTCGTAAAATATTAAAAAAACACTATTTAATAGAAAGTAACATGGTGACAAGGTGGGCGACATCGTTATCTACAAGAAATCAAACAATATCGAGCAGAAAATAGACAGATATTTTATTTAGACGAGACTTGGTTTGATAGGTACGAAACAGTCTAAAACGCATGGACTTACGGTTCTAGGAAATGTGCTTTAAATATTCCACCTTGTGGAATTAGTTTAAAATGTTAGAAAAGTTCCAAAAGGTGCGTTTGCCTATTCTATACTAGCGTGAAGTTCAAGAATTCTTAATTGTCTAAATCCTACTAAATTTGCAAGTGATCTAACAGAAGTACCGCATATATCTATTCAAACAAATCAGGTTAAAAGTAATTGTCTACAAGTAGTGGAACAATGCTCTAAATTTATTCTGAGCCACTACACTGATAATATTATTTTCTTCCGCCCCAAAATGGAAACAAGAAGAAATCATATGAAAAGCACTCACCCTGCCAAAATACTGCAGCATGCAGACTTATCCTTCGCCATAAGTCTACCTATAACAAAAAAATGCGATGTTAGTTTTTTTTGTTAAATCCCACGATATGATGCTTACAATATTTGGCCAAGAAATCCAGCTCTAATCCTCTTGTCCCCCGGTGAACAACATCTCAGCACTATTAATTAATTAATCGAAGCAAGCTAGTTAAATTTAAGATAAAGCTAAATACTAGTGACTCACTTTCTTTAAGAACTACAGTTGAAAAATCGCGCACTTACAGAAGCCGGACGTATGTTAAATTTCTTTTTTAAACGTACAGCATCTGCTGATAACACTACCGAATTAACAACGCGAACAGACCCCGTAGTCTGCTACCGAAACCGATACTGCTGGAAGAAAGTTGGTTAAATTGTACACAGTGCTAAATTACGATAGATTTCTTAGAGTGCACGAAACAGTGAGGAAATTACAGCTAGCACTCACCCATCACGCTGCATCAGGCTGTCTTAGTTCTTCCTGAAACAAAGAAAAAATAAAGTTACATAAAACATATTTAGGAAAGAGACGTACTGMTAATTATATTGTTTGCCTTGTTACAGATACTGAATCATTTCATGTGATTTAGCTAGACGCCTTGCTGTCGACGCCAGTTCGATCAAAGCTCCGACAAAACAACAGCAATCGACAAAAGGTGGAGCATTTTCATGTTCAAACATCTACATAACAATGCACCCAATTAACTGCAACACAATTGCGTTAAACTGCGTTAGATTTTGTTGCTGAAGGGATTGTTTGAACCGTACGTGTTCATAATTGCAGGCTACGTTTTGTTCTCTCTGTTACTGGAAGAACAAAGCATAACAGGCTTCATGGGAAAGTCAAGAACATGTCTAGAGAGTTTTAAAATAGATAAATTCGTTTTGAAGGAAGTTGAGAAGAATTATGCAATTTTAAATCATGCACACTTGGATAGGATTGGATTTATTGTGTTCAAAACAAATCTATTAACAGAAATGAGTTCAAACTTCTCTATAATGCCCAAAACGACAAGAGTATAAAAAATACATAAATGTGTAGGTATATCACTTGAAAATCTATTTGAAGACTCTATAAACTGTAGTATTATAATGTGAATAATAATTTTAGAAGGCTTGCTTGAAGGCAAGGACGCAAAAATTTACTACAAAAAAGAATCATGAGCTGCAGTTGCAGGAATTCTACCAGAACTTCGGCAACGATGCCACCCCATGCTAATCGAGCTCCCCCGTCCCACCACCCATCAGTTTAATTGTTAATTTTTCCGATTCTGTACCGCTGAAGCCGCACTGCTTTACGCCTATCAATCAAGAGCGTACCAAAGAACCGAATTATTAGGCGGCGGCCTCCCGAACGCGTTCTAATCTGTGAAGTCGTCAACGTACCCGCGATTTCAGCAGTTCGATTTTTCAACGGATTTCGTAGCGAAGGGTTCGTCGCTTGACCCACCGTTGACATCTCCTAACGAATATTGCCGTTTCCACGCCGCACGCGATGACACCGAGCGTGGATCGGGGTGGAATCGGTCTTGAGGGGAGCTTCCTAGCACATTTCGTGCGTCCACGATTTCAGCAGGTCGATTTTTGAGGAGTTTTCGCAACGGAGGGTTCGTCGCTTGACCCACCGTTGGAGTCTCCGACCGAATAAATCGGTTTTGACGGCGTAGATGATAGAATCGAGGGTGGATAGGGGTGGAAATGGGTTTGTGGGGATGTTCTTAACGTTTTTCAGTAAGATGACGTTCTTGGGTGGACGTTAAAGGTGGTGAAATTGGGAAAAATCGCCCCTAAAACAATGTATTCGCGGTAATTTGACAAGATTTTCTCCAGTAGAGAGGCATGAGGTGCAAAAATATAACGAAACCAAATAATTTAGTATGTTTAGACACCATGTTCCCAAATTCCATGTGTGATCTTCAAAAAGTAAGTCGCAAAACCCGATTAAATGGTCTTTTACCATCCATCTCACAACATCGACTTGTGTTTTAATGACAATGCGCTGTTTTTATTTAAAATTTACCACAATCTATTCGAATACTTGACAATACTTATCACTTGTATTAAATTTACTGTTAGGTTCGTAAAAAATCACACCGAATCGCGAAAAAACGTAAGGTTCGTCGCCTGTTGAAGTCTTTAGCGGGAATTTTGCTTTTGCGCCTATGTAGCGGAACTGAGGGTTGGTGTGGGTAAAAATACCTTTGAGGAAAGTTGTTTCAAGAGGTTTTCGGTGAAATACAACCTTGATTGTTACGTTAAATCTATCAAAACAGTGCAAAAAGACCGCCAATACTGACAATAGCGACGTATTCGATAACTGCTCTGCTAAAATCACATAACCAACACATTGTTGAAGTTGATTCTCATGTAGCTGTCAAATTTATGTCTAATTTACCCAACAACAAGCCAAAAATGATTACGGTCTCTTCGATACTGTTGTAACCATCGTTTTTATAGTATCGCTTCGATCTACAATGATGCTGCGCTGCCGTAACTTTGATTTCTACGTAATCCCCTAGAATACTAACGATTCGTACTGAATACAGTCCGTCTGCAACAAATTTCACACTAATCTGTGGCCAGAAGGTTTCGTAAAATCCATGGTGAGTCTCCAAACGAATATTTTCGTTTCTACGCCGTACATGGTGGTACGGGGGTGAATGGGAGTGCAAGTAGGCTTGTGATGCATCGTTAAAGCCGCTGAAATGATGAAAAATCGCCGATATATGGCGCGATATTCGCGGTACCTGCATATTTGGACAAGATTTACTCCAAGGTGCAAAAATAAAACGAAATTAAATTATTTATTAATGTGTCAAGTTTGCCGCTTGATCAAGCATTGCATATGAGGTCTCTACGCGATTTCTAGGCCATATTTACAGGCGTCTGGGGTAAAAACAGGTTGAATATAATTTGCTTCAAGACATTCCAAGGAGATACGCTCAAAAACTTTCTGTAAACTGGCGGAAATAATCAAGAATTGAACCGCGTACGAGCAATAGCTTGGAAGAAACCATCTTTCAGGGCTACTCCCCCCTTTTTTGCCCGTCCAATTGCACGCCACTGCCCGCCGACCACCATATTTTTACATAATAAATCGACCGTTCGTACAAACATATTTATAAACGAAATCGGCCTTTGTACCCGGCCCCTTTTTTTTTCTTCTGCTTTTGTGTTTCTCATTTGGAGCTCGCAGTATATATCCCATTGTGAATACCGGCGATGTAGATCTGAATGGCCCCGCGGAATCTTTTGCCTGGAATTATATAACGAAGTCGCAAGTCCGGACTTTGACAACTGCGGCGGTGCTGAGATTTTAGTTTAGAGTATACCGAAACACAGGTGACTATAAATAGTGTAATTTCATGCTCATATTGCATCCCACCTTTTTTAATTGTAGGTAGAAAGTGAAACACGCGCATTATCAACCAATAACGAAAGCAATCTGAGCTGTAAGTAAACGCTATCAACCGCAAAGTTCGGGGCAACAGAAAAAAGTTCATTTTCATTCGAACTCCCGAAAGCAACCTCTCGCAGATGATTTACCGCCGTACACGTCCCGAGTGGACACAAAATCATAAATATCAACCGGAACCAGTTTTGATCTATCCTAGGATGGAGCGCCGTGTTATTTTTCCATGTAGATCGTCTTTGTAATATTCGGATATTTTTTACGACTACGGCGTCCCACCAAGCGGTGTCACGGCTCGACATTATTGTGTATACGTCTTGGAAAAAATGCTTTGTCGTTCTCGAGGTTTGTCTTTTTTTTCTGGTCGCCGATCGCGACACAGGTCTCGTAATGACGGACGACGGTGATCAGAAGGTTATAGGTATTTCTGTGTGCTGAAGAGGTTACATGAGGGCTTGCGATTGGTTAAGCTTGTTAGAACACGAAAATGACTACGTCATACTTGTCGCACACGATTCCAAAGTAATAGCAAAAGGAATTGAGAAATTGTGTACTTTGAGTATTTTTTAAGAAGCCATACCTATAGCATCTAATTCTTCTATAAAAGAAATTTAATATAGCCAGCTCAGTGCTGGAAAGAATAAAGAAAAACATTCTCTGTATAATTATACTGGGCAGTTAGGACACAAGGTTTACAGAAAACCAACACACACAGACAGATATTTACATGCCACATCTCACCACCCTCCCTCTCAAAAGAATAGTCTTATAAGGACGTTATTTGTTAGAGCACAAAGGATATCAGACCAAAGAAATATATCATCTTAAATCAGCGCTAGTGAGAAATGGTTATAGCAATAAGAATATTTGGTCAGTTTTTAATAAAAGTGCTCATCCAAATCAAGTAAATTCTCAGCCAGGACAAAGTAAATCGAAGTTGAACAAGGCCTTTCGGAAAAATTAAAGAGGATGCTTAGAAAACACGATATTTTAGTTGTGGATAGTACATATAATAATTTAGATAAAATTTTAAATTCTACTAAAGACAAAGTACATTTAGAGAGTGAAGGTGTTTACAAAATTACTTGTTCTTGCGGCAAGTGTTACATAGGTCAAACTAAAAGAAAAGTAGGTACGCGTTTGAAACAACACATACGTGCTATTAGGCTGCAACAGATAGATAAATCTTCCGTAGCTGAACACTCATATTTGTTTTAAACACATGATTGACTTTGATAAATCAAAATTTTACATAGAGAAAAATATTATCACAAACATCTAATAAAAGAGGCTATAGAAATATTTGTAGAAATACTAATAACTTTAATAGGGATTGTGAGTTAGATGACATTTGGAAGGCTATTTTGTAGTTATCTTTTATCAAGTAGTTCGTGTATATCTAGTAGGTAGGTAGTTCCTTTTTCGTCGTTAGGTTCTTTTCTATCAGGCACGTTGTTTCTATGACGTCTCGCTTCCTTGGTGATTTGTTTATTTACTTTCAAAATTCTGTTTGAACTTGTGCCAGGCAAATTTTGGGGTTGTTCGTCTTTGACAAAGATTACAGGTGTAATCGAAACGTCAGACTTATAAAGAGACAGCGATCTTTCCGAGAATATATTTTCTCTATATTGTTTGTGCAATATTACCTAGATATGCACACATGAGGATCTAAGTGATGAGATATATATTTAATCCATAGAGTATCAATTTCTATCAAATAAGGACTTATCAAAATTATAAATTAAAAAAAGGTTTTAACGTGTGTCTTGCTGTTGTTCTAACTTATATAAAATCTCTATTGAATTGGAACACTGGGAGTCCGATTAGATTGTCCCGAGTGACCATCCTATACCGCTGTCTTCTCATCTAAATCTGCCATTAAAGTGCTAATCCATCTGGCGTACGAGGAAAAACAAAGAGCAGAATCGCAATCACCCGACAATTTTATTTATGTGACATTGCCTCCGTGAGTTATAAAAGGATATTATGTGGCAACTTGTCGAGCTTGATTCCCAGTAACGGTGATAGAATCCAGTTCTTCTACCGTTACCATAGCTACGTAAGATGTTCTATAAGGAACAACCTAAAAATATGTGCGCAGAAAGTTATTATCATGTTTAAAATTATGTGTTGAGGAAGTGGCACTGTGTCTCGAAAAATGACGTGCTTGTCACTATTCGGGAGCAATTAGAGGCATTTAGTGGTTTCTAGTTGAAAGAGAGGTGTGATATTGCGACACAAATGTTTTAATTCATTAGTATCACTGCGACCATTCATATAGTCAAACAGGAAGCATCTATAAAAGTATTGTAAAATTTTTAACTGAGATATACGTTTTCGGAGAGAACCGCCACTTGCTTCGGACAGACAGCAGACGTCTTATCACGTCACTGGCATCAACAAAACGTTCAATATTCTATACGCGATATATGCAAATATAATCAGATTGCTTGCCAAATTTTTTACAAAATACCGACAGACCGATAACAGCCATCGATATACCACAGTAAATTATACGCTTGCGTCGAAATGAACAAGGCAGCTTTACTAATCTCGTGTTTTATTTACATGAATGTACAAAAGTCCGCAAAACTACAATATTTACAGGTATTATTTGGTATTTTGGACTGGTCATCACACTGTACAATCTAGGAATTGTATACAAAAAAAAGATCACAATGTCGGCTGGGAGCCTAATAAATAACACCGCTCAGAAAATAAATACGTCACGCACTCAAAATTTCAACAAAACGGGCCTAAACGCACGTCACTCCATCAAGTGTTGCTTTCCGCGAACATAGCCTCACATTTCACGATCTGGTTATAAACAGTTTCGATCCTTTCATTCAGAATCTTGACACTTTTATCCGGGAGAGTAGGGAGAACGTCTTTTATCCCGGAGTCGTTTCTGGATTCGAACATATTCCTTAACAACGCTCCGACGTTCGATTTTCTCTTCAAGGATTTGATGATGTCAGCCGTAGACCTCCTGAAAACGCATAAATTCTCGAGGAGAATGCTGTGGTAGATCTCGTACTTCTTCAGCAGTCTATAACCATGTAAAAGTCCTGATTCATTGTCCAGGAAGACCAAGAGGTCGTTATCAACCTTCTTGGCCAGATTATGGGCTGGAGCATCCATTATGTTAACATTCCATTGGTAGTTGTACAGATTATTCACGATTCTGTCGAGATTTGCAGTTAAGTAATCGAAGACGATCAAATCTGACCACTGAGCGAGCTCGACGAGATTCCTAATCCAAGAACCCTCCAAAACCTCGTTCACACTCCTAGCAGTCATGTTCAACACATCGTTTCTGTTCAAATGTCTCTCCACAGGTTTAAAAACTGACGGGATACTGGCGGCATCCAGATTGGGGATGTACTGCGTCAAAACTATGGGTCTGTTCGAATTCCACTGCGCTGAAGCTATGTCGTGTGCCAGGTTCTGCCACAACGAAGCACTCAGGTTCACAACACTGACCGCAGATGGTGCCAAATTTGGTAGTTTCAAGATTTGCGCCAAGTAAAACGAAAACAGTTCTCCCTGGATTTGATCCGTGTTCTGTCTGTACCTGACACAGCCCTGGATGCCATCCTGGAAGGTTACCAGACGGTTCTGCATGCGTCCACATCCTGGTTCCAGCTTGACAGCGACTGCACTGGAGACGTATTTGCTCCATACCTCGTGCTGGTGCCTGTCGTAWCCTGCGGGTAAAGCCKCTTCGATCTTCCCMCCCCAGTAGATCCCTTTTTCTATCACACCTTCCTCGTTGGTCTTAGGAACAKCCTCCAGGAACGCAACCCTCTTAAACTTCCTCTCCGTATCACTATTTTGACTACTATAACTATGATTTACGAATATAGTTCTTATGATGGCAGTCCTGTTCACTAGATCCTGTCTGTTATCAACGTGCACTTTACTATGTCGGGAATACACCAGCGGGATCACTATTCCTACGGATAATCCAACGGTAAAGGCGAAGGCGACACTCAGGAGGCAACAGCTGGGCCTCCGCTGTTTTTCCAGCGCGACGCCAGGACCGAATTCGCGATAATTCACCATTTTGCTACATTGTCAACGCGCGTCTGATGGTCTCCGAGTTCTTTTATAAACTGATCGCGCTGGTTGTACGAAGTGGAACTTAACAATGATCACTGGTGGGGGGAGTTGAATACTTGGCGTTCCTGGATGGACAGAGAAACGGTCGAACGTTCGAGTTGGAGAGAGAAGGCTTGGGGTAGAGATGGGGCTAGATTTGTTCGTGTTGGAGAGAGACGATCGCAGACAGGTATATCTCATTGTGTATATGGCATTCGGGCAGAGGAAGGTGTTCTTAGTTGTATGACAAAATAATGGTTGGGTTTCGATTATATACACGTTTTTGAATGGGGGCTACATCGTTAAAAATTCGAACGAGAAAACTACAAAATTCCTTTACATCTTGGAAGATGATTGAATGGTTGTTAAAACAATTTCAGGAATGAGATTTCCACAAATATCCTGAGGAACAGTACTGCCATGTTTGTAAACATTAATTTGGTTGTAAATTAGCTTACAAATTGAAAAAATCTCGATCTGAATACATAATACACAATCGGAATCTGGTATCTGTCTATAAATCTGACCAACACAAAGTAATTTCGCAACATCCAGTACCGCGAAAACCCTGCATGCTCAATCAAAACCATGAGGCTCTTAACAGTCTTATTAACGTACCTTACCAACATTATACAAGTAACTGCCGCGCATTAGCATATTTATTGAACTGTTTCCTTATTCCACCGTATACCATACCGATGATATTCTCATAACGTAAGGTTTTATCGCCACTGTTGGTATTCCGATTGCAATCCCACTTCTGAACGTTGAGAAACAAAAGACTCCACGATGCCGACGAATATTAAACTCGCAGAGGGAGGAGGGGGTCTTTATACATCAAAAATCGAAGAGATTTTGAGCGTTTTGCCTGATCTGATCTTCCTACATAATTTGGGGGTGATCAAAGACACGAGCTTTTATGGGGTGGACGTAAATTTTTTCTTTGGTGTTTAAAGATCGTTCAAATGCAGGAATGCTCGACTGTTTCCGATCATTGCAATAAAAATAAGTAATTACCAGAAAAAGAACGTAACGAATCGTAATAATCCACCTACTTAAGGTTCTGGATTTGGTGAGTTGCCAAATCGTCGAGTATTAACGATGTTTTTAGTTATTCCAAACAAAAGTCTCCTTCCCGTTCCTCTAGCTCTATCATACATCTTTTGGGAAGATTTATCCATACCTAGTTGCTCACGAAGACCAAGAAAACTGGCTAGTTCCCAAGGACGACGAAGCATCACCGACGGCAACACGGCAATTCGCGAGCCGCAGTTTATAAAGTGGTCCCCTCCATCCAACGATTATTATTTACAATTATTGCACCCAGTCCGCCTCATAAAAATATATTAAAAACAATATTTGTCTTTCTCCAGCATTACTTTATAATTTTATACCGGTCTCTCTTTAAATTATTGTAATTGCGGACCTGTTCGTTCTAACGTGCGGGAAGGCAGGTATGTACTAAGGAAGGCAGGACCGTAACTACAGTTTGGGGACGTAGTAGCAATTTCGTCTCTATTAATTCGGAGTCTGCAGAAAATTACACCGAAGGATTTTTTTTTAAACCCTGAAACAGATGGGGGAGATAGTTGAATAAGAATGTAAACACAACTATTGTTAGAGGGTAAAAACGCAAAGGAAACCTGAACAACTGGAAATATAATGAAAGAAAATCGTGCACATTTCTAACAACAACATTGTAGCACCAATAAAGACAGAAAGAGATAATTCATTATTCATACTGTTATTATCGACACATGCACAAAGTTTAAAAGAAAAACTTCTGCATGTGAGACGAAAGTAAATGGTTTTCAAATCATCTTGGGTAGATTCAAGATATTGTGTCTGAAATTCTCTGAAATGTTAAAAAATCAACCCCAACCTTCTGCCTTCTCATCAGTCCGATTTGGAGACTCGAAAAATTCAATGAGTGGACCCTTCAGCCCCAGGTGGTCTTCCACATTCTTCGCATAACAGAGTAGCGACTGGACAAGGGCGGTGACCCCCAAAGAAGGGGTTGTGTAGGCATGTTCCGGCAGGTCTATGCAAGCGACAAGCTTATCAGATTGTGATTGGAAATTTGTTCAGTTTATAGAGAGCTAATAACGAGCGTTAAGTGGTCGGTTTTATTTTTAATTCTGTGACTATTTATTAAGAGAGTTAGACAAACTGAAATTGATAGTGACAAAAGGTTTTATCTCAATTAACAATATGAAGAACACCTTGTGTTAGGGGTGACTAAACGTCTATAACCTTTCATGCTTGTAGCAATGCAATGAGGACAGAACTGTACTGTTACGTAAGTTTGAAATCTGACTGGAGAGCACTATAAAATTAATAAATTTGGTGCTTCACGCGGATATGATTTAGGGCCAATGTTCTATTTTTGTTGCTAGTACGAGTACAGGGACCAATTTTTGGTCATCGTAGGTGGTTTCCTTGTCAACGGTCATTTCCGGCCCCCCGAAAACGTCTACACGCTTTTTCAATTTGCTGCCACAGCCCGCGCCATATAATCTCATTACGTTGCTGTTCATATTATAAATCGTTGTCGGCCTGAAACCTTGACCTTTAAAGATGTGTATAAATTAAAAATCGAGAGTGCCGCAGCTCAACAATTAAACAGTAAATTATCCGGGTGAACTTTAAGAGCAATAAGTAATAACAATAAAGCAACGGCGGGCATTGTAAAAGGTAATAACCAAGGACAGTGGCATGGCCATCTTATTTTCTTGGCTACGTATATAATGGGGAGGGAATTTCATTGCCCAGCCTTGCAAACGGGAGATTTATTGACTATGGTGACGTTGGCTTTGACGTTCAGTATCAACAAATGATTCCATAGAAGTAACTTTGGTAACTAGAATTTGTAAAATCTTATCTGGCCATCAAGATGAAGCACAAATTACTTCCATTGAGCCTCGTTGTGCTTCAGGTTATATTATATTATGCCTCTAGCCAATATGTGCCCGTAGCATTACTTTATAGTTATGAGATCCAGCCACAGACATGAAGCATGAATGGCAATCTTTGGTGCTTCGATTGTGTTTCATACGTGTTAACTTAGCTATATCCACAATAACTGGAAAACGTAGCTTTCCTACACGACCTGCTAAATAACAAGGGCAGAAAACTGATGGGATTTGCAGCAGGCATTGCAAATTTATGGGTTCTCCTCAAAATTACCTCGAGCAGTCAATCGTCGCAAAAAAACCCCGCCATGTCCTTAAAAAAAACAGTTCCCCCATCGAAATAAACAATCGGCAAACGCCAACACATTAAACAATATGGTGCCAAACTCCGTCCCGATCGCCCCGTATTATTTCAAAACTAATTGGCCTCACTGGACGGCGTTATGAATTGTAAATAATCCAGGTAATGATATAAGAAAACGGTGCCAGTGGTCGTATTTTTTTCCGGAGAGCGGTCGCTACGCCGCCTAATTGCAGCCATAAACAAACTAATTGACACGCCGATTTGCTGTTATTATCTATATACGATGCTCGGTTGACGATTAAGGCCCGCCATTCTTTGGCATGACGAAAAGTTGAAGATTCCGCATGCAAATAGGGTTCGCCGCTAGTATGGACGAACACGATGTTTTATAGGATTATTGAGACTTAAATTTCGGTTACTACCGCTAATTAGTTGATGGTGGAACTAATAACTGCCAATGTTACCTCCATTATTTATAAATTTTTACCGAATAATAGAGAAAATGCCTTGATCCACCTACTTAATATCCCTTCTTCCAGTACGTTGACTAATTTTTATCTAAAGTAGCTTTTAAATGAACTAAATTATTAAATTTTAAGAGGAAAACGTAGATGTGATATAGTTTTATACATTCACAAGGTGTCTAACTAGTAAAGTAAGTAGTTCAACTAGTTTTATAAGTTCTGAAGTCAGAAATTTAAAAAACAAAATGTACCTAAGTGATACTCTAGGATTATTTATGAACATTTATCCATTTTCGATCAAATATACAAAAATGAGGAATAAAAACACCTATGGGTGTACCAAGCTTTTGATCTAAGGGGGGCAAAGCAGGAATTTCCCTTACTGAATTCAACATAAATAAAAATATGCCTTTATCGGCTTATGTACCTAAGTAATTAACGAAGTATTTATTTCATGAACACTCTTCGTTGATTTTTTGCATCGTGACTTAAAACACCTTCTGTGAAGACCCAAGTTTTTTATATATACTGATCTTCAAAAGCTCCTCTATTCCTAATTCAATTATTGATGGTATCAGGCGATATTTAGCGCATTCAGTTGCATGTCTATCATACGCCAAACTGCAAGGATTAGCAATTAAATTAAATTCGATTGTTACTTCTGCGGCAATTTTTATGTGACATAAAAGTAATTTATGTTTTTACCTTTAATCATATATGCATAGTTTATGTGCTTAAAGCGCCTAATATCGTCATCTGAAACTGAATACGAGCACTGCGATGATACACCCACTAACTTGGACATTAGCAAATTTTGGATTAAAAACCGTGATCGCATTGATCTGATATTTTAAACAGATCAAATTTGAGTACTTCTTTTTGTTCTTTGGCTAAAATAACGAACATGGCATAAATGCAAAAKWGTGCTTTCGAGTCGATTATATAAMTGCTAGATAATAACCAGACACCGCAACMCATCAGTAAAATGATAKCATATTACATTTCACTGTTCGACGACGWTTTTGTACACATTATGAGTAGGTACTGTGTAAAATCAGAATTAGATAGTTGCATAAAATTATGCAAGACATGCTTTTTTTMAGTTAAGCCAACCTCCGTAACCCGCCAGTGYACTGCTTCCAAAAATTAACGCTGAACTTAACCAAATTAAGCCTCATTTAATAAACTGAGAGATATTTAATCCGTTTTTCAAAAAGTCTTTTGTATACTGGCATTTTAACAGCACACCGGGTTCCAATTCGTGCTTATAATACTACTGGATTCCTAAAACTTATACGTTAAATACACTTTCATAACTCTTAGTTCGGATGGATTTTTGCTCGAAATAACTGATATTTTTGAAATTTTTTGTTTCTCTGTATTAAGTTTGAAATTTGGAACTAAGAAGATTTGAGTTACCGCCAAATACAAATATGTGACTGATTCTGGGTATTCCACATAACAGAATAGTTGAACAATCCGAATAAGAAAACATATTAGAAGAGCTGAACAAAGTAGAAATCGTATTATGAGTCCTGGCCAACATAAGCTTGGAAAACGTTTGACAACGACTTATTAGAGAAGGTCATTTGCAAGGGTCAAATATAAGTTCTGGATGAAAATTATGAAATACGCTTGCCCATAAATTATACTTCATCAACAATTTCGTAAATACATACTTAATTAAGTATGGGAAGGGCCCAGAGTTGGCAGTCCAGGTTCAGGGGGGTGGGGCAGCTGCCCCTCCTTCAATACCCCCATGTAGACACCAATTCTTACTTTGTTCAGAATAGTTATGAAGCCACAATGTTGCATATTCCACGTCTCGAATCGAGAGAAAGTATTGATCAAAAGTACTACTAATATTTTCCTTTGAACTCATTTAAATAGAATCGTGCCACAAAATCAGATATATAGAACAGATATGAACGATATCTGTGTAACATGAATACAAATTATCTATTTGAACGGRGCTTAAATTCCTGGAAATGCATTTACTTGTGAATTTATTTAATCTGTTCTAAAATTTAGAAGCAATCCTTTTCTTCTTGTCTTTTCTGGTGTTTTCTTGTGTTTTTCGTTTGTTGCCTGTTATTAGTTATATATTTTTTCATCAAATACCTTAGAAAAGACTGTAAAATATCTAACAACTTCATTAGGTAATCTCTAATCAAGCTTGTTTGCTAAAATGCAACCCACAACTTCGAGAATGAAGAAATTAACGTGCAGCAGTTTCGGACGCGGTTCGGTATCATTCCCACAACTCGAATTATTAGAATAGCCGTATGACAAATGCCCCAAGCAGCACGTACGATTGTTGGGGCCACGGGGGTATCGAAAAAGAAACGCCGAACAAGCGTCCAGGTAGTCGATTAATAACGACAATGATCAGCGGGGGGGTATACCAGTCCTGTCCGGGATCCGGTATATCTGCTTCTATGATATTGTGCTCGTAATAAAATAAACAAACGACCGGAGACACGGAATCTTCTGGGTGTTGGCCGACTCATCGCCGAATTGTATCCGCTGCAAAATTTGAAGGCGTTTTGTTTTTTGGGGGACGATTTTTTCGAACCGAAGATGATGACGGAAGAATCCCACCCTTTTTATCCTGTGGCACATCTTTGGAACGTCAATCGAATGTTTTGTTTCCAAGAACTTGATGAAATTTCAAGAATCTGGATTAGAGGCAACCAAGAATGGTCCATAAAGCAGCCTAAATTGGGGTACACTTGGTAAATTCTCGATGAATCCAAATTCGTTGAATAAACATAGAAACGCGCGAATTTCAAACAATCTCATCTCTTTATTTATCCACGCAGCTGTCCACCAAAATGACGACCCAATCTAACGGTTCTCAAGCTCGCCCATTTATACAAGCAGTAAATCAATCTCTAACATGAGCTCGACTGCGACCGTGGCGTGTTATATACCTTCAGACAAGGCGGAGATCGCTATGCCGCTACCGACAGAGATGGTTACGTAACAGGATCCTAAGGAGATCCATTCTGGTCAAGAAATACTCGAAGAATTAACATTTCTGGTCCCCATATCCATCATTTTCCCTCAAAATTCTAAAGATTCGGCCCTCCCGATCCGCAAATCCCGTAACACCTCGAACAAAAACTGCAGCACGGTCATGAATGAACCCATGTCCCTATTGTTGGCCGGTCCAGACAATGGCATAATGCTTTCACATTTGGTTCGTCTCTCAAAACGGTTTTTGACACCTGAGAACGGATTCTAGTAGAATGGGCGAGTCCTGGTGCTTTGTGCGACTTTGGCCCCATTGTTGTTCGCATTATTTGTGTTTCCGGCTGTTTTCATCCGTACAGGAGACTGCCTGATGGTGTAACTGGGACAATTTGTTCAAATTGTTGGGGAAATTGGAGATAGTTTGACTTGTTAGGTCGGTCGGAAGAGGTTTTTGGCTGGTGAAGTACTTTTTTTCTTGAATTACTGTTGGTGATTGTTACAGGAAGTTTTTTGTGAATAGTTACAATGTTTGCAAGCAATGACAATAAATTACTAGCGAAGATCGTCATTATATTATATAATTATATGTTTGTTTTTCGACATAGTCTGCTTGAACTTCGATGCATTTGGTCCAACGATGTTCCAATGCTCTGATTCCTCTAGAAAAGAATTCTCGTGGTTGGTCCTCTAACCAGTCGTTTACTGCTCTCATTACTTGATAATGATCGTCATACCTGGTCCCACGTAGATATTCTTTCAATTTCGGAAATAAGAAGTAATCGCTGGGAGCTAGGTCTGGTAAATACGCAGGGTGTTCGTGCAATTCAAATCATGCGCCGTGAATAGCATTCATTGCAATATGACTTTTGTGTACAGGAGCGTTATTCTGATGGAACAAAATTCCTTTACTCAAGTTGTCGTAGTAAAAAACCTGTTAGTGTCCATGTTCCAAAAAATCCACCGTTAAAATTCCGTTCTCATCCCAAAAAAATTCAGCTATCCGACGAATCGTCATCGTTACCATGTCATGTACACGATAACTGMGAGAGTTTTCCATTGTTAAAAATGAWTCAAACACCKTCGCGTATTGAACAAGTGTYACAACGAATAAATAATATTTTAATATGTCAAAGAATTTCGCWGTCAGTCAGGGACCGTAAATAATGATTTTCCCTCGCAGATAGCAATTTAGACGTCTATATGCCTAAAAATTACTATGGGATAGTCGTAAGTACACTAATTTGATGACAATAAAAAGTTGCCACCTACAGTAACAATTAAGTGACCTCAACAATTAACAATATTTAAAGCCATACACATTTCTTTAGTAATGCCTACGAAACAGATCAAATTGTGATTTTAGAAGAGGTGAAAACGTATGGTTTCCAAGTACCACATAATACTTAAGAAATGAATGTGTTGATTACCACTTCTTGATATTAATTCAGCTAACATTGTATGTGTTCTATGGACAAATTCTACACTGGTTTAATATAGAGTGTCATGTCTCGTTGTTTACTTCTCAAAGTTTTAAAAGCTGGCAGACATACAATTAGAAAGAAGTAGTGTGTACTAGTGAAAATAAACATTAAAGAAACAGTATCTAATAATTATTATTCTAACGAAGATTAGTATATTTCGCGGGCAATATATTTGAAAATTATAGGCTTAACATTTATACCTAATAAGCTGTAATTTCTTAATAAAACATAGCGTCTGTTTAGCACTATTATATTCTGTTTAATTTTATGATAAAATGTTGTTTTCTTTGTAAAAGATGGATGTGTTTTTGTGAATAAACTTATTTAAGCACTAGTATTACAAATGATTTCATTTTAACACTTTCTGTAACATTATATTAGATATGTTGGTTGTTGGGCTCCTTGCACTCTTTCCTGTTGTATAACTTGTTGTATAATGTCAACTATAATGCAGGGTGATTTTTTGAAAACTTCACACCTTAAATAACTTTAAATAGAGGAAAAATTTAAAATTTTGCAAAAACAGGTAAACTTTTGTTTGCAGGGGGACAACTTTTGAGATAAGTTTTTAATGGATAGCGCTTACCCTCTTAGCGGGGTAGATGCCCCTTCAAAAATTTTAAATGAAACTACCCATCTTACGATACATCATTTCAAAGCTTATTACACAAGGAGTCTTGCCATGTAATTAGTTTTACTATTTTTTACCCATTGACGGGGTAGTGGGTCAAAAAGTGCATTGTAGCAAGTGGCTTGTAAAATGGAATACTTTGGACTTTTTAACAAAATTTATTGTCTTGCAGTTACAATAAAAATTGTCCTTACTTAAGCCTAAAAAACTTGTTAAAAAATAATTGTTACACCTAAGCAAAATGCCAAAAATACTTAAAATTTTCTTTCGGCATTACTTCATATTACAACTCGACAGTTTATACTGAATTGGCTAAATAATTATCTACTTTGTGTTTCCAATTTTTTGTTTCAACTTTTTGGCTACTTCTTTGGCACGACCATCTTTTTGTTCACATTCCTTTTTATAAATCGCGTGAAATTTTAAAGTGAGAGTCCAAGTGATAATGGTTTATTCAACTGCCGAAAGAGTAGAAATAATTTTTATTTACGGTGCTGAGCATAGCTGTGCTCGTGCGTCAGCAAGGGTGTTTAACGAACGGCACCCCGATAAAAATGTTGACGCTAGGTACATTCTCGATCTCGTGCAGAAATTTCAACACACTGGATATGTAGTAAACAAAAAAAGGGCAGGGAATAGAGTCGTTGATGAAATGGCCCAATTTGAAGTACTGGGTCATTTTGCAATGGATCTAACTAGCTCTTTACGTAACATTTCTACAGCCACTGGACTTTCTTATTCATCTGTAAGGAAAGTTACAAAACTGCACAAATTCCATCCCTATAAGATGAAAACTCTCCAGGGACTCGGAAAGTCTTGTACCAAGTCTCCGCACTACCGCGCAGTTTATTAGAGACAATGTGACACATAAACGCGTCATCCCAACCGTATAGTTCGGCACGTTCTTCTATCTTACGTAGCCAAAGTCTAATGTCATCTCTAAACGGATTAAATTCGCTCACATCTTTATCCTGCGCTGATGCCCCATATCGCCTGCTTGACATCTGATTTAACTGCGCCAACACTGTACTTACAGTTTCTGCTGGAATCATTTCTTGTGATAATGCACCTGCTGTTGATGCACCAGCATCCGACAAAAGTAAACGGCGCCTAGGGGGTGGAGATCCTTCGGGAGTGAACGACCCCTCTGAAGCTCCTCGCTTCCTACTGTCGTCCTTGTGCACTGAGTGTTCCATGGTCACTTGCACCACTTTCACATTCACCCAAATTTCCCGAAATTGTCTATTATTTATTGGTCGCTGGATTATATCCCACTTCTGATGTAAACAATTATTTTAGTTCAAGATGAAATACATTTTATTTAAACCCTTTTTTACAGCAATCCTCACATTGCGACTTTATACAATGGTAATACTCTTAATAATGGATCACTCCAGCTAGCTAATCCAATCTGAACCACTAATATTTATATTATATTAGTCAAAACAATAATACGGTCCGAACGATAGGCGGCACAAATCTAATAAAAAATATCTGCTTCAGTGATGAATGCACATTTTTTTTGAACGGCTATGTAAATAAACATAACGTCAGGTACTGGAGTGACGAAGATCCTTATATTTTTCGAGAAGGTCATACACAAGTTCCTCAGAAGCTGAACGTCTGGGCTGGAACACTTGGCAACGCAATTGTAGGTCCAATTTTCATTGATGGGACGCTAAATGGGGGAATGTATTTTGAATTACTTGATAACGTTATTGATCCTTTAATCACAGAGCAATTAGAAAACCAACGTGACCCTAAAGGAAATCCAATGTTGGATGAATACGAATTGTTTACCAACATGATGGAGCCCCACTGCATTACGCCATTAATGTGCGAAATTGGTTAAATCATAGATTTCTTCTTCACTGGATTGGTAGGCGTGGAACAATTGAATGGCCGCCACGATCACCCGATTTGACTGCTTTAGATTTGTTTCTATGGGGTCATTTAAAATCTGTGGTTTACAAAACACAACCTACTAGCCTGGACGATCTGCGAGAAAGAATTATTAACAAGTGCAGGAGTATTCCACCTGAAACTTTCCGAAAAGTGCAGCAGGAGTTCGAGAACCGTCTGTATTATTGTATGAAAATAGGTGGTGCGCATTTTGAGAATCTATTGTAAGGTTTGAATTTCTATGGTTTTGTTCACACTGTTTTTGGAGTTACAGATAAATAATTTTTCTTTTTCGTGGACATGGACTTTCTAAAAAATTACATGATAAATACTTTAATGTTAATAATAATGTTAAAAGAAAATTTTCAGTATTCTGAGAGTTTTTTTTAAGTGTCATATTTTTTACAAGTTGTTTGTTTAAATTTTGGGTTCTCGTAAGGACAAATTTTATTTCCGCTCTAAAATAAAATACATTTTGTTGAAAAGAGTCCAAAATATTCAATTTAATAAGCAACCTGTTTTGTAGGCACTGTTAATCTATTACCCCGTCAATAAGTTAAACGTGGTAACACTAATTACATGGCCAGACTCTTTGTGAAATAAGCTTTCAAATGATGTATCACAAGATGGATAGTTCCATTTAAAATTTTTAAAGGGGTGCCTACCCTGCTCAGAGAGTAAGCGCTATCCATTAAAAACTTATCTCAAAAGTTGTCCCCCTGCAAACAAAAGTTTACCTGTTTTTGCAAATTTTTAAATTTTTGCTATATTTAAAGTTATTTAAGGTGTGAAGTTTTCAAAAAATCACCCAGAATGTACATAAGAAAGGGTAGTTACGAAAACTTAATCAGTTCTAAGCGAACCAGTGCGTATTTAACAAGATGTGACGACTTTGTTGAAAAAAATCCATAAAACGTAAAGCAATGAAGAAAAGATCGAACCGAAACGACACCTTCGTCTCTACCCAAACAAAACAAGACGCGATAGAGACAAACAAACACGCTCTACGTGCGTACCATTCCTCTCGGTGTACGTACACAGATGAAGTTGGACCATCCGGGACAATGCTCGCATTTATAAGTGATCCATCATGGGAGCCAGGAGACCGCCGCGCCGGACTTTATCGTGGGGAGCTTGTCATGTAAGGTTAGTTTTATGAATTCCCATCTCCGATAGATGTGAATTAGATAGCGAGGGTCTATTTGTATTGTTGCTTTCGGAGATCTTGGCCGGCGATACTCGGGCCAGATTCCGATTTACAACAATGCGGACTTAATTTTTGTGCAGCGGATGACAGAATGCCGGGGGACCACAAGACTTCGAAGGCTGGGGGTCGGCCCTCGCTTTTGTAAACAATCCATGTCGATTTGATGGCACAGTTTCGGAACTGTGGACGTCTTTCGAGAAGTCCGTTTAGAAGATCGGAATTAACATGGTGAAACCATCTACAGTATTATGTTCTTTCAATGGCTTCTAAATCTTGCACTAAAGAAATGGTTAAAAAACTTTATTTCGGAATCTTGCATAATTTGTTGCGGCATGGGATATTACACTGGGGTAACTCCTCAGGTGTTCATAAAATCTTTTTGTTGCATCGGAATTATTGCTCAGTTAAGAATGATGGAAATATACTGTCAAAAATCAATTGTAATATCTTAGAATACTTTCTTAGGGATAAAATCAGAAGCAAACGAAGTATTAAAGTAGAAATACCGCAGAACGAAAGAGTTTTTCTTTGCAGCACGTCACACCACCAACCAACCACTTCAAAGCTTTAAAAATTTACGACTGGCACGTCTCAAATACCCAATCTTTTAATTCTACAAACGAGGTCGACTTGCTACCATAAATTATAGGAAAATGTTCCATTTGAAGCCAGGTACTACTGAAGGATTTCGTCCCTTGTTTGCTTTTTCGCGTTGTCCTGTTAAATCTGCCGGAAAGATAAGGCCGTCGCTCAGATGGGACTGCTGATACTTCTGTTTGGGAAGCTTTTAGACCTTCGACGACTAGGTGTTTGGAGATTTAAGGGATTTATGGCCTTGCTAACGTCGGTTTGCAATCTAAAAATCGCAGTATTATGACGATGGTCTTTCCTAAGTTTTCGAAAAGCGTACCTCGCAAATCAACCGTCAAACTGTAACCCAAGACGGGCATTACCATAACCAGTAGGTAAGGCAGGTTTTTTTTGTGGGCACACGAATTTGATGTCCCTAAATTATTACAACAGGTGTGGCCCGTTCCACCATTGTGTCCGGTTCACAAATCATAAAGCGCGATTCCAAATATCGATGAGTTACTGTCTTACTTGGGGTATTAATTGACCATACGTTTTTTGGACACGCTCGTAAATAGTTGGAGGACTTTAATTATTAGGAATGTGACCGACTGGTTCCTTGGGGTCCTTTATCTATAGGCGACCCAGTCCTGCGACTGTCTCTATGCAATTTTCGATTTAGATAACCGTGACCCCAAATCAGGAGTTAAAGTTTTGGGACCGCCGCCGTCATCCCAGCATGGTTCCGAATATATATGGCTACATCTCACTTGAGTATCCCTCTTCGGCCGTTCGGGTCTAAACCGGGCTTTTTTATCGTGTGAAATAGTACCACCAATATTATAAATAAGGACTTTATGAATTTCTACCGGTTATTTTTGAAACGACGATCGCCGCGATGGGGCTGTAGAATGTGGAAGCTTGCTGGGATTTTTTGGACTCTGAAGGTTACTAACCAAAAGGAAAAAGACCACCTTGCAGCTTCTATTATCGCTAAATAGGCCACTTAACAAGAAGCAACTGGTTTAGCAGTACTTTTACATCGGTTTCTGTTTAGACTTATTATAAAGTTGTAGTTGTAAAAAAGTGACTTAGTCAATTAAAATTAATCTTTAACTTCAATACAAGTATATTTCCATTAATAATGGCTCACTGTTAGTATAAGGAAACAATAATTTGTTAGCAGAGACAGTATGGCTGTAGTTTCATGTTGACCACTGTATTTAATAAATATATCATATCAAAACACTTGAATGACAAGACGAGGAACATTCATATGTACGAGTATATTTTAATAGTTGTACTAACATTGCTTACAAAGAAAGAAACATAACCTATTCGTATTTGTGAAGAAAAAAACATACTTTGAATCGACATTCCAAGGGAGGGAATGTTGCTCTCCTTTAATAAGGTTGTTTGAATTATTCAATCATTAACAAGTCTGCATACACAAGAGAGGTTGGAAGCATGAGATAGAAGTCAATAATAGATTACATATTGATTCATAAAAATAATAGATCAGATTTGTTAGATGTAAGAGTACACAGAAGTTACGAAATATATACTTAGTGATAGGAAAAATAAAAATGATAAGGCAAAACGAAACTTAAACTAGTTTAAAATGAGATTGCAAACGAGTACAAAGAGAAAAATCTCAGTAAATAAAAGGAGAAAAACAGACACATGGTGAAATAATGAAGTAGACAGCCAAGTAGCAACAAAAAAGAAGTATAGAAACAATATATTGCAAAGCGACCGACAGAGGATTACACAACATACAACAAGCAGAGAATAAACGTCAAAGAACTGGTAAAAAAAGCCAAAAGGGAGACTTGGGTAGAATTACCAGAATCTATTTTATAAAATACTAAAAAACGATAGAAATGATAAACAATACGTTGCAGGTTAGATAAAAAAACAGCATGGGTAAACACCGACAGAAGTCAGTGAAATAATGAATAGGTGGAAAGAATATTTTGAAGAGCTACTTAACGCAGAAACGAGATGAACAGAGATAAAATACTTAAGACGTGTTAAAGGGGTAACTAGAATGGACAGAATAAAAAACGACAGAATCAGAGAAGATTAAAAAACTGATTATATATATAAAAGTCTGTATTTCCCCTGTCTGTTAAACGATTGTCTTTTACAGGAACCTACACTATGTCTAAGTTGTATTAATCTATTGTTTATTTTAGTACTTGCAATGTAGTAATGTCGAAATCTTTAAACAACGGGACATCTTTGTTTCATGTATATGGAATATCAGCTTCATTATTTAAACAAATGTGAGCAAAGAATAGGGCGTATTTTTCTTACCAGCAAAGTATCTACAAATATGTTATAGTCGCTATACTTTGAAATAGAGCGTTTATTTGATTCAGTGCGTAAAGATACATATTTCAACAAACCGGAACCTCCCTATAAAGAAGCCTTCCGGTTTCACTACAGCTCGGGCCAAGAGCTGGACTTAATTGCCTGTTAGCACCTGCTTGATATATTGTTATTTAATAGACCTTGATGAGTGTGTTTGGACAGCCCTCGAATGAAGTAGTAATCATTTGTTGCTCGCGCAGTCCCATTAGCGTTTCGCGCCCGTAACACTTTTACTGCTCGACGCACCGTAGATGAAAACGACACTAGAATTTTGAAGAATTATTAAACCTGGGAGGTATGCACTTCAGATCGATGATTAAATGTGAGATGACAAGTGTTGGTATGGATTTTGCGTTTTAAATTAACTATAATTTCAACGACAGTTGTTTAATTTATGACCCATTCACTTACTCCTGTAAATTATCGAGGATTGAAACATCTTAAGAATGTTTTGACAAAATATACCTGCCCTTTGGTCTACCGCTTACTATACCTCTAAACGTTGTTGCCAAAATTCACGCCTTAAAATGTACTGTTGTCCCAAAACTAAACAAGAGATTATATTAGATTATATTATTAAATCCCATACTTGGTATAATGTTGACAATAGTGCTGAAGACTAACGAAAATGAGTCGATGGTACCAAGGACTAAGTTTCTTTCTTTAGTCTCTGACTGTTCTTAGTAAAAATTTGGCGTCACCGCTTTACTACCGGACCCCATTGACTACCAGTGCATTTTTTTCGAAAGCGTCAACCCGTATAAATCAAGTCGACTGTTCCGCAAATCTTCAAAGACTCAAAAGGTACAGCATTTCCGTTCTATTGTGGTAGCACGTATACCTGTGTTGGGTTTCCAAGAACGTTGCAGAGAAGCAGGTTAAAGAACTAAAAAGTGTCGTTAAAACTTCCCACTGAACATAACTACAATTTGAGCAGTTCAAAGAGCATACTCATATTAAAAAAATCCTAAAATATCTTCCCGCATTTGCTCCTAATAAATGTTGACAAATACGTCGCCACCAAAGTTCAGATTTTTATTGCCACCCAAGAAACCGGTACGAAAACTCTGTTTTTTTTTGGGTCTTTCGTCCCTAAATTCCATAGGTAACCGTATGATAATAGTTTAAGATGGGTCACAATGCTAAGCTTCTAAGGAAATACGAGGGTAGAAAACGGTATCCCAGGTGGTGATAGATCAAGTTATGACAGGTGTCACATTAAGGAATGTGGCCTGAGATTTATTTGTTAATGAATGGTGTAAGAATTTTATTTTGTTGCATTGAAAACTACTTGTTTTTGTGCTGCACTTCAAACCATTATATTACTGTTTACACGTACATAATTCCTAAGGCAATATAAACGACAGACAAATTTTTCAACCAAATTCGGCACGTGTCATACGTGGAAAATTCAAGAGCACTTCTTGCAAATTTATTACGTCACCCGGCCACCAAAACAGCGGCGCTATACAAGCCCAGAAAGCCAGGCAAGCAAGTGCCATTCCCATTAGCCCTAATGACCGGTTATAAAATCAAAATCACTTTAATGGCACGTTACAACTAACAAGCAAAACACGGTTTTTTCAGTTGCGGTAACGATCCTGATTACAGGTATATAACCGAGAAAGAACACCTCCCGATTAGGCTACCGCTTTGGAGCGTTGCGTTTTTCTTTGTAACGCAGCGGTGGTTTGTTTTTGACCAGAAGGGGAGGGTTTTTGTGAACTGATTAGGGACAGTTTGTTGCATTATGGAGCCCATAATAATTGTGTTGTTTTCACAGTATTTAATCGCGTCAACTAATCTGTAGTGCATAGAATAAAATTATATTGCAACTTCATTCAGCAGGAATACATCAACCAAAGATCATAACTATCATGAACCCATGTCGTTGGATTGTCCGTTTAACTGTTTTCCGAATACCATCCGAATCTGCCCACATGACGCACATGACTCTTAATTTTTAAATCACTGTTTGTTTAACGTTCGAATATTTAGATTTTTTTCACCTCGCTTGGTGACTAGTGACAATATTTACACAGCACTCATCGCACCAGTCTTGTTGACAGGAGAGGTCCTCCAGAATTAAATACATTGTTCGCTGCTACCAGACGAGGCGAGAGCCGGACAAAGAGGAGGCAGCAAACGATTTCCCACAGGATTAATACACCGACAATCTTTTTTTATCGGGGTCCTGATGATTCAAGTGGCAGAATTCGTGCCTGTATCAAAATTACTTGTGGGTGTGGCTTCACATCCAGTCAGATGTTTATGGACTTCGGAAGATCTTGTGCAGTAGTAAAAATATGGTTGAGAAGATTTGACAGATTCCTCTACAACTTTTTTCAATGAAATACTAATCAATTTAGTCTAATATGTATGAGACTTTAAAGTTTGTGTTGTGAGGACGATAGTTTTTCCTTTGATAACTGTCTATTTAAAAAGAAGTTTAAATTATATCCTACCTTTACTTGAGAGCATTTTTTCAATCGGCCACAACGTCATTGAGCTCTCTCTTTAGTGTAACCGTAACACATTTTTCATTGCTCATAGATCGAACACAAAGATAACCGTTTGCAGTTATGATAGGAATGTCCCTGGGTTCGTTCGGATTTCTAACTAATTAATTATGACAGGGACAGGAAAAAAGATGGAGAATAAAACAAAAGAATGGGTGCTGAGTTCAACGACTTTCATTGTGGCACGATTGTGGAATGGCAGTCTTCAAAAATGGCACTATCTGACGGCTTTGTGTCCTCTTTCCAAAAGAGACACGTACATATTGTTTTTAAATCTTATTTATGTATGTTATTTGATTCCAGTATGCAGGTATGTATGTTTTACCTACGGGGAAAACATATTTTTGTACTATAAGCCTTTGTTGAAATACAAAGCGCTGTAATAATGTATTGAAAACAGCAGCTCTCTCATTCCCATCAAGTAATAGTATTTTAAACTATCCTCTATTCGATACTGCTGAAAAACACGATTTTAATTTATGATGAATGCAGTAAAAATGCTTCTTCTACTATCCGTTTATACAGTGTTTTCCAAATAGAAGAGCTCCTGCCGAGACAATTTTAAAGAGACTTGAATTAACTTTAAGGACAAACTGGCTACCACTGAAAAAAGTCAAAAGCAAAAACATCAACAGACCCTGACATGGGCGTACCCAGCTTTTGGTCTGGGGGGGGGGCAAAGCAGGAATGTCCTGTAGTGTATAATTCAACACAAATAGAAACATGCATTTATCAAATATAGGTAGGTGATATCTAGCGCATTCAATTGCATCGCTCTCACGTTTAACAAAAGATGAGTTGATACATTTTATTTGGGAGAATAAAGATCCGTGATCCACATAAAGTATAATGACATCATACGAAGTACCAAAGGAACATAAATTTCTTCTTAAAAGCTTCTACTAAATAGAACCACGATTTCTGATTCAGAATTCACACATATCAAAGACTAATGCATTAACCGATGCGCTTTTAGTACAGTTTCAACTTTTCACACTAGAGACTTTAGAAATTTAAGCTAGGAGTAAATATACATAGGTGGTAAAGATACAATTGTAGTAATTTTTAATCCCCAGGAAAAGAGACTCGATGGATAATCGGATGGATTTTTAGTTTTTTTTGTTTTTCTGTATTAAATGTTAAAATGTAACGCGAATTTAGAAATTTGGTACTAAAAGTTGGAGTCATCACCGAATATATGATAGATTCTGATGTGTATTCCATATAACAGTAGATGAACAATGTTTATAGGAAAAGGTAGAAGAGCTGAACTAAGCAGAAATCGTGTTATGACTCATCCTGGCCAAGATAGTCTTTTAAGGCTATCCCCCTTGAGACAACGATTCGTAACAACAAGAATGTTGCAGTCACAGCTTTAAAACGCACATGGTGTCGATTAAGCTTGGAAACCATTTGACAATGACTAATCACAGAAGGTCATTTGCATGGGTCAAATATGAGTTCTGGATGAAAATTGTGAAATACACTTGCTTATAAATTTTACTGCATTTACAATTTCGTAAATAAGACAATTTTTAGGTGTATACACAAATAATGAACCAACTAAATGTATGGTAAGTAGGAAGGGCAACCTAGGTCCCCCCCTTCGGTACGCCCATGGATCCTGACGATGAAATTGTACTTGATTATGGATCTATCAAGAAGATTTCTTTTGTGAAACATATAATCCTAGCAAGATCAAATATAGAGTTGCAAGGAAAGAACTTCATCATCAATCGTTATGCAGCCCCATAGGTCCCTATTTTTTTGAGGATCACAATGAAAATGCTGCACGTCATACTGACAATATTAACCAGCAAATGAACATGTTTATGATTATAATTTCAGCAAGATGTTGCAACTTCACATAACGCAATAGCATCAATGGTCGTGTTATCGCCAGATACGTAGACTTTGAGTGCCCTCAAGATCGCCAGATCATACGGCATGCGACTACTTTTTGTGGGGCTTCTGCTTCAAGGGTGCATGGCGAGAAGAGGTGGCCGTTTAGCAGGCATATTTTTAAGAAAGAAATCTTGTTATTCCTATACTTTGTTCTAATTAAATACAGCTGCCTTCGGAAAAAGCTCCCATGCTTCCAACGGTCTTCCCTTCGCGAATTTTTTCCTCGAATCAGCGAATGGTACAGGGAGCAAAAAAGGACCATCATCATTATACCGGACCTTGCTGCCGGAACTGTGGTGCGCGGGGCGTGCCAATTAATTTCATCCGAAATAAAATATGGCCACGGACACGCCCATCATTATGCGAGGAAACAATGCCGAACTGACGTAATTATCAACCGGCACGGAACGAATGACGGTCCTGTATCAATCATGTCAACGCCCATGTGACGCGCCGTGGTCCACTGGTTTTTGCCGGGCGATTTTCGAAATTTAAAGGCATCGTGGTGGGGTCCGAAATTTCTGCCGCATTAAGAGATCGGAACGGACCCAGAGGAGGACGACGACAGCAACAAAGACGGTATCTGTGCAATGCATCTCTCAGAATACAATTAAAACCGGGTATTGTGCGGCGGACACGTCGAAAGAACAGTTCGTGAATTGAGATGGTATCGATTGGATAGATGAAGATTTAGAAATAACGCGGAGAATAAACATGACGGTGTTTCAAGTCTTCGACGTCACGACTGCTCAAGAATTCATGGGGATATTTTAAAGACACTGTAAGGAATTGGTTGAAAGTCTCAGGAAGCAACAAATATTACAATAGACAAGAAGATCTATAATCAAGTACAAGTATTGAACATAAGTAAAACTATACAGATCCATAAATTGAAGTAAATTCAAACACCAATTTACCCATATACTTTAGAAGAAAGAGATCCCAACTTCCATGTCCAAACCAGAGATCAAATTTCATTTAAAACTACTGTATCGTGTGGCATTTACAAAAACAGAATTATTAGTGAAAGATACCTACAATTTTTTAATAAACAAATGTCTGATTTTCTTAATGAACTACCACTCAAAAATATGGTACCGACATGATGGAGTACTATGTCACTGTAGTGCCTTCAGCTTATTTAGAACCTTCCAACACTTGTCTTTTTCTCACCTGTCTACTCAATTCAATGATTATGAACATATTTTGGAATTTCTCGAAACCACCGTTGACTTTTCAAGTCCAGTATCAATTTATGACGATTTTAATAGAACAGAATTTAAACAACTAACTGGCTTACTTTCTTATCACAATTTCTGTACCTTAATAACCCGAAACAACGAAATAATATCTTAAATGTAAATTTTGACAACAAAATAATTGTCTATTGATGTAAATACAGAAGTCAGTTTCCTCTTATATATGTCTGAAGATCTACACTACGTTTTTGAATAAAAATCTGCTTCATGTTTTGAATTTAATAACGTGTTTTCTGGATTGAATGCCCACTCCAAGTATAACTTTTTAAACACATATATACCACGTGGACTTCGTTAAGAGACTTTAACGAGAGATTAGACACGATATCGGACATGACCTCTCTACAAAGTGATCCAAAAAAGTTCTGCAAACATATCAATCAGAACTTAAAAAAAAACAAATGTTCCAGGTACTATGCTGTATAAAAACAAACAGTTAAATAGTCAACAAAGTATTATTAATGCAAGTTAAGTTAAGTTTAAAAAATATTGCAAACTCTAATAACATTTGTGGCCTTAACGCGATGTCTGCCTTTCTTGTTGTTGATTCTATTCGTTGTTTCTTGGTTCCAGTATCATTTGTTTAATTTAATGTTGTCTACATCTGTTTATCCAATAATAAGGTGTACCTTGTTGGAATCATCCTATTATAGCACACCCAACAGTGTTCACCTCTTTAAATTGCCATAATTACGAATTTCAAGTTCCAGAATAATAATATGTGCTCAGATTATGCAATGTCCACCAAAGACAGTGCTGTCTGTTGGAATAAGGTTTATTCTTATTATTATCTTGGTTATCTAAAAATGATTAAAGTGTATTTAAAATAGATCAGGTCCAAACTGAAATCTGTCAGTTTTTTTTTTGGGTAAGTATAAGTTGCATTATCAAGAACACTTGAAACAACAAAGCTATCTTTTCAAATCCGTCACATAGAAACACTTACCAATATTCTGTTCAGTATGAACCTGCACTGTGCTTAACTTGATTGCAAAATCTTCATCTTTGTCAAAACACTAACTACATCATTTGTAGATGACAGTAGTAGTATCAATAATCAGTATTATGTAAGTTATACCAGTTACAGCAAACTTAACTGCTTCTATCATTAAGCAGAATCCATCTGAAAGACTTTATGCGTTGTTTAATTATGATCACTGGTGAAACTACCCCTCTTAAAGATACTGTCAGATTGAAATGTTGCTTAACCAAGTAAAGTATCATTATTTAGATATTACTCCAGGCAATCATGAAATTAAATTACGTCTGCCCAAAATACATTATAAGAACTTATAAATTGATTGTCTTAGCAAAAAGAAATGAAAAAAAATCAAGATTTTAAACGTGTTATCTAGCCTTAAAGCTTTGTGTTTCCCTGAAAAAAAGTTCAAATCTGTACAAAAAAACTTCCATCAATCACAACCATAATAAAACTTGCCATCATAACCATTAAATGCTGTAGAAGCATCAAGTGCAATTGATATATCTCGTCAATTTAGAAAAGGCAGTTCCCAAATAATATCTAGATCTAGAAATAGAAGTACAGAACATGGTTTGTAAAAGCACAACTCGATATGAGAGCACTTATGTTGCATCTGAATTATGTGATAAAGTTTGATGCAGTCCATGAGTGACGTCTACTATAGTTTACCTACTTTTAAAGCTTGTAAAAGACATTGTTTTTAAACCTACTTCATTTTTGTCTTGATAGACACCGACAGAAAGGTATAGTTCATGCCAATTTGTCTAAAACATTTGGCAGGGTTAGTCACAACATTTTACTTCGGCTAATTTGTCGTTGTAGGGAAATGACATGAGGTTCTAAGTTAGGCCCGCCAATATATTCGTTATATATTTTAATGACGTAAGTAAAATAACCAGAACGGTGCAATATACTTTTGATTATAAGGGAATATCAAAGTAAATATTAAACATTCCACATACTAAGTGCTTATTTTCATCATTGTTCAACTATAAACCGCCAATCGAATCGTAATTATCTAAATAGTTCCCAGAAAAGCAGATGGGAGCCCTACCACGATTTTATTGCTGTAAAACATGTTGAGGAGCCGGACTATTATAATAACTTCTTGAAGAGACGTGTAATTATACCGACGAGTGGTTTTGACAACTTCAAACTTCTCGAATTGAGTATTTAATTGCTGGTRATGTTGTAGAATTTGTGTAAACTGCCTTCGACGTCTTGGAACTGAAAAACGTTCAGTTTTTTTTGTGTAATTTGAAGAAAAGCTTACTTCTCGATCTATATTTGGTAATCACGTTGCCAATTGCGCTCTTTCTACGTCTAGACCAGGGCCCAGTGCCTCTTGAGATATAATGTATAGTCGGGCTGTAGAATAAGTGACAACTAGTATTCGGTAACATTAATCTTTGTTAGTGACTTCATTGTTAAGTATGACACAGCACTTTATATCGGTCTCCTCTCAACTGAGAAAGGATGGACTTCAAAAACATGGGCGGAGATTGGGGGTACATTTTTACTCTGTAGAACATGAAAGCGAGGCGAAATGGAAAGAATTTCAGTTGCTAAGGGAGGTGCAGATATAGCAAAGCATACAATAAGGCAAACGCGATTTCCTGCGAACAGTTTCATCATAAATACTTGAAGTTCCCATTCTACCCGCAATGGTTCTACGCCCATGTTCAGGATGGTTAGCACCGTTTAATATACTACTCGAAAACCCACCTCGGTGCCATAATAACCTTGAAGGCTTTTTTTGTGCGTTATTATGCTATGTCCAGTCGAGTGAGGGAGATGAAAAAAACGATTCTAAACAAACAAGGATGGAGCATTCTTCGGGCTTCCAAAATTATAATGACAAKGAGATGACCGACTGTCAGCCCGTAACAATCCTTCAATTAATCGTTGGTTTATAGAGTCGACCTGTTTAGATGTTGTCCGCTCCAAAAATGTTAAATTGTGTGAGTTAGCATGACAAAATCGAAATCACAAGGAACATAAAGTTTGTGATTATCATTGGGGGTAAAAATTGTATAATTTAGCGTGATTTCAATCTGCCATGACTTATTAATCAATTTTTAATACCTTATATTAGTATTATACAGGATGTTTGACGAATGATAATGACCCTGACGAAATTAAAAATGCAACCCAAAATACATTTGCAGATATAAAATATAAAACGCAGAGAGATGTATAAATTCGTAAATTTTGACATAAACTTCAATCATTTGCTTTAAGTAAATTCGGTATTGTAAAACAAATTTTATTTTTGCAAAATATTTATTCAATAAATTCAATAAATGTAATAAATGCTCAAAATGTCGCCCTCCGCTGTTTTCACAAGCTTGAATGCGTGCCCAAAACGATCTTTTAACATGCATTAACATTTCTTTTATTTCTTTCATTTATTTTCTAAATGTTCTACACTTTCACTTGGTGTTTGGTATATTTGCTCTTTTACCATTCCCCACAGAAAAAAATCCAAAGGAGTAAGGTCCGGGCTTCTCGGTGACCAACGATTAAATGAACCTCTTCCTATCCATCGGTTTGGCAAGACCAAATCAAGATGATTTCGCACTATTCCGTGATAATGCGCAGGTGCCCCATCTTGTTGGAACCATAGATCTTGTCTTACTTGTAAATTTACATTTTGGGGAAGTACCGGTAAATGTTTCTTAAAAAATGTATTAAGTATTGCCGTTTAAACTATCGCGAAAAAAATAAGTGGATTTTCTTGCGCATAATAATGCTTGTTATGTTTGTTAACTCCACCATTATTTGAAAATCTTGCTTCATCTGAGAAGCAAATGTCTCCTTTAAGGCCTGAACCAATTGCAAGTGATACGGATGAAATTATTCGGTGTACTGAAGACAGACTAATATATAATATTCCGTAGTTGAACACTCATATTTGACTAAACACATGATTTGATAAAACAATTATTTTACGAAAAGAAAAATATTATTACAAACGTCTAATAAAAGAAGATATAGAGATTTCTAGGAGTTTGTTTTTGTACTTTTTTTTTAGACCCCCAATAAAGAAGCTACCACACTAATCAAGAACCTGTAAACCATTTTGTAGCTCTGAAGCCAACTTAAGTAACATTCTAATTTGGAGAAGATAGAGTTATATAAAATTCAAATAATTTTTGCCTTTTAAGCAGTGATAGATCTTCCTTTTTTTCTTTAGTCACAGATGTAGATCTTGCCTGTTTACAAATTGCACATTCATGAATGGACTAACTTGCGGAAACTTTGGATTGTTCTCATGCTCATTTTAGTTAAAATAAGTTCTTCTTTCTAGACGAACCATCCTGAACTGCCAAATACTAAAGAACCATCAAAAAAGTCATCGACTTGGTCAAGCTAAAGGTCAGGGCGACATTTCTCCTTACCAAGACGATTATTTGCCGTAGCGGTCTTTGAACAGCCGGGTGTATCTAACCGTCAGACTGTTCAGAAATCACGAATCTTAACTGGACTAGCCGGATGGCCTCTTTATATACCAGCGACACTGGCTATACCGCGAAAGAAACATACACTCGGCGTTCAATTACATACGGCAATTAGATTCAATTAATTGCTAGCAAGTAGTTCTTGTCGGCATCCTGAATATTTAGCCTCTGGAGCGTGGATATCTAGCTGTAAATCTGGTCTTTTTTATTCTTGAAATGTGTAAGTGAAGCAGTCACTAAACGTTATTGAATTTTTGGTTCTCTTGTTCTCTAACGTCCTTTTTGCCATTACATGTCAAAGATGAAAACTAGAGCAGAAGAAGAATAGAAAGGAATAGTTAGTACTACTACTGAGTTATAACAGAATTATCTTCTTGTGAAGTTACAATAATTGTAAACGCAAAAATTAGCTTGTTTTCCATCATTGACAGTTTCCCATTCGTATAACAAACCGATATCGAAGATATGTTGTTTATAATGCCGAGGTCCATAGACTTGACAACTGTTCAAATATTGTCCCGGTTGATTTACTGATTTGTAACCACGGTGACAAACACCGGCGACGGCAAACAATGAATGAACGCTAAATCTGTCACATTGGTGAGAAAATCCCTCAAGAAATGCGAACAAACAACGCAGCGTTGTTTTTAGGCATTATGAGGATAAGTGGCAGCATAAACAGATACAGAACTCGAATTGTAAAAAGAAATGGCGATTTTAGGTTCATTTCCAAGATGTTCCTGTCAAGTGACAAAGCCTCTTACTAATTATCAAGTCACCTCGTGACACATGTGCCCATTTCTCTATGGCTACTTCCTCTTGTACGAAAGATAAACAAACCGATTGACAACGGCTTGTGTGTATTACAGAACATGTAAATTAATGAGGCCAATAAAAGTTGGAATCTAATCTTGTTATAGTAGATTCAGGTACAGATGTCGAACGAATAGGTGTCCCTTTATAAGAAACCACAGAATCAAAAAGAGATCTGGATTGCCCAAAAACAAGAGAGAGGATTGCTATATACGTATATTTAAGAATTCCTCGTGAAGTTTTGTAGTTAAATTATAAATTGAAACATATTGTTTATGAACTCAAATTTCAAGTTAGTTAGAGCTCTTACAAGTTTATTTATTCATCTCACTGGGGCAAGAATCAACAAAAAATCTTCTTCAAAATCATTTAAATCCATGACAATCACAATATTATTGCAAAGATAGTTCTGCATCAATGACGTCAGTTAACTAAAGTGTTCGTGATTGACGATCTACATTCGCTTTCAAGTCTATGGTGGCAAAGCTCAAACTACATACATCCGACCATCGAAATACAGCGATGCGACAGGTAGACAAGGTAGGCCGTGTGTTACACGGTCCCATTAAGTCCCGAATTGCTTGTCATGTCCGTTCAACGCCGACATATGTGTGTCGTCAGACCACCGAAATACTTGGGATTTCATTCCGAGTGTTTGCAGAAAAATGTACTGAATAAAGCACCACTAATTCAAATCTCTTGTGGTTTAGTTATTTCCACTTGCATCAAGTATGTTTTCATTGATAAATTGGCAAAAAATTATAAAAACCTGAAGGTGTTGTCCAAAAGAAGAAAATTTGGTGAATCATTTCAATAAGTTTTGGACGATAGAGGATAAGTTGATATCATATACAACGCTTTCCAAAAAGCATTCGATTAAGTTGACCATTTCGTTGCAAGCAACAATCTATGAGACTCATTATACGAACAGCCGATTACCGCTCACATGTGCAAGAATAATGTTATTCCAACAATCGCAAAAAATTGGAAAATGATAATATTGTTGACTGCTCCGAGCATACCCTACAAAAGTATGTTAAAAACCATTGGCGTTTCAATGAAAAAGGTGGAGAAGAAGCAATGCTTGATGGAAAGCCAGGTAATAAGAAAGTGGAGATACGATTATTTAAAATCTATAAAAATGTATAGGCAGGAAAATCGTCCGGTATTTTTCCTCGACGAAACATGGTACGATACCCATGATACAATAAAAAAAGGATGACTTAGGGAAGTGCAACGTCAATATTCTTGCGTCAAAAGGAAAAAGGATAATGATTCTACACGCAGGAGGTGAAAATGGTTTCGTTCCTGGAGCCCTGTGTCTTGCATGTAAAAACTTAAAAGAAGCAAGCGCCGATTATCATTCTGATATGAACGCGGAAGTTTTTGAAAATTGGTTCAAAGACATTTTATTGCCAAAATTGCCACCAAACAGCGTCATAGTAATGGACAACACTTGTTACCATTCGAAGCAACTGGATAAAATTCCAAATACAAGAACTAATAAGGCATCGATTTAAGAGTTTTCAAGAAAAGAAAATTTATATTCGAAGAGGACTACACAAAATTGTTGGAAGTACTTGGTACAAAAAAATCTTTGAAGAAATTTAAAATTGACATTCTCGCTTCTGAATGTGGACACACCATTCTACGACTACCCCCATATCATTGCATTTTCAACCCCATTGAAATGATAGGGCAGTTGAAACGAAGAATTCGACGAGGGAACGCCAGTGGAAAATTTAGCAATGAAATGCTGCTAAAAATTAGACACGAAGCTGAAATAACAAGTGGCGATGCATGGAGAAATTCAGTGCGGCATGTACTGGACATTGAAAATCGGTACAGAGCGAATCATGTACAAGAATTAATAATCGAAGTTAATCGTGATTTTAGCAGTGAGAGTAATAGTGAGTAATTTTTTTAGTAATGGGCTTATTATCAATCTGTAATGAACATAATCGATACCGTGTATAAATTTTATTGTGCACTATTGTATTTTTTTTCTAACAAATGTAAATAATTTTCTACTTACTAATTTGTATGTTTTTATATTAAATTTGTATAAAGTCGTTATGACATGCAAAGGCTTTTATTTTCTACATCGGAAAATTTAAACCTAATAAACTATCACATAAAAATCGATCGCGGGTCGCGCCAGTTAGCATCAGGTCTGCATTAAATAAAATCTATCTTTTATTGATTGTTGATCAATCGTTGCTTAATACTTTAAGTATGATATAGTGTGATATGGCTTTTCTTGATAGCTCATGATCACCTATATCAATTATTTTTGTTAGGAAAAAGACGAAAGCTGTAGCGATTAATTAAGAGAAGATAGCCAGGAGATTTTTAGATGACGCAATGACTTTTGATTACTAAAAACAAATAGCAGATATCTTCAAGCTATTTTTATATGTTTCTGCCATAAATCATCGTCTAGTCGTTTTTGTCCCGACTTTTTAAGTTTAGCACCTCACGTCTTGAATTGCTCAATATCTCACAATCCCGATTCAATCGCCCGTTTATCCTGGCGAACCCACTTGATTGTTATTTATCGCCCTGGACAAAGACCGTCCAGTTTAGCTGGCATAATCACGGATTTATAAACGCTTTGTTCCGAAAGCACTGCACGGCATTCCGTGCCCCGATATTGTTGAAATAACAGCATCATCTGAAGAAGAGGAACCACTCCACGACTCGAGTGGCACAAGAGAGCAACAATGAGGACCTGTGTGTGTTGGAATCGTAAAATTACGGGCGTGACAGTCGAAGAGTGCAATGTCTGGCGACCACGGTGGGCCTCCATTGTACCACTTCCTGTTGTTGCGATCTAATTCAGCTCGGTCGGGATGTCGTTTGAGCAACAGCGACCGGACTGGACACCCTGCTTTTCAATTGGCAACCTGTTGGCAAGTGATCAGGTGTTAATCGGTGTAATTACAAAATCAATTAGTTTGCTAACGATATCCCATTATCTTTTATTATTACAGGCGTTTCGCCTGTAATTAATACCAGAAAGAGACCGTCACGCCTTATGTCGACTTAATTAGAAGGTAGCGACGCTGCCGATGATTGTAATTTCGAAAGCTTCTAGGGAAATAAGCAAAGAAATAGTATCAGCGACATTTTTGTTTCAGATGTGTGATTTGGTGCTGTGAACCAGTGGTTCCCAATCCGTTTTTCCCATTGCTCCACCTGAATATTACAGCAGTTAATTTTTAGCTCAGTTTTAATTTCCTTGTGTATTTCTTCAATTGCCAATACAAAATAATTTTTGTACGCCGCTTGATATTGGCGTCTTAACGCACATTCATTGGTATATATACTAATGCCAAAGAATATCATACTTTGAACAATCTGTAAACAAAAAATTATCGCATTTCCATAGTTTAACTCACAAACTATTACATATTCTGCTAATTAAAACAGATTTAAAAAAAGAATCAAACAATCTAGAAGATGATAAAGAATAACTAACAATCAAAACTAATAATGGCACAATTTGATCCTACACAACTTTGATGACAATAGAAGGTTTATTTCAATTAAAAATAATAACTTAGGAACATTGTTGATAACTAATAAAGATAAGGATACAACTAATAAAATTAATTATTATGCGCATGACTATTAGTCATGTAGATTTTACAGCTCTTATTTTAAAGAATGAAAGAACAAATAAGCTCCTTATTAAATGTAACACATTGCTCGTCAAAACAAGACAGATAACTGTTATTTACTTACAAAGTACTGAAAGTGATACTTTGTGGGACGAATACGTTTTAACAAAGACGATGTTTAATAGTTTCTATAATTGAAAAGCAGCATTTTTTTTATTTAATTAACTGAGGAAAGTTTTAGACGCCAAAAAGATAATGACTTTATAATCAACGAGCTATTTCTACATCCCTGTTTATCGTGAATCTAAACTGGGGGGCATAACTATAGCAACACATTGAATTATTAGTTTTTTCTTGGACAAATGCAAACACTTAAAATAAACTTGAATACATAACTATTTATATCATAATTTATCTAAGTATGTTAGTGCACACTGGATCACAATATTTTGTTAAACAAACTTAATCGCTTCGGCATATCTGATGCTTTGATTGATTTGTTCAAATCTTACTTCCACAATAGAGTTCAATACGTGGCATATAATGGATTCAAGTCCAGCGCATACAATGCCGCAAGGTTCTGTTTTAGGTCCTTTGTTTTTATACTGTTCATTAATGACAACCGACGTTCTAGGCGTCAATATTTTACTTTATGCGGATGACCTTAAACTTTACACGACCATACATTCAAGCATCGATTATATTCGTTTACAAAACAATCTTGACGTACTGAATAACTGGTGTAGATCTAACGGACTGCCTTTGAACATAGCTAAGTGCAACCGTTGTCTTTTATTTTCCACACATTTATAAAATGTGTCTTAATGCCAGTAAAACATTCGGCTTTATTTCACGTAACAATCGTGATTTCTGTTATAACACATTAAAATTGCTTTTTTACTCATTTATTAGATCTAGATTGAAGTAGGCAGCGGTTGTTTGGACCCCGTATTATTTGCGACATACAAATTATATTGAAAATGTTCAACGGAAATTTCTAAAACTACTAAGTTTTAAACTCGACGGCGTCTTCCCTCCCGMGGTGCTTGTCACAGCGATCTGCTTGAGAAACATGATATTTCGAKTCTTCAGACTAGAAGAGACCTTCACACTTTGGTGTTTCTATTCAAAATCGTCAACAATTTACTTGATAGTGGCGAAATTTTGGGTTCCCTAAATTTTGTTGTACCTAGAGTGTCTGCCAGAACATCTAACACATTTTATCTGCCAACTGCCAGAACGAATAAAAAAAAGCGTTCACCACTATATAACATGTGTGTTCTATATAATTCCCGGAGTATAAATTTTGATCTTTTGGTGGCAGCATCACTGTTTCAAAAGATATTTTTGTATGATTAGTTTTGTCTGTACGTTTTGATTAACTTTTACCCTCCTGTTGTGTAGTTGGGTGCAAACCTGTACAACAGTGTTATTAAATTTTGAAGGGGCTAAGTAGTGCACTAGTCCAATTTAAAAATTACTTTATTAAAATAGGGGAACTGGTTCTTCATCCACCTCAACTAAATCTTCACCTTCCAGACACCACGAAAATTAAGACAGTATACTGTAATGACCGCTACGACATGCAGTTGCATACATAATACCATCGCTTGTGGACCTTATCAATTAGACCATCGTTACCAACGAGGTGGGCAAACACGTGAGGCGTTGATTTTTTTACGATTCACTCGAAAATATTTGACGAACCCACACATTACGTATTCCGTATGAAAAATGAGACGTCGATATTATTTGTCGATGGTAATGCTCCTTCTTTCGGCCGCCGGTTCGTCGAAGTCGACCTCACGCGTTTTGCAAAAAAAATCGAGCTGAGAAAATGGCAATTTTGGAACGATGTCGCATGTTACCGTTAAAGAAACAAAAGCAATCCTAACCGCTCTCGAAAATAATCAAAGCGAAGATCTTGTTACGATTGCACTAGATAAATCGACCAATCGAAATGCTCGTCTATAAAAAGTGGGTCCCGTTGCGGATGACTTAACTGTACCAACCGAATGGTCGATAGTATTGACGGGCTATTGGGTAAACAAATGGAGAACAGAAATTGGGATTGGTGCAATTTAAGTAGGACATTTTGACCGTCATTTGCGTGAATACTTTTTTGCAGAGTGATAGATTTTATTTTGTAACTTTGTTAATTTTTGACGTGATCGGGTCAAAACCTGTTGCTTGTCTACAAAAAATTTTTAATATAAATCACGAAATCAATAAAAAAGAAGATAATTCTGTCCATACTGTAATATTTTCCTAAAAATGCTAACAGTATTTCACGAATACAATCTTCTGAATACACTGTTTGATCGACACTGGGTAAAAAGAAACAGATTACAATTTGCTTCTTATTGCTAAAAAGCGGAGGAACGGAGTTAAAGAATTCGGTAAAAGAAGCCAACAAGAACGCATTTGAAATGACCAAATTGCAGGAAGAGCAGAAAATATAGCCATATCTGTCTCACAAAGATCTCCTTTGTTTTAATAATTTTGTTGGTCACAGATAAGTTGATAAGTTGACTTCTCGTATATGTATGTTCAGAATGTTATATACTTTCGTTTGTATCAATGTTGAGCTAGATATTCCCAATCTCTCATAGTGTCCGTCAAGGTTTCTATCAAAGCAAGAAAGGTATTAAAAATAAATACTTTATAACTGAGTGAAGCCTAATATTTAGAAAGCACTTAAATTTTGTATAGTTTTCATTGAAAGCTCGCATGCCAAAACTTCAGGAGAGATTTCTCCTTTATCTTCAAAATTCTAGTCTTGAAATTAGCTAACAATAAGAAAATATCGCAAAAAGACCTCGAAATTAGCGACCACATCCTTGTTTTACCCCGATATGATCACCAATTACCGATATATCAACGTACAACGACAAATACTGCAGGCGTCTCTATTATTCCGCCGATGTAGGCTCTTCTGCGACCGAGAACCTGTTGTTGCGCGGCGGACCTCACAGTATATCTTAATTTGCTACGTTATTCAAATGAGATGTCTCCTATAAGTGTGCCGCATGCAATGCTTACATAGCTTTTTTGCCCATCGACTTGATCGAGTGTTCTCACGAGAATTGATCGGTTTTCGAGGGGAGAAATGGTCTTTGGGAGTTCTAAAAGCAAGGGGTTGAAGATGTCTCGCTTTTTTTTAACTTAACTATCATTAAACTCAATTATTTAAATTGCATTTGCTGGTTCTCTGTATACACGCTTAAATATCAATCGTATGTTCCCCAGGTATTATAAACGAAAAACTTATTGCTAAACAATACTAAACTAAAACAAATTTGAGATAGCAGCAGCTTAAAACTTCATACAACATCATTTTATTGGAGTCTCAAAATCAAAACCAAAACCAGTTCTTTTTTCTAATACAAGTACCTTACAAATTTTAATTTTTTGCTTTATAGTCGTATATTAATCATCTCAGTAAACTATAGTTAGTAGACTTGCATAAAGGTCTTTATTTGTTTCAAATCTTTAGACTTCTAACGTTGAAGAAGTACTTATATAAAAAATAGACTAATAACGAAAATAATTATTACTGTGAGTGACTCTGGTCTAATAACGAAAGTAAAAACTATACTGAAAGTATTGAACAAGTAATAAGACTCCTAACAGCAATTTACGAACGATAAATCGTTTGATAGAACGAATATATTATTCTAGAATTCAAAAATCGTGCCATTGGTTACTGTTAGTTATGCAATCCATAATACAACTAACCGCGCCATCTATTCAACCAATTCAACGTCGGTAATAAAGAAACAAGCTACATTTTTTCAAAGAAAATCATAATATAAGCATAAATTAATCGATAATTAGAAAATATAAAGGTTAATTTACATCAATTCTGATTTAAAGCATGATTCCAGTCCTCTAAATCAATCTACTAGCAATTGGTTCAGTATACTGTTTTTTTTTTCAAAAATTCGTTTGAACAGTACATCAAACATTTTTTTAGTATTGTATCTTTAGCAAAAATTAAAGGAATACTTGAATAGTAATCGCTTTAATAAAATTACGCGTTTTTTTGAAATAATTAGGTCGTAGAGTGCAAGCTTGCGCCATCTATCCGCGTCCTTTGCAACTCTTTGTATGTCGGTAAAGCAAAATAACCTAAAACCCGCTTTTTTTCCCGAATTCAAACAATAAAAGACATTTTCATGCTTCAAACTGCTGAATAATGATGGGAAACAGCACAATGACCTTCCTCCTCCTCATTTAAATGACGCATCCTTTTCCGGAAATAGCTAAATCAGAGTTTATAATTGTAAACATGACGCAGTATGACGACACATCCCCACCCCCCTCTTATGTAGTAGATTTCCAGCGTATTTTCCAACAGTTTCTACGCAAAATGGCCGAAGAGTAAACGTATTGTAAGTTTCAAACAGTATTTCGATGCTATAATGGAGAGCTCAGGCGATTCCAGTGTTATAAGTGCGCAAAATAAAGTGTTCTTTGAGTTTATAAGCTCCAAAAGGTGTATGTTAGACATCAAAACCTGTTGTAAAGGACTCACGAGAAGAAAACGACATACAGACTTTGTTCATCTACGATTGTAAACGTTGAAAATGTGGTCCTCGTTAGGTACCAAGAAAATGCCAGGCATTAACAACCTGGTCACCATGGGAATTACAGGATTGCCCTTGTTGAAGGGTCCCACAGCTAGCTTCTCCTCCTTCGCTCCATTCCCAGCAAAAACATTTGCAAATCCGAATTTCGTCAATAAAAACCATCCCAGAAGGCATAACAGTCAAAATTCGTTCCCAGAACCGTCAAATTACAGTGAAGATGACGAGAAAGTAACAGGGAAGCAAGATGACCGCCAGGAAACCGTTCCAGAAGAAACGGAGCAAAAGAAAATGAGCAACACCAAGAAGAGACGTAAGAAACGAAGCAGGAAGGGCAAGAAGAAGGAACACGGTCCCACGGTCAGGCAGTTGTGTAAACAGTCGATGGAAATTGATATCTCGGAAGAGGAAAACGTCGATTCGGGCGAGGAGACAGAAATCCCATCCATACACAGCCGTACCATCGATATTATGAGCCTGGTGCCCGAACAAAAGGTTGCCGTCGCAGTCAGCTACACTTCGACTGAATCGGTGATGCCCAAACAGCTTTTCCGAAGCCGTGTCCCTTCGCTATGCGAAAGCGAGGACAGCTTCATCGTTTTCGACGACAACATCGAAGACGACACCGATTCAGATGAAAATCTCCAGTCCGGATCTGATGTAGAGGAAAGCAGCGACACGGCAATCGATCTGCCAATAAAAAAAGTGAGTTCTGACAGAATATAAAGTGGCAACGTTTTGAAATGTTATCGGTCACACTTCAATGGCTAATTCCATTGTGAAGTGGTAGTATTACTGATAAGGAGTGTTTTTATCAGGTTATGGCATCAAGCACTTTAATTACTTGGATTATGGGGCAGGTTTTATCAGAATACTAGTAGGCTGTTCCCAAACCACCTGTCGCTTGCTTATATTTCCTTTTAAATCCTGTCAAGTCATTATATGCTTGTTTAAACATCAGCTACAGTACTTTAAAACATTCATGCACATAATAAACACAAACACACTCCAAGCATGCCATGATCACAGTGAAAGTTGTATTTCATCATGCCAGTCCACTTATTAAACCCCTTATAATATTATCAAAGTGTTTTTCATTGCATTCCTGATAACTGTGGCATATTTAGGAATGTCATGAATGATTTGAGGTTGTTTTGATTAATTCGTGACTTTCCTTGATAAGAGAAACCAGATAAGGAATCCATGTGTTTGTTGCCTGTCTCATGTATTGAAAATAACTGCAAGGGAGTCAAGTCTGGTGTTCCTGCTGGACATAAACAGACGTTTTTTTATTCTTTCAAGGTTCGCTTCTCCAAAGACCTCAAGGAAGTGCACCACATGGTCCAGTGGGCCTTTGCCTACCAAGCCGCGAGATGTGGACCCTGGGAAGAATACGCGAGAGACCGCGAACGTTTCAAGAAAAGAATAGCGGAGACGGAGAAGTCACTGAAGTGGGTGTTGCAGCCGAGTCACAGGACAAAGATATATACAGAAAGATTCGATTGATTCACGCGAAATTAAATTCTTATGCAAGAAGACTGTGATTATTGTTTTAGTACCTAATGAGGACTCGTGCCCTCGAAAAAACCAAAGGACGATAATTTTGTGATTGAAATAAAAAGGCCGGGCATTTTTTTGGTTTTTTGGAGCAGCACGAATTCTATTTTTTGTGTCGGAAAAAGCTTAGTTTTTATATAAAGTGCAATGGAAAAAGATTGGTTTCAAAATTTCGTACGGTTTTGGGTTAATTGGATACTGTTCATTTTGGTTGCATTTGTATATGTCGTGTAAATAAAATATTAGTCAGTATACGAGGGTGAATGCTTTCAGCGTCCATAATATAATAAGATAATATTTTGTCGGATAGATCGCTGTCTCTTGAAAAACACTGACAAAAAATTAATAGTCTGACGTTTCAATTACAACTGTAATCTTTGTCTTTTCGTATACGAAGACTCTACGGAGAGTACATTCTAGGAGTATGTAGAAGACTGGAAAGGACTTCATTGAAGAAAGCGAGCTTCGTCAACCGATTAGTATTTTTGAAACGCTGCAGAGATAAAAAGGTCGTACCAAATTTTCTTAATATTAAAACACACATAAACACATACAAGTCAAATAAAATTATGCTACAAACAAAATTTGCTTTAATTAGGGAACGCATACACGACACACGTAGACAACTTGGTTTCTTAGATGAAGACATAAACACAACATTGCAAATTCTATCCCACAACCTTTTTTATCAAGATTTTGAAGACATAATAAAGTTTACACAAAAAGTATACAAACAACACTTTAACAAGGTCAAGGAAAAAAACATACTTAAATTTGAGAAATTCGATACCGTTAAACACAATAAGTTCAAATCATCTAACATAGTCAAAACGAACACAAACAACACTGTGATAAACCTATCAAAAAAGAGTGTCTCAGATGCTGCTGTAAATATTTTAGCGAAGGGGATGAACTTTGCTGTAACGCCACGGACCATTCCAAAAGTGGAGATAATGTCATCTGTTGAATCTTGCATAAGACTGCTTCCGAAAGATCAAGCGGATAAGATTAGGATGGATGTATGCCACGCTATTAGAAATGCACGTATGCCCAAACCTAATGTGACATCTGAGGAAATGAAGGCTCTTAAGGATTTAAATACAGATAAGTCCATTATAGTTACTAGAGCAGATAAAGGTTCAGCCACAGTAATTTTAGATAGAACAGATTACGAGAATAAAGTTAGAGATTTGTTAGATGAGGAAACATATCAAAAATTATCCCGAGATCCTACCTCAAAAATTTCCAAAATTACCAATGATCTTATCAAAAGTTCAAATCTTTCGAATGAGGAGAAGTCTCTTTTAACTGTTTCCGATTGCAAGGTACCTAAATTGTATGGTTTGCCCAAAATCCACAAAACCAGTGTCCCGTTAAGACCCATAGTCAATACGATTGGCAGTCCTTGTTACAGATTGGCAAAATTTTGTGCCAACTATTTAAAACCTTATGTAGGAAATACCGGTAGTTTCATCAAAAATTCTTCACACTTTATCGATATTATAAAAGGTTTAAGTATTTCAGAAGGTGATATTTTGGTTAGTTTTGACGTGGTTTCTTTATTTACGAAAGTACCCATTCCTGAAACGATAGATATCATCAAATCCAAGCTTAATAGCGATCCCTTAGGTGACACGATAGCCAGATTATCCGAACATTGTTTAAAATCTACTTATTTCTTATGGAACGATAATTTTTATGAACAAAAATCAGGTTGTGCAATGGGTTCACCTCTAAGTCCTGTAGTAGCCAATTTGTTTATGGAAAATTTTGAACATGTAGCGATAAACAGTTTTCATCTTAAACCAAAATGTTGGTATAGGTACGTAGATGACACTTTTGTTATTTGGCCCCATGGTATAGAAGAGCTGCGTAGGTTTCTAAATCATTTGAACAGTCAAAATCCCGACATAAAGTTTACGATGGAATTGGAAAGCAATGGTAGTTTACCTTTCTTGGATGTCAAAATTTACAGAGCAAACACTGGACAGTTAGGACACACGGTTTACAGAATACCAACACACACAGACAGATATTTACATGCCACATCTCACCACCCTACTTCTCAAAAGAATAGTCTTATAAGGACGTTATTTGTTAGAGCACAAAGGATATCAGACGAAMGTTCTGTACAAAAAGAAATATATYATCTTAAATCAGCGCTAATGAGAAATGGTTATAGTAGTAAGAATATTTGGTCAGTTTTTAATAAAAGTGCTCATCCAAATCAAGTAATTTCTCAGCCACGACAAAGTAAATTAAAGTTGAGTTTGCCTTATGTACAAGGCCTTTCGGAAAAATTAAAGAGGATGCTTAGAAAACATGATATTTTAGTTGTTGATAGTACATATAATAATTTAGATAAAATTTTAAATTCTACTAAAGATAAAGTACATTTAGAGAGTGAAGGTGTTTACAAAATTACTTGTTCTTGCGGAAAGTGTTACATAGGTCAAACAAAAAGAAAAGTAGGTACGCGTTTGAAAGAACACATACGTGCTACTAGGTTGCAACAGATAGATAAATCTTCCGTAGCTGAACACTCATATTTGACTAGACACATGATTGATTTTGATAAAACAATAATTTTACATAGAGAAAAATATTATCACAAACGTCTAATAAAAGAAGCTATAGAAATTTGTAGGAATACTAATAATTTTAATAGGGATTATGGAAATTATGAGTTAGGTGACATTTGGAAGGCTATTTTGTAGTTATCTTTTATCAAGTAGTTCGTGTATATCTAGTAGGTAGGTAGTTCCTTTTTCATCGTTAGGTTCCTTTTTTATCAGGTTGGCAAGTTGTTTCTATGACGTCTCGCTTCCTTGGTGATTTGTTTATTTACTTTCAAAAATTTGTTTGAACTTGTGTCAGGCAAATTTTGAGATTCTGCGTCTTTGACAAAGATTACAGTTGTAATTGAAACGTCAGACTATTAATTTTTTGTCAGTGTTTTTCAAGAGACAGCGATCTATCCGACAAAATATTATCTTATTAGTCAGTATGTTTTGTTTTTGTCCAAAATAAAAATATGGCTGTTTTCACATACTTCCTCTCTTTGCTTCTTGCATAATGTTGGTTCATGTTACCTGTCTGGATTTAACATTGCAATGAAGCTATCGGAGGAAATGATTTCAGTAAACAAAAAATTGTGCAAGAAAGCGAATATTCAAGCACGAGGTATAGAAAAGCCCAATAATCAACAATTTCTGTTAATCTGGTACAAAAATATGGATATCATTAAACAATAGAACGATAAAAATTTATTTTGGCCAAGTTTCAAACGCTGTATTGACAGGGTTTGAAATGTTCGCGCCATTCACTCTAGGGACTTTACGCGGGTGTCATGGGAACGCCATCTGTTGACATCACGCAAACTATTTTCTCGTATTGTACGAAAAGAAGCATAACCATCAGGCGTTTTATCAATGAAATAATAAAATTAACGATTTATACGCCTTATTAGCAATGTCGCAAGTAAATTTATACAAACAAGCAGTATTATTGTAGCGGACAGTATAATTAATTATGCAATCGTGTTGAAATAATTGTTTATACGTAAATCGATTTTTTTTTCAACAGATTTTTATGCTTGTATGTGCGAATTTCATTTAAAGTGACCCTAAAATAGACGAATTTAATAGTTTAGCAGAGTACTTTTTACTGACATTGTACGATTTACTTAAGGTCGATTTAAAAATAAAAACATGAATATATAATTATGCAATCATTCCAATTAGAAGTTTGACTAACAAACCAAGGTATAAGAAAACTAAGCCAAAGACAAACTTGTCTATTCCAATCTGATTGTCTAGAAATTCCTTTTTGCTGGGTAAGTTCCACGGCTGAAATGTCAGACGTTTGATATTTCAAACTCTAATATAAATTGCTGATTGTCCACTCAATTTACATGCTTACGACTGTAAAAATAACGGAACTAGCAACAAGTGGGGCCAGCCCACAACCAGATCACTCCGCAAAACAAGTACAACTTCGTCACCTTGAATCAGACGTCTTCTGTGAATCACAAACAGTTTTGTCACGAGACAGAGCCTTACAAAAGTGCGGACAATTAGTTGGGCAGTTTCAAAATTCTGATTACCACATCACCGGATAACAAACCAAGACCTTGTTCATTGCAAAAGCTTCCTGTTGCCAGAGAGATTAGCCGAAATTTTGGTGTCATAGTCGCTAGGAATTGGAGTCGTGTTGTAACAAGCAGTTTCAGCTGAAGAAATGACGGCAAGACAACGTAAAGGTTTTGAAAGGCTTGGTTTCTTGTGTAGACGTTGCTAGAATCAATCTATAGCGTGTTAAGTTTCAGAAAACCGTAATAATTTGTTTAGAACTGATAGAAGTTTGTAAAGTTTTAATATCGTTGGCACCTTACTACGAAAAATTGGGATTATCTTAACTAATCTTTGTGCTTTTGAATTTTTTGCAAAATTACGATACCCATTGTGATGCTTTGAAGGAAATTCTAATCAGAAATCAAGATTGTATAATTACAGACTTTTAAGTAGACTGCAAGCAACAGAGACGAAATACTTAATACTTAAGGGGTTACTATATAATGGACAGAATAAGAAACGACAGAATCAAAGAAGTACTGGAAATAGAGTCGATTAAACAAACTACGGAAGAATATAAACTGAGGTGGTGAGAATGAATGACGATAAGCCAGCAAAACTAGCAGGGGAGGCAAAAGTACAAGGAAAGAAAAGAAGAGGAAGGCCGCAGAAAACATGGAACATGATAGTGGTCGCGAGACGTTGAAGAAGAGAAACCTTATCTGGGATGAAGCTAGAAGGACAAGACTATGTGGAAATATAGTAAATGAAACAACTTACTGCTACACCAACTTTAGCCAATTTTTGGTGGCTTATGCCCCAAACATTTAGAACCTTCTCTAACTTATGGATGTTGCGTCTACCTGTTGAATTTTCGGATGCCGAAGGAAAAGAACAAAACGAGCCAGCAAACGTATATGGCGATATGATGTAACAGCTTTACCGGCTTCTGGGAAGTAGAATCCAACTTTTCTAGCCGCCCGTTGGCCCACTTTCACGCACCATTCAGTCTGTAGGAAGAGCAACCTGGTCTTGCACGAATACCTTTTACTCCTTGCACCGAGTGCAGTTAATTTCCAAACACAATCCCGTAAATTTCTCCCCTTTCTCTGGATCCTTTGTGCACGACGAGCACTTGGAAGATTTCTTATTGATTATCGAACGTAAAGGTGAAAAATTTAAACGCCGCAGTTGCTGAAGGTCTTTGAGACAATCGCTGTGTCGAATTGGCTCGTCGAAACGATTTAATTCGATTAGGCTGTCGCAATTTTTGGTGACTCAGAGGTCTTAATGAGGAAGTTCTCCGTTTAGGTGTCATTTCCTAAGGAGCCGGTGTTTTCAAGGAAAAGGGGCACAGTTTCGCAAACAGTTGGGTGATTTACTTATGTGATATTGAAAGCAGGCGTAAAATAGAACGAATGCCGGACACTTTCTACCCATAAACAGATTCGCGAGTGCATAAACGAGAAACTGAGACGATAAGTATCTCGAGGTCTTTACATGGCAGACGGAGCAAAAAATCTGTTGGTGTGTCCTCTTTTTCATCGCGAAGAATCGTTGGTATCGTGGTTTCAAAGGTGTGAGCAAAATTAAAATTCTTATACAAACATTTGACACTATACTCAATCAAATAAGCCTCGTTATTTGGTCATTTTTGTTGTGTTATGTCTCATTTTGAAGAAAAACATCGAAAAACTACAATATATAAAATTGTATCCTAAACGAGGTATGTAGTAGACATTTTTTATATTTGGATAGGCACAGAAAGTCAATTGGATGTTTTCTAAGTTATGTGAGCACAATAACCATCAATATCTTCAAATAATAACGAAATGGGGGTTGATAGATGGATCCCATTTATTAAGAAAAAAGTTCCATTTCTCATAACCCATGCGAAGATAAGAAGAAGTCCACAGAGGTTTTCTGGGAGTTAGTAGATTTGTAGGTAGCTCTTGTAGATCTCGCGAAATCGCAAACTGTTTGTGAATTTTACTTGCTAAAATATAACACTCTAAGTGTATCATCAACTTGCCCATATTGGCATTATGAATAAATTGTAGTTGTAACAATCTCTACCTTAGAGTTTGAAGTAGAACAGTTAATAATAATTGAGGAAAATCGTAGATTTTGTAAGCAATCAATTATATCTTTGTGAAATGAAACAACACATAATATCCACACTTAACAATCGCCAACTCGTACAATTTAATCCTTATAAATCCAACAATTATGAATAATAAAATCTCAGTTGTCCCAACGATTAATTGCAGCAATTCTATGACGTTCACCTTGGCTGAATGCAGTATTTTCTAAACCGTTTACTGTCGAGGAAAGTTCCTCTCAACCATGACTCAGTCGTGTATCTTGTGCACACCTTGACCAAATCTTTTTAGTTGACAATCAACAGGACATGCCTTTATCTGGAAACCTTCGCTTTAACAATTGAACAGTGGCCTGCTAATTGCCGGGGGAATGAATCGACAACCGATTGTTTCAGGTGTGCGTTGCGCAAGACGTTTTCAAAACACTAGTGGGATTGGCTTCTTTTTGCATAACTGGTAATGATTGATCTGCATTCAAGGAAATGCATTGAAAAAACATGGGAGGAGACGAACTGAACTATATTTGTTGTTGTAGATATGATTGCAATAATCCTGTCGGACACTATATGGCTGATGACTTTGAAAATTGTGATTATAGATTAAAGGATTTAGTTTTTCTATTTTTTTTAAATTAGGAATTCTTAAACTTCGCTGTATCAACTAGTACAGTACAGTACAGTAGTATATAATATAATCCGAAATACTGATTGGTGCTTAAATATACAGCATATTACTTTTCGATAGTCTTTGACACAATAAATTAAAATTTCTAGGTTTTGGGGTAAACTGTTGGTTGAACTCGATAGTTTGTTGTCTCTGGCTCAATTTTAGAACTCTTTCAAACGAGCTCTTTTATTCTCCTTTTTTCAGGACAACAACTAACTTAAAAGTGATAACATTTCATCCAAATCGTCCCAACCTTTTCCGAAACCATTCCGTAAACTATAAAATATTCCTAATACCTAATGAATCGTTTCCTATTCCAAAAAGGCAGTGCAATGGAATTGACAGTCTCGCAACGTATTATTTAATGATCGATGGTTCCTGAAACGGGTGTGGCCTATTGTTCTCAAGCTATCCTCCTAAAAAGTTGACCTAGAAACGTCTTGGGACACATTCAAGGTGAATGATGATAAGTGACAACAATGAGAGTGTAGAAAGTGAAATTCTGGCAACTTCAAACACATTTCAAGCCTGGAAATCTAGCCTTTGTTACGTTTGAGAGATCAAATCATCGTGCCCTGTACGTTCCAGGGTCAAAGAATACCCACGACTCTATTTTGATGCGCTTTTTTCATCGTTCCAAGCGGCTGAGCATGGTTCCTGATTTTTGAAGAGCGTTCGTTGGTTTAATCAAGCGATTCAATTAAATTTTTCGCAGAAATTAACAAAATAATTGTTGCTATATCGGGCTTGGATTCAACGAGATGCTATGGAATTTCCTGATCGAGTTGTTTAGAAGTCAATATTTATCTCACGAGCATTGGATGTAAATTCGAATCGTTGTTTCTGTGAAAACGAATGATTGGTGTTTGATCATCGTAAAGCACAAGAAATTATTACATAAAATTACCCAATCGACGTTTTACAATACAGATTGTTTGTTACATAATTTGCAATAAACTAGGTACATGATTATGCATACCTGGTAATTGTTTTCTCTAAATCCCGATTAGTCAACTGTTTACGTTAGTTACGGTGAAGTCTTTTAGCATAAACATGAGCAGAAAAGAAAAAGTGAATTAATGTTGGAATCGTTAGTGTACATCTATTTATTATGCTGCTATGATTGCGGTGCAACATTAATATGTAATTGATCAAAAAGTTTTCAGGATATTAGAGAATTGGTAAGTACACCTACATACAAGATCGGTAAACAGATATGGAACTTCAGAGCAAACTGTCTTTTTGGCAATCTCTACAAAAAGGTAATGATACCTCTGATTTTCTTCCCTAGTCTTCATGCCACTTTGAAGTATCTTTCAATAAGTTAGAAGCCTAACTGAAACTGCGGACAAACTTTACAACAAGTTAATTTTCAAATACCTTTTGGTATCACAAAATTTTGTTATCAAACATTTTGCTGTAAAGTTCCCAGTGACAATTAAATAAACAAGCGTTTGCTAATTTATTTAAGAGGTATGCTTTAAACAGTGATATTTTAGCACTTAGTATTGTTCAATTTATGAATAAATAAGCAAAATGAAGACGACTTCTGTTACAGCCATAACAATTCTTTAAGCTTATTAGTAGACAGAAGTAAAGATACAGTTCTGATCGTGAGCATGCGTTAGTATGACAATGTTCAAGAGGTAATCTTTACAGACAAAGTATTCCTCAAATATAATAATGAAAGATGTATCAGACAAGTTGATGACCTAAATATCCTTAAGATATCGTGCTCTGATTGCAATATAATGAAGATGCTTTTAAAGGCACATGGCAACCAAAATGAATGCTTCTAGACTAATCTCTCTTGAGATTATACTGCGAGCAAACTATGTAGAACACCCCACGTTACAAAACAGCAATTTTCCCAAATTCCAAGATCCTGGAAGTGACACGAATGTCAACCCGAGCAAACAGTCCGGAAAAAAATTACGAAAACCCAAGCCGCCTCTGACAATTTCGACACTGTTCCACGGAAAAACGAATTTCCACCCATAACAACGGAGCATGCAACCGGTCTCCGCTCCCACCATTACAAACACTCTATAAAACACGGCGCTCCATCGGGGACCAAAAACAGTTGCACGAAAGTTCCCATCGCCAGGGGTTCGTACACCTAGTGAAGGAAAATGAAGACGATCCTAGTGATTGCCGCCTGCCTGGTTGCTGTCAGTGCCGCTGAAGACCAACCGGCGACCGAGAGGCCCAAAACCTTCAAGAGGCTCATCCCAGCAGACGTTTTGAGAGGTAAGCGATTTTTTGCCTGAAGGTGGTTCGAAACGTGACGTAGAAACGTCGGGACGGTTGGAAAACGATTTTTGAGTGATAAATTGGCATGATGGTGGTTTTTTTTGTAAGGCTTTTTTTAGTTTATCCTGAGAACAAGAAGAATACTCTAATGATTCAATATATTGGATTTAAAACCACACAATTAGCTCGTTGTTGTTTGTATCGTTTCAAAAAAGAGTGTAGCTCTTTTTTAATCCAAATAATCTAATTTTTACTACTATTTTCTAATGCAGAGTGGCCTCAACTTGCTAGACTCTGTATTAAATTAATTTTTTAATTACCATCATTAATCTCTCGTTGTTAAGTGACAACAGCTTCTACCACGCCTTATTTAGGATAAATCGAGAATTGGAACACTTTCATGGTGTAGTGGTTTCGCTTTCCGTTTCATATATGCCTTGGCCTGTGACATACTAAAGCCAATGCAACGGAATCACTTTCGCTCTGCGAAATGTCATGTGTTCGCGAAAAGCAGTGCAACTGAGAAACGCTAGAGGTTGCATTTCGGTAAATTCCTGAAGGTGTTAAATTGTTAACGTATTTTACAACAACGTAAGCTAATCCTTGAAATATATTATCTGTGTTGCTCTATTATTAAATTTCAGGACCTTTTTGAAAGTTATAAACCCAGAATATGCAATTCACAGCAGTGTTACAGTTCTATGGTTTAAAACAAAGACGAATAAGGTACTAAAGACTCTTTGTATTGAAAGAGATGTCATAGTCTTTAACATCATTCACTGATACTCAAGCAAAAAACTTTGAATAACAAAACCACTATCCTTTTTAGCACCTCACACAGGTTCTTCGATTTTTTGCTCGTTTGCACCTATATTTTTCAGACCGAGCAATCAGTCTTTTAAATCTTTCCCAAAAAATACGTTTCTAGCACAAATTTTTCCAATATAGTATAATTAAAGGTCAAGGCAAGGAATTTTTCGTAACGTATATATTCGAGCTTGATTCAACAAAGCTTTGGCAATTAATTATATCATGTCAGTCAAGCATGTTTTTGAACATGCAGAAAATTGTTCACAGCAACAAAACCCAACGTTTTTTCAACCAAACAAAGCGACTGCCTATTGTAAAAAACCAACTATTGAGACACAAATTACAAAACAGCAATACGATTCAATGTCCCCATAGTCCGTGGACCATAAATCCTATGTCGTGTGAACCGGTAAAAACCTCCAATTAAACACGGGAATGAGTGCCCGCTTGTGACAGTGACATCCTTGAAAGCGACTTTCTAAAAACACGCCCATGTCCTTGTACTCCCGAAGACAAGGTCTCTATGCTTGGATGGCTTCGATTTTTCGGGAATTCAAATTCAAAGAAGTAACAAAAGAGCTTCATATCTAATACCGAAAGGATATCAGCTTCTGTCGTTAGAATTTGGCATTAATTAAGCTAATTAAAGCTACTAATCATGTGATTAAAGTCAACCAGTTTCGTAACTCTTAATCTAAATATTCCACTAAGCGACTTTCACCTTCATTTGATGATATTTAAACGGAATCTTCCTGTTTTGCGGTGATATTCTAGAAGTTCGATTATTTATAGTCCTGTCGATGACAAAACGAGAATTTTACACCTCCACCCAGACACAGGTGTAGTCTAGTTAAAAACAGGCGTGACTCTACTTCCGGAGGACGGAAGTGTGACGATCATAATTGGGAATAACGGAAATGTAATTAGCTGACCTTGTTTTGGTCACTGCTCCGAGTAATTTGATGAGTATAGTGAACTCCAAAGCTTCAAAATTGATTTCTAAGTTGGCCGAAACAACTTCCAGTCAACAGAATTTAATTTGATTGTTGTGGTAACAATTTAATGTCTAAGAAAAAGCTAAATTTTGATGAAAACGATTTCTTTTCCTTTCCGCAGACTTTCCCGGCATGTGCTTCGCTAGCACTAGGTGCGCCACCGTAGAACCAGGCAAAACCTGGGAACTTCAGCCTTTCTGTGGACGATCCACTTGCGTGGTCTCTGAAGACAAGCCTCCGAGACTCCTGGAACTCGTTGAAGACTGCGGTCCCCTGCCACTGGCTAACCCCAAGTGCAAACTCGACGAAGGTAAGTGTGTCTCTCGATTTTTTGAAGACAGCTCGTGATAACTTCTGCATTTTTTTCCCAGAAAAAACCAACAAGACCGCACCCTTCCCAGGATGCTGTCCGATTTTCAAGTGCGAAGAGGGCGCCAAGTTGGAATACCCCGAAATACCGACGGTAGCTCCCGTACCCGAAGAAGTACCTACCACGACCCCGAAGGCTTAAAAATTTCCACTGAGGCACGTTAAAGAGAACTTGTGATAGCATGTTTCTGGGTCGAGACTCAAAAATCGTGTCCACCTGTCCTGTTGGTCTGAAGTCTTCCCCTTGCTGTTTTTTTTTCTTTTTTTTTAGTTATCCTAAGCGAGCAGGGTTCCGAAAGGACCTTTGTGATACTCCATTTTTATTTTTGTAGTAGTTTTTCCGGTTGAAAAATCTGTGCTCTGTTTTTTTTTGTATCTGTTTTTTAACTGTGTATTTTTAAAATCGGAAATAAATTAATTTATTAAAGATCCTAAGTGTTTCAACGATTCAGACGTAAATATTGACACGTTTTTTAATCCCACAACGAATGAGCTCAATAATTATTCATACATGCCCACAATGCCATAAAATTATATTGCAATGTGGCCTGGATACCTCATTGTTGCAAAAAATCGAATCAACTGACCTTTCAAAGACAAGGTCTACAAAAGAAACACGTGATACGCTTCAATGCGTACAGGTAACACATGTTAATATAAAAGGTGTTTATGTACTTCGTTTTTTATATGAAGAACTTGTATTTATGCAGCTCAGTAAACGTAAGTGAGATGTAGGTTGACTAGTCAATTGGTTCACGTTTGTATTGTCTTGTAATAGTACTTAAAGTAGATTTTATATCTTCAAGATGTAAAAAAATCTTTTGGCGTGGCTAAAGAAGACTTTATGGTACTTATATGATATAAAAGAGTACGTCAACAAATTCATAATGTTTTAAAGAATAACTGCTACTAGAATGAATAAGTTACACACAATTAATAACAGACAAAAGAAAAATCGTGTAGAACACCTTCTCTCCAGTAAAAATTAAATACGATACTGTAACGGTCTACTTTACATGCTTATAAATCAACATAACAATATACACTTATGCTCCTTTTTTTTGTAAAGTAAACACCTTTACCTTTGCATGCTTCCTAGTGAGATAAAACAGGAATATTTCAAGCTTCCTACATGAAAATAAACTTAACCAAATATTGACTGTTCTTATCGTTTATAATGACATATAGTTCGTGTGCACTTCAGGAAATGTCTCTCTGATAAAAAGGGTGATGGTATCACCCCTAGTACAAAACAAAAGTTCCACGATAAAGAAAATGATAAAAGCAGTCAGCTAACTGTGGACGATGTGAAGAAGTAAGAATTAGAAACGCTTGGCTTTAGTTCCTCTCTAAAGAAAAACACAAAGGGTTTTTAAATCAAACGCAACTTTAGCGTGTACAATTCTAAGTGGATTTTTGTTCCCTGACTTGGTAGATAACACCAAAAATACAGAGTTAATCGGTATCCAATTAGCCTGGAAATTTTTTTGGTCAATTATTTCTAAATAATAAGGAGTTATCGGCGAGAAAAAGTGCTGATTATAATGGAAAATTTAGACAGTCAATGTCCTTTAGACGCACCACTACTAAAAAATTGCGATGTGGACTTTAACAGATGAAAGTTCAGATTTTACAATATTCGTTTTAGAACTGAAGCACGGAAAGAATCAAATTACGAATTGATATTTACTGATATAAAAAAGACTTGAAGGAACTGTGTTGGTGCAATAAATTTTCAAAAATACATCAGGGTATTAAGTGAGTGGTAAACACATCGAGATAATGGACTTGGACAGTCGCCAAAAATGTTTAGAATGCCAGAAAAAAATCTGGGAAGGAATATGAGTAAATAACTGATAAAATAAAATTAATGCGTATGCAAAATTCTAAGCAAGAAAAAACGTATAGATGTAAGGTACACCTCCGCTATTGACTCCCTAAAAACGACCGTGAGAAATAATAATTTAATATGATTTCTGTTCTGTAACAGTTCTAAAAATTCTTAATCATTGGTAAACCGAGCAGTGGTAGCAGTTATAAAAGAATATAAAGTGTATAAGGACTAGATAGATATTTTTAAAAGGAAATCTGATATTAAAAAAAGGCCTTATGTGAATTAAATTAAGCTATGTCAAAATTGCAGATGCGTATACCAAACTGAATTAGTAGTAATTACAATGCAAACTTTATTTAATAATAATCCTGATATGCCAGTAATTTCAGTACTGTTTACTTGCAAATCCTTAAGTTACCTGTAATTCCCATTAAAGAAATTGTTAATTTGAGGCAGTTAATTGTAAATCTTGGGGAAAGCAAGCTAAATTTTGTGTATACCCTGAAGGCTCCGCAAGAGAAGGTCCCGATGGAGTAGGTCCTTCCTTATGAACTCTATAATGTAATTCCTAATTGATTTAAGCATCCGTTTTCTTTTTTGAGACAACTGTATGGTGGTCAGAGTCAAAATTAGACTATTATAAGGAAGTGACGGACAACTTTAATAGAAAATATAATTTTTCTGTGCAAATGGTAGGCTGAAGACACATTTACGAAAATATTTTAAACTGATCTACTTTTTGGCTGTCTTAATAAAAGTTTTCTTAAGCTGAATAAACTATCCACGTGTGTTCATTTCAGAAAAATAGCTAGTGTTTTGTAGTTGTTTTTCAAATACCTAATCTACTCAGTCAAATTACTGCTAAATAACGATTTAAGCTTAAAGATTTAAGCATTTCAAATCTAATTCATTCATGAAAGGTAAAACTATAAAAATAACAGTGAATGATTAGTGTCATTAATGATGATGCAACCTGCGAGTGGTAATACAATTATTTCAAACTTAAATTCAGCAATAAAAAAATATCCCCAACCTTCCAACGCTCCTTAATCCATGAACAATCGCTCCAAATCCCCCCCATCCCCTCGCTAGCCCAAAATCGCCACCTCCGAAAAACCACCCTCGGACTCCCAGGCGTCGGGACGCACGCGTCCTATCCGCCCCGAACAACCGACGCCCGCGACGCTCCGCGTCTCTTTCTGGCCAACGCAGGACGCGCATCTTTGTCGGTCCGTCGACGGTTGATCTGGTTTGGGCAGCCAGTCGACAAAGCACCGGCGTAGGGTCGTCAACGTTTTCGAATTTCGGGCAAAAAAATATGGCGTAAACGGTGGTACAGTGTGGTAAAATTCCGAAAAGCACCAGCTGTAGGGGATACAGCGGGCAGAAGAGTGAGGGTGGCGTGTGGTTGGATTTTTTTTGCTTAGGGGTATGGATTGGGTATTGATTTCTTTTGTGCTGTGTTTGGATTTGGTGGATTTTTTGGGAAGCTTCAAAGAAAGCAGTGTGGAAGCTTAAAAATCCAAATTTGCAGACAGATGCAAGGATATTTTGATGAAATAGGTTTATTTACGAGGAAACTGATGGATTTATTCGCTAATTCTTCTTAAAATTCATTTGAGACAGCTATCTGCCCCAGCAATCGTTTTAAAAGGCCAATATTTAACAATAATTACTACTACCAACTAGTATTTCATTCTATAACTGTAATACTTCCAAGATTCACGTGGAGAGTGCAATAATTTTTTTGCCAAAATGCTCTAAACTGTATTTTTAGGTAGAAAAAAAATACAGACCTAACTTTTTATTTTAATCTAGTTTAAGTAGGGTACTTGTAATTTTGGAAAAACTGCTACAAATACTGAAGCTTCAAACACTTAAAACATATACTTTAGATTACTTTCTTTTAACTTAATCAGATTAAAAGTTAATAGCATGCCAGCATGATACGTTGGCAAAAAAAACTAAAAATAGACAAAGCAGAGTGTAACGACCGTTGCATTTAATTTTAGTTACCATTTACGCAATGTAAAGTTGATCGGAAGTTTTCTACTAGTATTGCCAGGAAAAAAGTCTAGCGATATAAAAGAAGAGAAAAATTGTCAAAGGGGTAGAATACGTAACCAAAATTATTATCCTATATCAGTCTATAAGCATTCGTTGCCAATTTTTTCTATGCTGTCACTTAAAGAGTTTACATAAAGGTGTTCTTTTAAACAAGTGTAGTGTAGACCATCAGAACTGTCACGATTTACGAAGAATTCCTTTGAACACATTGCACAATTACTTAAATAATGTTGCAGATAAACTATTATTATATTGGGAGATACATATGACATCAAAAATCAGCAAATGAAGCAAAAAATATGTAGAAAACGGACTAGACTATTCCCTGATTGGAAAAACCAATTTCTAAACTGATCTAGCATTTAAACGCAATAGTTTCAACCAAATTTAGAAACAAGAATTCAAATTATGAGTATGGAAAAGTCGAAAAAATTGAATGGATTCTAGAATCGCATGCCAAAAAAATAATTATTTAACAACTAGTCTGTTTGGTGTTTAATCGCGAGACTGATATCTTTGTTTATCTCCGCTACCGCTTCAACGAAGCTTTATTTGTTTTCTCTAGCAAATGCGGTTAACCTTCTGACTGATAGGTTTTATTAACTACTGCTTGGCAAAGGCTTCAGACAGCGATGAGCTAATTTCAATATCTTTTACAACAAATCCCCAGGATTTTTTCCTCCGGTGATATCATCAGAGAAACCCGAACCCAGACATAAACACAGCCATAAATAAATCGACAAAGGTGTAACGGCCCGTTAAAAATTTTTACCTCTTCCATTACAAAACGATCTACCACGTGGTGTGTCGACAAACGAACAAAACAACATGTAATTGTTGGGCAATTAGTAAATACTGTCATGCAAGCCGCATAGTGTGCATTTTTGTACGAGCACCACGACACTAAACAAACCTATGTACGCAGATGCCGAAAAATACCACCCATCCAGCGATAACGGCGAGAAAATTCACAGATAACAGCTGACCTTTTGCTTGAGGAAGACCCACAGGCGAAGGTAACAGGATCCTAGTAAACTTACGTCCAATTTGGTGGGTCTTTTGGCATGTGTGGTGCTTGAAGGATGACTGCGAACGAGAGGGATAAGTGTATCTGATAAGACCATCAAGATGCCGGGAATTATAGTCTTCAGGAGAAGATGGAGCGTCGGGTCGGACGATATGGTTGTTCCTGGGGTCTTCCTCTTCATCATGCACTTCATATGGTGAGTGGCCCATTGATTCTGGTTAGTATTAAGGCAGGAAACGTTTAAGTCTTTTAATTGTTGAAGTGAGTTCAAGAAGTTCGAGAAATCAAAGAATGGAACTAGGTGGTTCGATGAACGAGATGTTTATTATGCCACTAGACTAGATTAGACACTAGAAGAATAAATATTTTAGTGATTTCTTGGTAGATTCGTTTTACGTTCTTGTACCAATCAAAAATACAATCTAATTTTCAAAATATAAGCCTGAGGTACACTAACAACTGCAAAAGCTATCCTACTTATGATTTCGTATTTACAAAATTATCGCTCATCAGTGGTATCGAATTTACTTAGAGATAGAACTAGCACATACCTAGTTTCACTTTTGAATAGCAACAGAAAGACTACAAAATGAGAGAAATCTTCTCAAAAAGATCACTATAAGGCAGGAAGTTTAATCAGTATTTTTCTTATGTAATCTCTAATAACTAGTATTGGAACTACAAGTCAGTTCAAGCTAAATATCACAAAATACAATGATTCGTTCTGTATTTAGTTAATTAATAACTTTGTTTCAATTCCGATCTACTTAAACTCTAGTTGCTTCTTATAAATAATACCACCTATATGTAATAATCTACTTATTAAGTCATTGCAGGTAAAACTTCCGAATGACTATAGATAAACTTATACGAGGGTGCGTACTTTCTCGCATTGTTTGCCCAAAATCCATAGAACTAATATCCCGTTAAGACCTATTGCATTCAATACGATGGCAGTCCTTGTTACAGATTGGCTTTAGTAGACAAAAACCAGTAGTTTCATCAAGAATTCTTCAAACTTTATTGACGTTATAACAGATTTAATTATTTCAGAAGCTGATTTAGATTTTCAATAACAGAACAAGAATTAAAAATTGCCAAATATTTGAACTCTAAATGAAGATTTAGTTACTTAATTTTTTTAATAAAGTTAAGAATGCCAGACTTATAGGTGGCTCAGTTCATAATTCTGAATGGGTCTAACCTTAAATGCAAAGTGAATCCTATTCTAATATCCCCCTTACCCTATCTACAATTCGTACTGTACCTTTTCTACCCTTAGAATCCATCTCGGGTAGCACTTGGCAACAAGCACCGCGATAAAATGTAATTTGAAACTAACTTACAATTCAATCCACCCCGAGGCTCAAAAGCTTCTCATCGATTGGAAGATTCCTTATCGTGTACTACGTAAAACTATTTACCAGAAACGTAAAAATAAACACGAAATAAGGCACCGTACCAGCTTCCGACACAGTAAAACAAACGCAAACTACGAACCGTGACGCAAAGAAGGAAAAGAAAGCACTCACCACTTTGCAGCGATGGAGGGTCCATCCAAAAAGTCGCCTCCAAATTGCTCCATTTCYCCTGCAAAAAAATTGTTTAACTACAGTCTTTAAACAACTGGAACGTKCTGCTTTCAATCAATACCATCATTTGTAAACCATTCCAAATAGAATCAGTTGAAAAGCAATTAGCCCAAAATCGCCACCCCCTTTTTTAATTAACCCCCCATTTTAACGTTACACGACACCTGTCAGGAAAACGCAAATAAAAGCCACGAACTGAATTCCTCGTGCACCATTCGTACGTTTATCACGTGCAAAGCAACACAGCGCTAAAATCCGTATCATAGCGCGGTTGAATTTTTAAAGCTAAACGGCGGACGTGCAGATTTTTAGGGGTTAGACATACGTGGAATAAGGAATAGCACTGCTCAGGTGTAGACCTTTCTATAGAAATCATCTTAAACTTTGTATTAAGCGGGACCACACACACATTTTTGGAAATAGTTCAGTTAGTTCAATATAGAATTAGGAAAACATTATTTTCCAAAGCTCCAAGGGAAGAAATGAATCTATTTAGCATTTTTGGACTTGAGTAAACCATCCTAAAACATCCCTAGAAAAATTATATGAAAGAGTATGAAGAAAAGAAGTATTAATAAGAAGCTGAGAACAGTGACACAAGAACTACACTAGAGCATGTAAATGGAATTAAGGAATTCCTAAGTTTTCGACAGATGGGGTAGTTGGACTCAACACTGTTTACAATAGTGTTGGACGTTATATTGGAGGAATTAGACAATAATAAGATCAACAAAGTTAAATTAAGAAACAGGAAATGAAAAGTGGTGCAGCTAACACTTTTTTCCAGTTAGACGTTAGACTTCATGAATGCAAAAGTAAATGTTGAGCTCCAGAAAGACACATTCATACTTTAAACGTCTGATACAATAATCGTTATGTCACAGATAAGCAATAGGACACACGAGTGAGTCACTATACGTAAGGTCAGATGATAAGAAAAATTCTGATAAGATGAGTAAAACACGTCATTTTGCCGGAAATTTCTGACACATAATCAGAGTGTTTACCCCCCATTCCCATCAAAATCAGTTCACCCAGGCGACGAAAATTATGCTAACATCGTTAGTACTCCAAATTATCGCTTGCGGGGGTTTACAAGCCTGTGAAAACACAGATATTGGGGGTAGAACTTAATAATTCAGGCCTGGAGGTATATGGCGGCGCCAATGTTTATTCTTAGATGTCTTGATGGGTTCTCTGACTTAAAACGATATTTTAACTCCTGGCTTCAAGTATAATAACGCCCCATAAAAACAATTTACCACCTCACCCCTTTTCAAGCAACCTGCCACGATTTATCGACCTGTCAAGGCACCAAAAATCATGCTTGGTATGAGTCATCCCCTTTTAAGCCTTTTACATATTCATTCCTTGTTATTTATTACCTGAGGGTTGTGGTAATTCCAATGAGCAAAAAGCTTTTAAGACTACCGGAGTAGCATGGGATCGTAGCGTAGATCGCTAGGTTATTTATGAATGAACTGGGGTGGTAAAATGATAGTAAGCATGACTAGTTGAGCTTGCCTGGAAATAGGGGTGGGAGAAACGTCGTTTTGTTGAAGTGAGGGCTGAAGCAGTTCGTACAAAGAAAGATTTTTATTTTGCAAGGTACCTAAATTGTATGGTTTGCCCAGTATTTTATATATAATTCTTCAGACTTTATTGCCCTTATAAAAGGTTTAATTATTTCAGAAACTGATACTTTAGTTAGTTTTGACTTAGTTTCTTTATTTACGAACGTACCCATATCTGAAACGATAGATATCATCAAATCCAAACTTCCTAGGTGACACAATAACCAGATTATCTGTTTAGAATTAACTTATTTCTTAGAAAGGGTAATTTTTATGAACAAATTAGGTAGGTTTCTAAATCATTTGAACACTCAAAATCACGACCAAGGAATGTTTACCTTTCTTGGATGTCCAAATTTACAGAGTAAACGCTGGACAGTTAGGACACAAGGTTTACAGAAAACCAACACACACAGACAGATATTTACATGCCACATCTCACTACCCTCCCACTCAAAAAAATACAGTTTTACAAGGACGTTCTTTGCTAGACCACAAAGAATCTCAGACGAAAGTTATTAACGAAAAGAAATATACCATCTTCAAATAGGCGCTAGCGAGGAATGGTTACAACAATAAGACTATTTGGTCAATGCTCTAAGATAAAATTGAGTTTGCCTTTTGTACAAGGCCTTTCGGAAAGTAATAGATATTTAATTTTTATATGCCGTCACTATAAACGAACTTAGATTTAGGTTTTTATTACCTACAACACTTTTCGAAACAGATTTCATGCGTTCGGAAACAAACACCAGTGAAACACTGCAAGTGGTAAAAAAAAGTATGTCATGTAGAAACCCTTGTAATTCTATTCATCAAAGATGTTTAGCACAGCTTTATGAAGCCATTTGAGTGACTGTAACTGCGTTCGTTGAATTACGTTACAAAACACGGAGTTATTTATTTAATTTACTGCCAATACTACCAGATCATTGCTTCCACTGTCTACTTCTTTTATTACATTATTAACAAACAGTACGGAAATAAAAGAATCTGTTTCAACGGATGCCTTCAATAATTAACCTAGCTAACCGTTTAATGAGAGAGCAAATTTTTAATCACGCTTACAGCATCAAGCAAAACATTACTTACACTTCTCAAACGTGTAGCTACAGGATTAATTAATTAACTGGTCACTAATAACACTCAAAAGTCACTTTCGAAAATGTAAATTCAAAAAGCCGTACCGCACTGACGCTTATCAACGCGCTACTAAATACTAAGTAATAAACATCTCACCGACCTTACCTATCATACAAGTAGATCGGTCGGTTTTTTTTGCTGCGTCTCCACAAAAACGAGGCGCAGGTGGCCAGAATAAATCGACAAAAAACGCTCATTAAAATGTATTGATTGTTAACGCGGGAAGTAGTTATTATGCTTGTGCAGATATCTGTTTTATACGGGTGGGAACCAAATGGTCGCAAGAATGCTATGTAATATATGTAATGCGATAAAAAATGTTAATTTGTGACGTTAGTGGTTTTTTAAGTATTGTAATAGAGAAATGATTCCACAAATGCAACAAACGCTCATATTAAATTAAAGAATTTTAAAAGTGCTAAGTCTTTTACGAATGCTCATCAGCTTTTTAATTTGCAAGAATAATGTTATGAGATGAATAAAAAATGCAATTTTATAATATAAATAAAAGTAGGTACAAATGATAATGTACACATCCACTTTATTTACAGAACAACGGAGTGCTTAAATTGCAAAACAAAACCCATTTATTTAGTAGAATTTACAATTTGTGTATACATGTGGATTTTCTACAAATTTTAAAGAAAGCTAAGAAGATTGTCTACGTAAAATTAATAAATCTAAGAAAATCAAGTTGTTTATTTGAAAAGCTCTGCGATGAGAATTTTGTAATGGTTGTCTGGGTTATATATAGGTTTTTGAACGTAATTTTTAATATCTTTTTGTACTCTATCGTTACACAAAGGTACTACCATACCAACCCTAACGTTGTACAAAGTTGTGCAATTATTGGTCTTAAATTGACTGTATTTTTGGCTAAAATGTAGGCTACGTAATTTACTGTTCAGTTTGAATCCTCTATACAGGGAAACAGTATAATTTAGTACTGATGAAGTCCTGTTTTAAGCAAACTTGAATAAACCATATCTTCAGAAGAAGTTACTTTCGTTGCCATAAATATTTTACATATTTCCTGATCAGAATTGCTTCACTAGCTTCATTCAAAATTCGAAATTGATACATTTTCAGTGTTTTTAATCTTTAATAATATTAGGTTTGTGTTCGTATGTAATGTATTATTTTTTGTACTTTTCGGTAGTAGAATTTTTAAGGAACCAATACACGTTTTCTTTTCTAATAATAGTATGGGATATAAAAATACAAGTACAACATCACCATGAATAAAAAATACGTTAAATTGCTAATAACGATTATTTCAAGTTAATGTAAAAAGATTTATAAGATTTTTCTTTGTTGTGCTAGGATAGTAAGTACGTTACCTAATAAACGATTACATATACAATGGGCTAATCTTAAATTGTCAATTTTATTGTCACTTTAACGAGAAGATCCCACAAAATAATCATCAAGCATTATGTAGTAATGTAAAGTTGTAAACACCTATTTAAATAAGATTTTTATGACTGATCAGTGAGTGTTGTCCATTTTGTGGTAACTTTTTAATATCTCCACCATAAAAAACAATTTTTGGTCAAATTACCCCTCACAGCGAGTCCTAGTGACACGATTCCCAGCGCTATGCATTTTGACCTGAACTCTGACATTTACGTGGGCGTTCGATATTCCCCGTTCCATTTCCCACTTTTCCAGTTGCCATTCAAGGCTTTTCATTTGGTTTCCCGGCAGGAACACGGCATTCTGTTTCAATGAAACGGGGTGGTCACGTTGTGTTGGTCTGTTTGAATTGGAGGGAAATGTTGGCTATCATTTACGAAAAAGTGAAAACAATTTCTTCTAATAACAGAGCGTTTGAGAGAAGACAATCATTACTATTTATAATAGCGTCCAATAAAAATGTTGTAGATCATGAATACTTGTAATAAATTGAACTTCAACTCTTGAGAAAAAGCGAACGTTTGTGGAAAAGGTATAAGATGCAAAGAGTAAAAGTCTAACCAAATCCATAGACCGTGTAATACAAAACGTCACGAATATTTCCAGTTTTTAAAAACGGTGATAAAGCGGATGTTTGCAATTATAGGCCTATTGCTCTTATGGCCAATTTTGCTAAGTTATTTGAGTTGGTCTTGTCTCAAGTTATTTATCCACATATTGAGCCCTATATTTGGGCCCACAATTATTCGTAATATTTTTCAACGTTGTAGTGAAATCGCTTAAATCTAATGTTTATATGTACGTCGATGACTTAAAAATACTGAAGGCTATAGGTTCTTATTCGGACTGCTTGCTTCTTCAGCAGGATATTGACAATTTAAATAGATGGTGCTTCACGAACAAACTTGAATTAAATATTAATAAGTGCAAAATAGTGACCTTCGGCAGAAAAAATGTACGCATTAACTTTTTCTACAACATCTCAGGGAATGTACTTTCCAGATGTGATGAAATTAGAGACTTAAGTGTTATCGTTGACGGTAAGTTGTCTTTTGTTCAGCACATTGAAAATATTGCGGCTGCTGCACTTAAGACTCTGGGGTTTATTATGCGAAATACCTCTGAATTCAATAACTTTTTTGCTATAAAGTTATTGTTTTATGCCTTAGTTAGATCTACGCTCGAATACTGCAGTGTAATTTGGAGTCCTTACCAGCAACAATATATTGATCTGTTGGAAAATATTTTAAGAAAGTTTTCCAAGTATCTCTACTTTAAAATATTTGATGTTTACCCTACAAGACATTGTGATCAGAGCGCTTCTCTCTTGAGAGTAGACGAAAATTGGCATCTATTGTTTTCTTGCAGAAACTTATTTGCCGCCGGTTCCCTCTTATTACAGTTCACTCAACATCATTTTAACTGCGCCTTGATAATGGCATTGAAGTTATGTAATTATGTTATGTCCAACAGTAACTTTGATATTTTTATGGCAACTTTTCAACGAGTTCAGTGAAACGAAAGTTGCTAGAATTGTCTGCTTAGTTTTATTGGTGTACACTCACGCATGTATAATAAGATTGTATTTTTTTCTGATTTTGTATATTTGTATTTTGTGCTCTATATAGACAAATATGTCTGTCGGGTTTTAATAAATATTGCAAGTATCTTGTTTTTTAATCTGGCCAAACAGAAACATACCGTACTGTACTGGTAATCAATTAATTATTATTAATTACTCATACTTCCTAGTTATCGTTATCAATTTAAATGAACAGAGAGCATGTAATCGCTCCATGCCATGATTTCCAGATAGATGTCTCAAGCTACTGTGTAAAAACATTGTGCCTGGCACTATAAATTTATTTCCCAATGAAAATAAACAAGGAATGCCAAACTGCAATGTTTGGGCTCAAAGAATTTGATTTCTAGGAAACTATACGAAGGCGAACCCCATAAGTACAAAAGAGCATTAGCATTTGCTCCAAAATTACCTATAGTTCCACACATAGTAAAACTCAATCCAATTGTCGTCAAGATCGATACAGATTTAACTCTACTTCTGACTTTACGCCTTTTTAACGACCTGGCAAGGGTATAACAACCAGAATTACTTGATGTTCTTGTACGTGATTTCAGAACCAAAAATAACGCTTTTATGGGCGGTTGTAAACGAAATAGGTCAGCACAATTCCGCGATTTAAAACAGTCCGGTAAGATAAACCCAACGTTACAGGGTATAAATAAATACTTCAGCACCCACCTTCAAACATGTTATCACCAAAAAATCGATCCAAAATCAAGATCACTTCTGGCTGTTTCTGGATTTGCTCCCATCACGTGTAAAATACAAGGCATCATCGTATCGCAAATACAAGTAGTGGGGTGGCTTTGAAAAAATCCAATTTTGTCGGCAATATATCTTGCAACCCTCGTTCTTTGAGGGTTATTTGCGGCCATACACGGCATAGAGGCAAAACAAGGACATATTTTCGAGGAGGTGACAGTTCGCGAAAGAATTCTACTGTATATGTATGGAAATTTAGGATGAACATTCCTCGACTATTTTTGTCAGCTTACAATTTTGCAGCTAGTTGATTGACATCTAATTTTAATACCTTTGATCCACTATGTTACCTAAAAATAATTGAAAAAAGAAGTAAACGCTTGATTTATGCAGATTTCTTGATTTCCTAAGTTGAGTGACATATTGCTTATGAACCAGAATTTGAACCTCACTGTAAATGTCGTCAATTATCTCCTCAAACATTACGTTATGCAATTTCTTATGACTGTTGCCTCAAAAATAATAATTGCTTAGATCGAAACAATTTTATTACTAAAGAAAATGCAAATAACTAAACGAAATTTAATAGGAATTCATTAAAAGAAATTAATTTTAAAGATACTTGGTATACTTCAAGCCAGATGGTAGTACAGGACCATGCAAGGATTAAAATTAGTGGAACCATCAGGAAAAGCTTGATTTTTGCGTTCAATGTAAGCAAACAAGTGTAAGAGCATCGTAACTTGAGACTTCCCCTTGCCTATACCATTACGGTCCGGTTTAAGCGAACGAACCCCTAAACGCATCACCCTCCACTAGAAGAAGCACTTGAGAGTGCTCTACATCTACAAATCTCCCTGGCACCCCGTATATATCCCGAGGGAACTGGCGTCCCGAAAATCAGATGAAATTTTAATAATATATCGACATTAGATCMAGTGGAGGGGAGTTTCTGCAATTGCAACCCCTAAGGCAGTTTTTATACGTCACTTGGTCGAGCGCTATAGCCGTGATTATTACAGGGGTGGAAATGCTCGAGGGGGAGAGGGAGATTAAACGTGAAGACGTAAAAATGTTATACTACGGTATTTTGGAAAAAATCAGCGGTGTAATATGCTGCACGTTATATACTCAATGAAAACTTTAGGCGACCGTGCGAAAAATAATTTTTCGGATATGTGAACACACGCTCCCTTTGTTCATTGTGAATGGGACAACCACCGATCAATGAGGTATTTTCGTAGGCCTCTAAAACATTGACATGGAAACGCTTTATCAATTAAAAACGACATGCACGTAAAAACTACCCCATCATTTTTGTTACGCTTGTTACAAGATGAAAATCTCACCCTACCACTCTAGAGGGGGTCAGCACAAGGGTAATCGATATTAACCCTAAAGATCCTTTGGAGGCCATCAGCAACTCAGTTCGGTCTTTCGTTAATGGCTGTCCTTTTTATATAACACTACTAATTAGTTTTTGGATAATGAATCGAATTTTTGTAAGCTACTACTACTACTGTCCCTAAAAACTATACATTATGTTCCCGGATTGAGTTTAGAAAAGGAAGAAACGTTTCTCTTTCATTTTACACCAAAGTTGCAAAGGCAAAACGCGTTTTGTTCGTTCTAAAACCATTTAATCTGTTATTAAAACAAACTTTATTTTTTTCTTTGGACAAAATATCAACGATAACTCCAAAACTTTCTACTACCAAGCATCAAGAAGTTAAACTATGGGCAAAGTTACATTTTAACAGGATGAAACAGCGTACCATAAGTCCAAAACTACAAAAATATAATTTGGTGAATACAATTTAATCTTATCCAAACAGGCGTAAGACATGATAAAAACTTTTTCTTGTAAGAACGACGTTACTTCTATTTTTTGGTTAATTCGAGCCGATGAGATAAGTATTTATCCTTTGTGTTGCCTACTGTACCCAATATATAGTTGTTAACTTTCGACAATTTGATTTATTGGTAAAATTTTACCTGTATCCTTCTTCCGCTAAAGAAAAGCCCTCTGGAATTTCTTCAAGTGAGTAAACTAACTGTTCGACAACAAAAAACACGTTATAGTCCGCGCAAATCAACACTAAAGTATTTCGAAAGCACCCGAATTGAACAATACACGTCTAATCGTATCAAAATTAAGCACACAACTAAGTGCAAAAATGATCATTTTCAAGTCGTTGCCATGGTAACTGAATATTAATGAGGGCAATTATAATGGCTTGGCGAGTCGTTTCCATAGCAACCTATCAATAAATCGCAGAGGACCAGATAATTAGTGAAGTTATTACAGCAGACCATATCAAGAATTTACTGGAGCGCATTTTTGACCCTTATTTTGGATATTTTTGATTTTCTTTCAAAAGAAACGTCCTGGAAATGACCCAAACGTATCTGTATTCTTATTATACAACGGTTCCAAAAAGAATTTATAGGAGAAATAACAATATGTGGTATCCTATTGTTATAGTTGAAATAAAATATGTTTGCTAGCAAAATTTTGTGCAAATCATTTGAAAACTTGTGTGGGAAATAAGTTTAATGAAATCTTTATGATTTACTAGTAACATTTTCTTTCTACACAAAAGATTTAAATGAAAAAAATCAATGTTTTATATCGTAACTGTATCATTTTAATCCTAGTGGTGATCCTCTTCGTACGTTGCTTTTAAGGGATGCTTTGAAACCTTTATCCAAGAACCACTTCTACTAATTTCAAAAGACAAAACACCCAGAAATTAACTGCTAATTAGTTTTTAGATAATGAACTGAAGTTTTGTAAGCTATACCATAATAATATGATGGGGTATACTGTCCCCAGAAATCATACATTATGTTCCGGGATTGAGTTTAGAAAAGAAAGAAACTTTTATCTTTCATTTTACGGAAAAGCTGCAAAGGCGATTCTGAAACTAGCAAATCTGTTATTCAAAGAAAGTGTATTATTTATTTGGATGAAATATCAACAATAATTCCAAAACTTTCTACTGCCAAGCATCACCAATTTAAATGATGGGCAAAATTTCATTTTAGCAGGATGTACAAAAAGATAACAGGCGTAAAAGATGATAAAAACTTTTTTTTATAGGGACAATGTTACTTCAATCTTCAAATTGAATTTTTTTTTGCTTAATTAGCAACAATGAGATAAGTGTTAATGCTTGCAGTGCTATAAAACTTTCGACAATTTGATTCAACAGTACAATGTGATAATTATTTTACCTGCATCCTTCTCCCGGCAAGAAAAAACCATCTGGAACTTCTTCAAGTGGCTAAACTAACTGTTCAACAACAAAAAACACACTATAGTCCGCGCAAAACACTACCAAAGTATTTCGAAAGCACCCCAATTGAACAATACGCGTCTAATCATATACAAATTTAGCACACAACTAAGTGCAAAAATGGTCATTTTCAAGTCGTTGCCATAGTAACTGAATATTAATGAGGGCAATTATAATGGCTGGGCGAGTCGTTTCCATAGCAACCTATCAATAAATCACAGAGGACCAGATAATTAGTGAAGTTATTACAGCAGACCATATCAAGAATTTAGCGGAGCGCATTTTTGACCCATATTTTGGATATTTTTGATTTTTTTCAAAAGAAATATTCTGGAAATGACACAAACGTATCTGTATTGTTATTATACAACAGTTCCAAAAAGAATTCGGAAAAGAAATAACAATATGTGGTATTCTACTGTATTAGTTGAAATAAAAAATGTTTGCTAGCAAAATTTTGTGCAAATCATTTGAAATCTTGTATAAGGAATAAGTTTGATGGTTTGCTATTAACATTTTCCTTCCACAGAAAAGGATTAAATGAAAAATTCAATGTTTTATATCGTAAATGTATCATTTTAATCTTAGTGGTGATGAAATCTCCTCTTCGTACGTTGCTTTTAAGGGATGCTTTGAAACCTTTATCCAAGAACCACTTCTACTAACTTCAAAGGACAAAACGCCCAACAATTAGAGTCTCTCAAGTACAATACAACGGGAGCAGCAATTCTATTATTACCCCTCGAGCTGAGGGATGAGACAATGCAAGCAATTTGCATTCCTAAAGCTGCACGGTTCCGTTTACTTTAAAAACTGGGGGATGTATGACTCACCAGACGTTGTACGTTATCCACATATGTCTGGGGGAGGAATACAATGTTTCGATATATTGGTATTTTATGAGGCGATCAGTTTCGTAGGTTTGCAGCATGTGGGGGTGTCAACAACTAATTTATTTGTAAATCCCTCCAGGATTGGTGATCAGTAAAAAAAATCGATGACGAAATTAATTTCCTTCTTGAAGCTACTTTATCTGAAGAGGCAGTGCGTCAAACGATAAAGGAGAACCATTCCTAATTGATCCTATAAATTATAGTCGATTCGGCCCAGTATGATAAGGCATTGCGTTCTCAACGGACGTTCGGCACTATAAACTAAATTTATGAAGCTATCTGTAGCGTTAAGGGCGTTAGTTTGGTAGGTCGATGTATTAGTTCAGTTCTGTGACTTGGGAAGACTGACAACGGAAGAAGAAACACGATTTGTTTAGGGGAAAAATAAGAATGTTCTTCTGACGTTGATCGATACATACACTTGACTTATCGGATCAAAACTCCCTTAAACAACCCCCATACACCCAAAGGCCGCATAATCTACCCCTCTGCACAAAGTTTTATATAGTAGCGGCTTTGGAGTAAATGATAAAAAATTTAAGTGAAGTTTAAGGTTGTTACAGAACTCGTACAGCACGTGTGTCCTGTGTTTATTTTTTTTCAACCCCTATAAAACTTTTAATTATGTATAACGAGCTTCAATTCAGGAAAATGCACCGGGAAATATATTTTACCTGTAAACCTGTAAATTGAATCGTTCTTATAGCACTCACTTATTATAAAAATGTGAAGATGTGTTAAATGTGTTGTAACGTAATTTTTCAAGAAATTTCAAGCTCTCTTATATCAACACCTATATAGAAGCTTTGGAGGCAACAATCTATCTAACTAAAGCATAATTTTTTCCATTCGCTCAAATTAATATTACTCCTATTTGCATAATTTTTATCTTAGGGTTAAATGCAGAAACTACATCTCCATTTCATGTAATGCTACATCTGGTGTGCCTCAGGGATCTAATTTTGGTCAGTTGCTGTTTCTCCACGATACTGTGGATATAATTCACTGTGATAAGCTGCTGTACGTCGACGATCTAAAGATATGCTTAAATAGACACAGAGAAAGATATGTTGTGTTTTTGAGCATGATCTGGATAGGATTTCTGAGTGGTGTGACTTTGTTTAAACCTTTTTAAGTGTAGTTTATGTCTATTAATCGCAAACTTAATCCTTGTCAGGTAGAATATCCATTGTTAAGGATTTAGGTCCTTATTGTTCACTACATTCGTAATATCGTCGATAACAGTCATAAAAATTAGGTTTTCTTTACAAAAGCTACAGGACTTTCTATTTTTCTCTTTAGTCAGATCTTATTTGAAGCATGCATTACTTATATGGCATCCTTTATATAACTTGTTTTTTAAAATTAGTCGAGGTCGTTTAAAAATGGTTTTTTTACTCTCTCTGGTGTTTAGGCTACTAAAAATTGTATTTATGACATTTTCCTAGCCAGATTTAGCTATGTTTCATTAGAAACACGACATGAAGTCATTGATTATTGTTTCTTAAAATAAAAATATTCAATATTAAGTATATACATTTAATCCATCTCTTTTATTACAGGGCAATCATATTAGGACTCCTTCTCCTGGCCATCCACTTTGACACCTCAGTACAATGCGTAAGATACCTCTGGCAATACATTCTAGTCTACCTGGGCATCATACTCCTATCCATGGCAACAGAAATATGTATAAGCATCATAGCTATGAAGGGATCGATCTTGGATACCGCCCCAAGATCTTCGATGCAATACATCCTCTACATAAGACTAGGTGAGCCTTCCACACAAGAAGAAAACGATCTATTCGATTCGTTCCAGGCATAATGATCTTAGAAGCCACCTGGTTATCGGTTGGTGTGACTTGGTTGGTCAAATTTTACATGGACTGTCCGATAGAGAGAGCCAAAGAAACTGTACTGGGACTAGTGGTTTGTAATTGGAGTATTCTGGCTTCGGTTTTGATTACTGTTTGGTGTACTTATGATAAGGCTGGAGGGGCCTGGGTGAAGATGAGTGTTTATAGGAAGTCAATGAAGCAGTCTGAATCCAAGTTCCAGTACAAGAGGTCGGGAAGCACAAGGAACTGGAGGCAAAGGTACAAAGTAGAAATTATTCAAAAATCATTGTCTTCTCCACTTTATTAAATACCAATTGGTCTTAAATGGCTATCATTGCAAGTAAATCTGTAAACACCAGAAAGATTTAAGGGCTGAATTTGGTCTTTGTTGTGGACTAAATGGGATCCCAAAAGAAATATGAATTCCATGAGATAATTTGGAAATATTTACTAAAACTAGACAAAATTATGATTTAGGTTTTCAAGAATAGCATCACAATCAACGGCAAATAAATGGATATCATTAATGTTAATATTTTTGGCTTTTTTCATAATTCATGTTCTTCACCACAAAAAAATAGATTTCGACAAATTTAAAACCCTAGGTTGCAAATTACCAAATATTTTGTGCTTAATAAAAGCACTCTACCAGTTTGGATAATGTAAACATTTTACAGTTTTGCAACAAATCTCCAAAATTAAACTTTTTAGAAATTTCAGAAATTTACAATATTTTAAATGACCAAAGTGTTGCAGTTTTAAATGACATTCAAAACTTTTAATTCAATGATAATGCAACTGCGCAACCTACACTGACAGCTTTAATAGTCTAGACAGGTAGTTGTTTTCATTTTTTGACTTCTATTAAAATTAATTTGTTTTCCCCATAGTTTGTATTTGATCACAATCGTTGTATAAGGCAGTGATGATGGCCATTTAAGGCCGAAAACGCTCTGCCAATTAATATTTAATAAAGTGGAGAAGACACAGATTTTTGAATAATTTCTACTGTCTCTTTGTACCCTTCCCTCCAGTTCCTTAATTTCAATTCAATCAAAACTCCACACTTCCCAAACAGTTCAGACAAAGGTTTTCTAAATTGCATTTAATGAATGTATTACTTCACAGGAAAGTGCTTCTAGCATATGAAGACAGCTGGCAAAAGAGATGTAGAATCCTTTTCTGTTGCACCAGACTATCGGACAGAAAAGAGAACTCCTTTGCTGATATAGCACGTCTCCTCTCGGATTTCTTCAGAGATTTAGACGTGGTCCCATCCGACGTCATCGCTGGTCTGGTATTGCTCCGACACTACCAAAAAATCGAGCGCAAAGCAATAGTCGAACAGGTGAGGTCTCATTACGCTCTAGCCCTCAATTTAATCTTTCATTCTTCCAGCGAAAAAACGGAACCTACGAGTTCCTTTCCGGAGTTCCCATCACGCCGGCGACCCACTTCTTGTCGCTCAAGGAGAACGCAGATTTGGAACTTTTCCAAGCGGTCATACATTTCGCGCACTACGCCGTCAGGGCTTATGGTTGGCCCGTACAACTGATGGCCTCGCACACTGCCCTTTGCCAGATATGTCCGAAGTTGCACTGTTGCTGTTTCCCCTGCCAAAAGACTGGAGACGCCGAGGTGGTAGATGATAACTGCTGCAAATGCAACTACGCTGTTTTGGAAGGGTTGACCAAGATCGGCGACATAGAGATTATTTATGTGACGTACCACGTGGACGTTGGAGAAACTCCTTTTTTCATAGCGTTGGATTACGACAGGAAGAAGGTTGTTATCAGTATTAGAGGGACTCTCAGTATGCAGGTGAGAATTTCCTATCACAACTTTTATGTATAATTATTCTTTTGCTGAAAGCACGCCAGACACCTACTTTTCTGGATGGATAGGTTCTTGATTATGCTCTGCTGTCCAAATACTCATATTTTCTGAGTTTGTGTAGTCGTACAGGTAAAACAGAGCTTCGTCTGTAATGGAAGTTTTCTCAAGTACTTCGTTGTTGTTTGCAATGTTATTAAGACCGCTCCGCTGAGGAATCTTCATTTACTGCCTTCAGTGACGATTTCTAGTTTATCAAATTGACATCAATGATCTGTAGCATCCTTTGTACTTATGAAATACTTTGACCGTCCCTCTTAGTAGCCACTGAAGCTGGGGAGTAAGCATATCTTGACCAACGTTACATGATGGTGCTGAAGTAGTGGATGTAATTGCAACAAACACTACCGATATATTGTTTGTTGTACCGTTGTCCTCGCTTCGGCAAACAATGTGTACGTAACTTCTTTAGCTCTTCATCTACTATCTGTTAGCAGCAAGGGACTTCATATGTCGCAGGAGTCTCTCTAGCTTCAACTAACTTGGCTCCGAAGATGTATCTCTGAGCTTTGCCTTCAATATTTGAGTGCGTCCTTTATTTATGGCCATTAATGAGCGAATCAATAATTAAATCACACCTTTTACGCCAAAATTCTACCAGTATTAACGTGTGACATTAATAATTTACACTTAAAACGTTTTAATAATTCCTGTAGAGGTTAACTTATTTATTTGACCTACTAAATGCGTGAAATTATTATGAAAAATACGAAACCACCAACTTCGAATTTTATTTCACAAATATCACTAGACAGCCTTTTGTCACCAGATGTCCGCCGGGATCCAAACGAATTTCCCATAAGCGCAATGTATAATTTCGAGTTCTGGTATCAGGATCGCAGAAGTGCGCATGGGTATTTCTCACCAAATACCAGTTTAAAGCAACAGTTGGTACTAGTAGCTATAATAACCCACTAGTAGGTCATTCGAACGGTAAAAATTGACACATTTACTCATTTTTTGAGGTTATGACTACGAATTGATAATTTTGGAGATAATTTTGAAATAAAACGCAATAAATGTCGAAAATAGCTGAGGATTTTGATAATCTGTATGAAGGATGAAGTCCTACAATCCCAGTGATAGTTGTAAGAAGTGGTATTGTGCTTTAAATAGCAAAATAATTTGCAAAACATTGCCATGTTCAGCTCTTCGGATTAGATTTTCACAGACATGAGGACATTAAGGTGATTAAACAGTTACCTTGCACTTTGTGTGTTACAGAAGGGGTCATTATTACAGTGGAGTATCTTACTCTTGTATCAACATTAGCACTCAATCGAAAAGTAGTATCATACTTGTCTATGCTCACGGTTTTTGTTCGTTCGATTCTGTCTCAATGGTACTAATGAACAGAAGTGTCAAGCTACTTTAATAAATGAGTTTGTCACCTGTTTTGCTTTGTCTTCTGCATTTCTGCAGATTTAGCAAGTGCATATTGAGCAAAAATGAATTTTTTAAGGACATACTGACGGACCTCAACGCGGAGGGTGAAACTCTACCTTTGAACCCCCCCAACGAAGAATGGCTGGGACACAAAGGTATCGTACAAGCAGGGGCGTACATACTGCAGAAGCTACAAAACGAACAGTTAATAGAAAGGGCTTTAAACCACAATCCCGAAAGGGGAACGAATAACTTCGAACTTGTAATCGTCGGACATTCTTTGGGGGCTGGAACTGCTTGCATTTTGGGGATATTGATGAAGCCCTTGTATCCTACTCTCTTTTGCTATTGCTACAGTCCTCCGGGTGGTTTATTAAGGTAACTAGTGGAGCTGAAGGAGGTTGTTGAGGTAATGAGTTTTGGTTTTAGTATGTCTGCCGTAAAGTACACTAAATCGTTCGTTATTTCCGTGGTGTTGGGGAAAGACGTAGTTCCGAGGATAGGACTTCACCAATTGGAACACCTACGGGCTGACATGATTAATGTGATCAAAAGAAGTGTTGATCCAAAGGTAGTGTACTACATTTTACAAAGAGTTCATGTTCAGGCTTTGTTTGTTTTAGTGGAAAATCATAGCTTGTAGTATAATGTGCTGTGGTTGTGCGTATCAACCAACTTCAGCAGTTGAGCTATTATCTCATGGAGAAACGAGTGTAGCAGAATATATGAATGCCAAAGACCATGCCAGAGTTTGGGGAGTCCATCCATCAGACAGCAGTATAGCTCTAACTTCTCATCAACCCCTGTATCCACCAGGAAGGATAATACATATAGTCAGGCACCATCCTAAAAAGGGGGAGTAAGTACCGTTCATCAAAGATACATTTTTTTAATTGATATTATAGAATAAGGTGCTTTTTCAGACAAAAATATGACAAGAGTTGGAGGTAAATTTAACACAGTCATACTTTGTCTTGTTGTAGTGCATGAAAAGAGAGTGTAGATGTTGCAGATTGCATGTTGTAGGTTTGGACTCCCTACAACCTCTTGTTTTGTGACGGTTTTAAAAAGAAAATGTACTGAAATCGATTTAGTAATTGCAGAAACTTAACGTGTGAATTGTATGACTGGTACTTTTTGTGTGTCTACAGTGTCACTAGAAAATACTTGATGTAAGACCTCCAAAAGTACCATCATGGCATGCCCTTGTTGACCTCAATAAGCAAAAGAAAACTGCCTAATAAAACTTTCTCCATTTTACCAGGCAATCCCACGAGCCAGTCTATCAAGCCTTGTGGGCCAACAACACGGATTTCGATGAAGTATTCATCTCTCCCATGACCATGATACAGGATCACATGCCCGACAAGGTGCTTGCCGCTCTTAACAAGGTATATGACACCATGAGACCCAACAAATGTTGTCAGACAGATAGTTGATATTAAGTTCTGTTATCGCATGTACAGTTTTTATTTATTTCTTGGTGTTGTGAATAAACGTTGTTTTAGTTGTTATGTGTTTCGTTTTTTTTTATGATTTTTTTTTTCGTTGTCTGGGTGATATGGTTTGAGATTTAATGTTCACGCAGGTGGATCTGTCTTGTAGTCTGCATCAACATGATGAAGCTTCACCAATTGATCTAAAACCACCACCTAGAGATATAAGGTACACATAATACCCTGAGAAGGTGTGACCCTTGATATTGCTAGGGTTTCCACAGTATTTTTGCCACTTTAGAAGACCCAGCAACGAAATCTGAACCACACACACTCTCTCACTCCTTTCACATTTGCCTGCAGCCACACAATGTCACTTACGGCATATTTGTGGGGGCCCTAGCGTTTTCGTTCATAAATTGGGGTAACGGCTCGCCAGATTTGATATCCCAAAAGAAATTGCCTGGCAGTGAGATATTTTTTTTGGGTACCATTTATTACAAAAAAATTGAAATTGCTATATTCTGTGATGGTTTACAGATGTTTAGACATGGATTTGTGCAGTCTTTTTTTATTTCTAATTGGGGAAAGTTCTTTGGAAAACATTGTGGATGTGGTGTGTTATCAGTTTGGGAAAAAATAATTCAGAAAGTGAGAAAAGAAGTATTTTATTGATGATTATGACTAAGCTTGCTTTAGGTGCCCTCTAACTTTGTGTTCAACTTGTCACAAAACCAAATACAAGAAGCAGTAACCAGTATTTCTACTTAATTTGCTAAACAGCAATTTCATCTCCTGTGAACAGAAAAATCCCGTAAGTGTCATGGAAAATCACCTCCAAATATTTAAAAACCTATGGTTGTGTTCTAAATCTTTGGCACAATCAACTTAGGCAGCTTTTTCTTGTTCCAAAGTTTCTGTACATTAGAGTATCATCGAATTAAAATAATTTTTGCTGGAAACTGACAAAATAGTTACATTTGCATTAATTTATCACTACATTTATACCCATGGTGTTGTGTTCAAAAAGACAGCTTAGAAGTTTGAAGAACATTACACACATAAAAATGAAATATATTCATTTACTACCAAAGAATATTATAATTTTGCATTTCCTGTAGTAAAGAAAAACCCAAACAAAAATAGTTCACTACCGGGCAATTCTTTCAAGATAAAAATTAAATCTGAGGAACCGTGGGGTGACTTTACCCTATTGATGTCAAAAAAAATCCCTATCTCGAATAGACGAGCTACGACCAGCCATTTCTGAATCAACAGGTTGTAACTACTCTTGGTCCAAAGAAACCTCAACGCTCGACCACAAACAACAACACCAGCCTTCCCAGAGACTTAGAGGATCCGTCTACATCCCCCACGACAACACCAACTCCCCCTCAAAGGTTATTCCTGGAGACGAGCTTCACATCTCTCCAGAGTCCCAGTGGAGCTCCCAGTAACGCTTCTTCCATCACCAATGGGTATTACTCTACAAAGAGTCAAATTTCTCCCGTACAGACTCCAGAAATCATCACCATCTTGAACAATAAGCCCAAGAAGATTCCTATACAGGTCACAACAGCGAGATTTTCCAAGAGTTTGAGCTTGAATTTGAACAGGGAGCCTGGGAAACCAATAGACCTGATCCATGATGATTGGTTTGGGTTGGCTCCTTTAGCAAGTCCTGAGAGTTTATCGGAAGTGTCGAGCATTAGCTCAAGAACTAGTTTTTCAACCAATCTAGATAAAATTCAAACACTGAGTGCTTCGTATGAGCTCAGGACTCCGAAAGTGATGAGGAGGACGCCAAAGATCGTGGGGAACCTCAGTACTTGCGCGGATGATGCGAGAAACGTCAGGATTTTCCAAAAAATGACTGCCACATCCAAAGGTTTGAGAGTGCCCTCCCAGAATGGAAGCTCCAGCAGCAACCTGAGCTTTGAMTCGGCGTGTAGCAAAGACAAGAAGATCAGTGGGGAAAGCGATGATTTCCAATCGGCGGAAGACATCTTAGACAACGTGATAATATCAGCAGGGTGTGCAGAGTTTTTCGGGACGAAAACCAAGTACCTAGAGACCCATTTTGACGACTTCTTGGAAGAAAAACCAAACGAGACCGCCACTTCCCCGCAAGAAGTCGACCCCGACGTGATATCCAACTTCGCCATCGATTTGAACCTCGACGAAGAACATCGATCCTTTCAGTTTTGCTCCCAGAATGTTAACTCGTCGAAGACGAACAGTGTGGACTCTGGTAGTGTGTGCAGGACTCCGTCGGAAGGTAAAAACGTCACCTTCAATCCGCAGGTGATCAACATTGATCCGTGTTATTCTTGTAAGTTCAGTCCAGACGCTAGTCCTTGTAAAAAAAAGTCCGACAGGTGGCATTTGCTGCCCGGAAGAAGCAAAAGCAGCAAAGCGAAACAGCAGGTTTTCGAAGTGCCAAAAGTGACAGAAGTGCCAAAGACCATATTGTGTACGAAGAGGAGGAGCAGTGAAGAATTTTTTAGTAGGACAGAAGCGCTGCCTTTGTTAAGTGGATTGAATGCCAGCAGTGAGAGGACTTCTCCTAATTTTGTTAGGAGGAAAAAATATGTGTATCCTGTGGATTTGTTGGGCAAAGAGGAAACCAATGTCTAGTATTGGTTAAATTTGTTTTTTGTGATGGAAAAGTTTAATACACTTGGCTGGTTATTCAGTGTTTTGAACATATGAGTTTGTCCAAAAACAATTGAAACAAAGTATTTATTTTGTTTGATTTATTCCTTTACCCCAGTAATTATTAAAAATATATAATCAATCTCCTTTTTTACCCATTGGGTGTAAAGGTATGCAAAGCCTTTCATACTACTTTTGCTAGCCTTTCCTCGTTAATTTTCACCAGATGCCCGAATCACTTTAGTTTATTTTTTTTCAGTTTGTTTAATCAACTCTATTTCCAGTTCTTCTCTGATTCTGTCCAATCTAGTCACACCTTTAACAAGTCTTAAGTATTTCATCTTAGCACCCAACTTTCACTAGTGTAAGTCAATATTAGTCTTGTATACGGTCTTTTTCTATAATATCTGCTTAATATTAATAATTGAGAAAAGAAATAAGCCAAAAAAATAAATACTTTGTTATACAATATTTTTCACAAGATTCTTATTGTATTTGAGTGTCTTAGGAATGAAAAAGAAAGTAATTTTGTCCATAATCTATTAGAGAAATTATAATCAATTAATGAAATTAAAATGCAGTGCTTTTAGAATAAAAACAAATGAAGCAGGTAAAGAATCACATGCAAATCACGTTACAGGAACAAAAGCCAGCCTTGCGTAATGAAATATTGTTTGAACCAATTTGTTGTTTCGAAATGTTTGGTCTTTTCCATTTTTGTTACCTTTGGTTGTTTTTTAGGGTAGGGTATCGTGAAAAAAAGCCGTAGAAGTTCAAAACTAACTCCATACTTGTTGAAATGTTCTCATAATGTAAATATTAGTGTAGATGTACATAGGTTAAAGTTTAGAGGATTTTATATTTTCTGTAAGATGTCTGTTTTAGAAACCAACGATGTTGTAGAGATCTGGAAAATAAAATGAAAGGCTAAAACTATAAATATTTATTTCAATAATCTGTGCTCTCAGTATTTACAATGTACAATATAATTCTGTATTATTTTACAAACTAGCGCGTCCTACACGTAAAATCCAGAAAAAAAAATTAAAAAAAGCTGTCTATGTATAAAAAAGCCACGTCCACCTTTCGCTTCAATAATAATAATATCAAAGAGCCCCGGGACACTGGTGCGGCCGTCACAGCCCGTAAAGTCAGATTATTGTTTTGAAAAAATTTTGAATTCGCCGCACCCCGTGAGAATTCGTCTCGCGAAACGGTGGACGTCTGTGCTGGAAAAAAAGCTGAGGGTGTTGTCCGATTAAAAAAAAAGATTAAGGTGCCGTTCACGGCGAAGTAACATTTTTCCCCAGCCCACGCAAGGCACCCGATTTCACGCTCCGCCACGAAAAACAACAGGCACTTTGCTGATATGAAAACAAAACATGGTTGGGGCCGTTTCGTTCTTTCGAAATTACATTAAAACATTCCGCGATAGACTAATATTGATTGGAGAGATAAAATCTGTTTTAGGCTGAAAAATGTACCTACAGTACACACCAATTATTATGGCTAAAATTTTATAGTCAAAAGACTTACTAAAATCATATTAAAATGAAAGAAATTATAGATATTTCAGGACTGGCCCAAAAACAAGTTTTCTTATTAGTTTAAAAGATCATTTTTCATTCCATTCTGGTTACTTTTAAAACATATGCCATCTGGCAGTTTAAAAACCCCTAAATTTCAAAATTACAGGATTCAAATACCCAAAAGAGGCACCTGATTTGGACCCAAGTGACTCTTTTTTTGAAGGATCGCTGAAATCATGTGGTCAACTTAAGGTTTAAGTTCTTAAATCCAATTGCCATGATTTCTTATGGATTCAAATGAATTTTCTACCTTTTGTTTCACAGTATATGACAGGGAAAGGAGAGAAATAATTATGAATTTAATAACAAAGCCTGGATGACTTCCTAGTTATTCGCTAAATTATTTGTGGATTGGATAGATCCTTAAAATCTATCAAACTGGTGTTCAGTGAATCACAGCACAAATAGATGTTTGAAAATTGATTTTAGAAAACTTCAAAATTAAAAATTACACCTGGAACATGTCAATTCAATATTCTAGATAAATATAAAGCCTCTACTGTCACAAACCAAATGACAAATTTCTTTCAAAAATTATCTATATGTATGAGAAATTTAAAAACCATTCTTTCCCCCTTTACGTGGTAATTTTTATGATAAAATGTATAGATATTGCTTGTATTCGATTCATTGATCATTCTCAAGAAACAAAAGAGATCACATCCGTTTTTCAAGAACAAAACAGCCCGCCAACCCCCCAAAATAAAACATTTACTTCTTTTCTTCAACAACGACGAGAGAAGCAACACTCTCTGTATTATTGTTACTAATTTTCTCCTGCTTCTCAACATGACTTTTATCACCGCTCTCCTTGCATTTATCGTCTTTCTTGACTAACTCTAACTTATCGCTACCATCATTTTTATCACGTTCGTTCTTGACCCTGTTCTGCGTTAACTTCTCCAAGCTCTTCTCCAGTTTCTGTCCGTCCTTGCTGCTCTTCTTCGCTATTTTCGGACTGCTAGGACCAGGACTGTTATTCTGTCCGATCTCGAACGCTTTCCTCTGATTTAAGTCCAGCGTTAAAGCCTGTAGAGGACTCGGCGTGAAGGGCATCCTCTGTCCATACAACAAGCTGTGGTAAGCCGCCATGAATCTCGGATCGTAGCTGGGAAAACCCGGAGGACCCGAGGGATACAAGAACTGATTGGGACTGACCGTTGGCGAGGCTAAGTTCGGTATGAACGGATTCGAAGGGGTGAAATTCAAATTCAACTTCTCCCGCTTGTTCGTCGGGGAGTTGCTCTTCAATTTCGGACTGTGTGGGCTCTTCCTTTCGTTCTTTGGGGAGCTCTGAAGCTTCAAAGGATTGAATATGGACACGGAGCTGGTGTTTATCTTCAGATCCGATTGGCTGCTCAAACTGGTGGTCTCCGGAGCCTTCTCCGATATAGGCTTCAAAGTTTTCGGGTCTATCTTGACAATCGAGTGCTTCTTTATCTCGCTCTTCTCCGGCTTGGGAGTTTCGACCGTTTTATCCTTGTCGGGACTCAAGTGGACCTGATACATTGGCTTGACCCCGGAGGCCGGGTTACCCAAATATCTAGGCATGTTGTTCCTGATTTTAAAGAACTTAGCAGGCCGAACGTTCTTCACATCTTGCTGTTTAAGATCAGGAATCGGTTTGGCCAGATTTGACCGCGGAATCTGGGGATTCCAACTCTTCGGCGGGTCCCTCAAAGTCTTGTAACCGATCGGWGTGCTCGGTTTCGTCTTGATCKTCATCTTCKTGGTCACAGACGTCGTGGGAGTCGTCACGTCCGTCTTCGGCTTCGGCACGTTGATTATCGGAGCGTAGGTCTTCGGCTGGTAGATGGGAGTCGACTTCTGCTGCCACCTGTTGCTCGTGATCGGAGTACTCGGCTTCGAAATCACGTTCGCTGGCTTGATCTGGGTGTTTTCGAGACACCTAACCGCCTGGGAGTGTTTCTTCAGCGGGTGGTTGTTCGACAGGTTCTGAAGGCCGAGGGAATGGTTTAAGATGGTCGGTTTCGGTTGTTTTTGCGGTGGTTCGCCTTCTGTGCCGTCCTGAAGCTTGTGCTTCTTTTCTGTGACGTCCGGTTTGTTGAGAACGACGTTATTCGATATTGTCACGGACGGTCGCGTCTCGAGAACGCTCACCGTCGTCGTTGAGCTGGTAATTTGCGGTTTTACCATGATATCCTTCGAACTAACCACTAAAGTACAAGAAGAAAGGCCGCTAGACGTTATTTTTGTGATGATATCGGAACTGGAAGTTGTGGTTATTGTAGCAGGTGATGTAGTCGCACTTGGTGTTGCATCTTCACTAACCGCCTTAACAAGATTATTTGCCTTAGAAACTACTGTAACCTGTAAACTTTCTGTTTTACTGCAAGCCGATGTCACAGTTTCGCTCGTTTTAACGTCACAATCACTTGTTTTGGTGCTATCACTTTCCGCTTTCGCACTATCGCAATTTTTAATGTCAGACACCGACACAGGCACTGGGGGAGTCACTAGGGAAGATTTTTCGATCACGTTTATCGTCTGTTCACTGCTGTTGTCACCGTTAACACCGGTAACGCTCATTTCCCCATTCTCACTGATGCGTAACTGCACCTCCTTCCAGTCGTTGTTGTTGTTGCTGGTGGTGATGTCTTCTTTGACTGCAGTGTCTTCGGGTTTCTGTTTCTTAGGGACGTGCTCGTAAATGCGATAAGTCAGCTCTAAAGGACCTTTCTGCAAAGACACAAGTATTTGTAAGATACCCAGATGCTTTCAAACAAACGCAAAACACTCAAAAAACCTTCTCTTAACAGAGACACAAAAAAAAACAAAGGGATGCTCTCACCTTTCGCCACAAGTATATACACGCTACGTCGACTAAAGTAAGGTACATATTAAGGCAATCTTGATTGTACATGACATCCACACGATGTTTATCCGTCAGATCATACTTCGCACGTATCAATTTCTGGAGGTGGGCCACAGAAACAGCAGCGGGACAACGGAAATACCTGAAAACCATCGCATCTTTGCAGACAAAACGTACATAGAGGTTAGAAAGTTACCGTGTCGTCCCATTGCTACCATGATAGCTTAGAGAGAGACAGATAGTCTCGTCAGGACTCAGCAGGTGTTGATAAGCAGCTTCGTTGCCTAATTCAAAGCTTGACGGCTTCGCTTCGGCATGAGCCGCATAGAAATCCCTTCGCCTTTGCATTTCATCTAAAAAAAACACAGTCAACTAAGCACAACCCAGAATTAGTAAGAAAAGCTTACTTTGGAAGAGCTTCGGCACTAATTTGTATACGACATCCTGAATCGTCTTGTCGGGACGAATGTTAAGTAGCGGTTTCGCTTTGTGTACCTGCACTTCGCACACCGGGCAATACTTGTTGGTCTGGAGGTACCTGACGATGCAGCTGCGGCAAACTGCAAACAAAAACACAGTAGAAGCTGCCAGATCTCCGTTGTTTGTTTGCTTACAAGTGTGCAAGCATTCCACAATGGTAGTGGCATCGATGAAGTAACCCTTGCACAGCACACAGGTCAGTTGTTGATTGATCTCGCTGATTTTGATCTTCCTCGAGCCGTGCATCGTTCCTACAGCCCCAAACTACAGGTCAGTCAATAATTCCGTCGTTTTTGAGTGTGCATGTGTCCCACAACTTGCCCATATTGGTACAGGTGACCTAAAAATGGCACCCACTCGCTGCCCTGTGCTGGACAACATAGTTGACGATGAAGTGACGTTTTCAGGGAGTTTTCGACGGTTTCATCCCTCCTGGGGGTGGTTTTACACTTATTTATTATTGTTTACTTCGAAATTACTGTTTGACAGTTAGACCTTGGTATATTTGACAGACGGCGTAGGCAAGATGGCGTCGTGATGCCAAATACGAAAATTTAAATCACCATACCAGGGATATTTAAATTTAGCTACTACACAATTAAAAAAGGTTCATATGATACATAATTTATTATTTAAACAATTTTAGATGAGTGTAAAAACCTGCTGGTAACCCCGCAAAGGGGGCTCAATTACAACCATGATTCAACAACCGATTAAGAATAATAAAAAATAAATGTGTGTATATGGCTAATGGAGATTGGGTTGAGAGAAATTTTCTAGTTTTATTGCAAATTATGTTGAACGCTCTGACTGGCGACATCCCTGATGTGTTTCTCCACCTAAAAACGACAAAACGAAATCATTTTGTTTACACGAACTTCGAGGATACTTACCACTTTCTTTACATAAACATACTCTTTGCTGTTTGCGTTGCCCTTGACGTTCTCCAGCTTATACGGGGCAGTTATCACTACCTGGTGATCCCAGATCACTATGTCAGAGTTTCGCCATCTCACTTCCTTAAATATTTTATTGATCGCTATGAACAGGCTTCGGCCCTCGGGAGAGACGTTAGCCGACAGGGCTTGCAACACACGACGTTTCTCATCAACCTGATTGCGGATGCGAGTATTTAACTGCAATGCAAAACCATGAGATCTCGAAATGACACTATGCACACCTTACCCTTTGCAGGTTTAACGACTGTGGTCCTTCGGGGACCAACGTAACTTCCTTTTTGACTTTCAACTCGCTGACAAACGATAAATTAATGAATACGGTGTCGTTCAAGCCTTGTGTACCGCTGGAAGGGGCGCATTCTACGTGGTAATTAAGGAATATAACGAAAAAAACTGTCAAAACAAAACATTAAAAACACAACCTCCAAAACTCCAAAGGATACTCAGTATGAGAAACTTGCTCTGTGGCTCGAAGGCCACCACTTCGCCCTCAACTTCTTTGTTATAACATGTTTTACACCAAATAGTACTGCCCAAAGAAAAATAATCAGAACCTGTAGCAGGCGCGGCCATTTTCTGTAGACATTTACGTCTAGGAAGTTTATTGTAGCGAGTTGGCGAAACTGCTACTCCGGTTTGGCGCTCTAATTCAAAACGCTTTCAGGCGGTTTTTTTTTTATTGAATAACTAAAAATATCGTTAAAGTTAAGACTTGTAAGCGAGCTGAATAAAATAATCTGTCACTGCTCATTCTCGGTTCTTCTAAATTCAATTCCCCAGTCCCCTGATTATGAATTTCACCACACAAACTAGTAAAGTTGCTATTGCAAGTCTCTTTAATATCGAAATTCCAACAATCTGAGCAGGGTTTTCCCCTCAGGTAAATTGGGTCTCCCACGAGATTTCCCCCAGGACCATAGTTACAAACCAGAACTTGGTCGTCAGGGGTTTTAATCGCAGAACAACCGACGTGAGTAGTTTTAGCCCACAAAAGTTGTGACGCGTAGTTAACTTTATCCTCGCTCCATGAAAAATCAAAATTAGCGATGATTCCTGTCCAGAAATGTTTCGTTTTATTGTACCAGTACTCGACGGCTTCACTTATTAAGTCTTCAAGGTCACTATTGCCATCCTCGTAGTAAACGTTTTGACCTGGCATGTAAAAGTTCTCGGTCCTTCTACAAACATCTCCTTCGGTGACTTGCCTGCACTGAGTCACCCAACATCTGGCCGTGAACTGTAAATCGTAGTCGTAAGATAACACGTGCATGTTCGAAGATGGCTGCTTCAATACGGGGTTGTTGTTTGCCTCACACGAAGCTACGTAGTTTCTCCAGTAGTTGTGGTGGTAAATTATGGCTTCTCTTTCTTTCTGAGTGATCTTTAACTCCACGGTGCCTGTGGGGCAATTGCCGCAGACTCCGCATCTATGTAATCTCATGCATGCTGTATTTAGCTGATTTCCACAATTCAGTTCACAATAATTAACACAGCGAACGAAATTGATGAGGAAAACAGACAGCAAGTGACAACGAATCATGACACTTCGAGAAATAAAACAAGCGAATGTGAAACGCATGTTTATTTGATTAAAAAAAGATCTAAAGCAATAAATTCTGTATATTCTTGTCGTTTTCAGTCTTTTCGGCTTCCAGAGCCTTTAAATGGTAATAGAGTTTCAAAGAAACGTAAGCATCTGTGGCGGCATACAACTGCTGTTCTTTAGTCAACGGCATAACATGCCACTTGCTTCTCCGAACCTTCCCGTCCTTATTAATCGACATTTTCAACTAAAATAAAGTTCAAATTCTTCTCAATTCGACCAAACAGCCACCAACTTACACAATATTCCACCAGATTCGCCATGCTCCATCTACAAGTAACTGGTAATACAGAATTTGCCTGCACACCTAATTCTATGCAATTCACTATTATATTTTCGACTGGAACGTTGTTAAAGTCACGTGCCAATTTCCTAATATCACTAGAATCAAAACGTACAGTAATAAACCTACAAAAACAAACTCCAATGCTTACTTTTTTATATTAACGCCTGTCAATCTGACATTGGGATGTCTAAGAAACTCCGTCAAACTTTTTGGAAGATTCTTGAAGTTATATACGTGTAGGATGAAGCATTCCGTTAACGAGCTGCTGATTTGTATGACAGCAGTCCTGCCGCTGCCAGTTTGGAAACTAAAAGGCCATTCCATGTCAAAACCAACGACAAATTCATCGCTTTGCCCTACAACATTACTACAACGAACCAAGTAGCATCTCGCAACTTCCCAGACTTACAGTAGGTTGTCACAGATGAAAGCACAATCAGTAAATGTCGTACAATACTTTACACTTCCCGAGTAGCTTATCAGGGGCTTTATTTGGTACTTTTCGACTTGTTGTTGAGCTTTCTGCAAGGAGAAAAGTTTGGCGCCAATTCCACTTGTGATTAACAAGTTTACTTACCTCTTTAGCAGCCAACTCTCGTTCTTCTTGCGAAATTGACGATCTCAAACGCATTCCCTCCATGTTCTCTTCTAAAGCCACTCAATAAGAAAGAAAATTCTTTTTTTTACACCCGTTTCCCGGTGTTTGATGTAGCCGGTAGCATCCATTCCGCTTTTTGAATCGAACGCCGCGCTTGCGTAAATAAACTAACAAACGTTAGCTGTTCAAAATACTATCCCTTTTTTCTTCTGAAAATCGTTTTTGGCCAAAAATTTTGGTTTTCAAATTCGAAATAATATTTGAATCTATAATTTGAATTTTATTGGTAGATCACGTGCTCGATCGTCTTTTGTTTGAAAAGCGCGCGACAGTATTGGCGGTCAAAAGGCGCCATTTTACGAAACGCGCTGTCAAAACGGTCATTTCTATTTATGGAACTGAAAGCGTTCCGTTGGTTTCGCTATTTTCGTGTTGGGAAAACGTGCTACTTCCATGGTATTAGAGAAAAAATCGCCGCTTTCCAACAGACCTTATCCATGTGAATGTTTTTAAAGTGTGGTTGCATTGTTGACGTGTACTTTTAAGTTGCAACATCGTTGCCGGTCAGTTTGGCGCCCTGTGGATAACAGAACCAAGCTTTTTAACTCACAATCAAGGTAAACACGCAAATAGCACTTGTAACCCTGTGATTAACTCTCCCGTTTAGATGACAGACATAGACAAACTCTCCGATGCCGAGCTACGCTCTAAGCTCATCGAATACGGCTACGCTGTACCAGTAACGGGTTCCACACGTAAGCTGCTGGTCAAGAAACTCAAACTGCTGATGGAGTCACGCAAGAAACCGGCAGTGCAAGACCGCAGATCGTTGGCCAAGTACTCCAGCGAGGAGGAAAGCGATAGCGAGTTGAGGACGCGCAAGGACAAGAACAGGAGGGCCACGATGGCCACTACGATGCAGCCCCCCTCTTCCAACAGGCTGTCGTTGCGCAGGAGCACCCGCAAGAACGACTCGGACAATGAATCGGAGGTTGGAGATTGTTTGTTTGTTGCTTGACGATTTGGTTAATGTGTTTCGATGTTTTGCAGGCTTCGACGGTTAGCAGGGAGGTCAAAACGGTCATAACTTCGTCCAGGTCTTCGAAAATCGTGAAGGCTGCACAGGATGACTTCGATACTGGGTCGGAGTCGGAGTCCGATCTTCAGAGGGCCGGCTATGGGCTCTCTTCATCTTCGAACAACAGTCAGGAGTTTAACAGAGGTGCGTAATGTTCAGAATTCTTAGTTGTCAGAATTTTTTCTTGAGTTAAAAGAAACATAAAGTTTGTGGGAAGCTTCTCCATACATTTTTCCTTATTTTGGGAGTAAAATACAACTTCTAGTGTTAATTGTATTGAACAGGTTCACCGGAAAGTAAAAAACACTCGCCTCCAAAAACTTACGGCACCAATATTTCGCAAAACACATCTTATACTTCGTCTGCTTCACCGTACCGCTATTCAACATACAATTCACAGTCTTCTGTGGATGCCAGTGAGCGTCTTAACCAAATCAGGTCTAGATTGAGCTTAGGAAACAGCAGTAAGTTATTCAAAGTTGACTTGCCTAATTTTAAGTTAAAATAAAACCTGATGCTCGAWTTCATATTGATTTTTTGTTTGCCAGATTACGATAGACCATCCTACACTTCCCCTTATCAAAGCAAATCGCCCGAGACTGGAGATACGCCGTTCTTGAGCAACTTTACCCGTCGCCTGTCCCAACTGTCTACTGCTAATTCTCCGAAGGGGGACTACGACTTCAAGAATGACGTGATCAAGGAGCACGATACAAATGGGGCCAGTAGTTACGCCCGCAGCTACCTGAGCAGGTAAAATCGACATCGAGCGAGAAAAATTCATTTTAGGAGCTGTATTTTCGTCTTTTTTTTGCAGGCCATTGCAACGCAGGGACTACAATCGCGATTTCAAGGCCCACCAGGCCAGCAACCTGCTCAAGAACAACTTGGTGTCGTTCACGGTGCTCGGGGTTGCCCTTTTGTTCTTCGTCATCATCGGGGTTATGTATTTGGGGATGAGAAGCGACACCGCTTTGGACACTTCTGGTAAGCGTCTATGAAGTATTTTGGAGGTAAAAAAGTTGATAATTTCCACGATTTTGAAGTGTATTTTAATAGGAATGTTTTTTCTGTGTATGGTGATTTTATTATGACGGAGCACTTTAATAAACAATAAATATTTTGAGTAGAAATGATGTTTTTTGTTACCTCTCAATTGACCTGTCCATTAAAATATTTATTGGTTATTAAAGTATGGCAATTTTGTACTTTTATATAACCATGTTCCCTATTTGTGTATTTTTGGCTACTTACTGATTTCCACTTACATATTTTTAGCCACATTCGATTTTATAGCATTTTGGTCATCTTGACTGGAATTATTCATTGCCAAATAATGTCTCATTCCAGTTTTGTTAAAACTTTTTGGATGAGGAAGCAGCTTAAGAAATGAAGGCACATTTTATAAGATCGTAATATGTATGTCAAACCATTAAAATGAAAATAAATCTTCAGTACTAACAACAATAAAAAATTAAACAAGGGTGACAACAGTGAAAACACTTTTTTTTTGGTAATTGGGTAAAAGAAAACTAAATACTAAATTAAACGATGAAATGCATCAGACTGAATGATTCTTTTTCTCTCAAAACCTCAATTTTGTCTAGCAACCTGTACAAAATATTTTTCTTCCACTTGCAGGATACATAATTCCTTATTGCGTCGCATCTGATCCTAAATTCAAAAGGGGAATCAATTGCCTGTTAGATTCCGACATCGTAGGGGCTGTAAATATTTTAAAAGTGATAAAACCCGAGCTCCTAAAGAAGTCCGTTGCATCGAAGTGCGAGGATTCTTCCATTAAATCTTACATGACAGAGAAAGACATAGTGTCGCATGTTAAAACATATTATGCCCTGACCGACGAGCGGGAAATACTGAAGGATATTTTCAATCTGGAAGTACTGATTTTCAAGAATCCTTCTTGGGGAATATCGTTGATTGGTATCGATGAAGATAAAGGCAGTTCCTTCGACAACACTTTAGAAAACATGGTAAAAAACACTTGTTTCCCCTTTATTCAAAGTTTTAACATTTTTTTTCCTTCAGGATGAGGTCATTTTTGACAGAGACACAAAAAATATCGCTATGGCCGTGCTCCATCCAGATTTACCATGGAAATGCATAATCTACAACAAATTGTACACGATTTTCAACGTAACCATCTTCGCAGCATCGTTTCTGGCATTCCTCTACTTCTCCAACTACGGCTACCGCTATTTCAAGTACTACCAGCAAAAGAAAAAGGACGAGGTGTTCTTAATGGTCGAAAGAATTGTCGACATCCTCCAAACGAACGCGACGGATGATGGCGACAATTTTTTGGTCATAAACCACGTCAGGGACATGATCTTGCCCATCAGCAACAGGAAAAGTAAGAATCGGTGACTTTCTGGGTGGATTTGGGGGAATTTAGTGTTTGTTCTTGCAGAAATGGAAGCTACTTGGACGCAGGCCGTGAAATTCATCAACGAGAATGAGTCAAGGGTGCGTACGGAGGTTCAAGTTGTACAAGGGGAACCTTACGAGGTCTGGAGATGGTTGGGAAGCACTAATTTAAATACTAGTGGGTAAGGAAGAAAAATTTGCTTCCTGATACTGCATATGGAACATTTTCAGACTTATTGAATTGTTTTTTAAACAAAAATTACAATTTTTACAACCAGAGACTTATTCATTGAGTAAATCCATAATTTATTTTGTCCACCAATTTATAAATATTTTTAATTTGTTAACTTCATTATTCTAAATAACTTTTATTTGTACCAGTTTTAAATTAGATGCTTATTTATATATAAAATTTATGAGCAAATGAAAATCGATACATTTTTGCCCTATAATTTTGTTATAATGGTTCCTACAAAAAAAATCTATATTACCTTTTTTGTAGTATGTTCAACAAGCTTCAATTTGGCATAAACCCCCCCCCCCCAAATCTAATCATCATTTCTCATGTTATGAAGCTCTGTTTCCACTTTTAGTTCTTCACGTCCGAAAACCTGGCAGGGCCAGGCCTTCGAGACGCAAGTCGGCTCCTTCAACAGCCCCCCTTGGTCCCTGACCCCCTGCCTAAAGATTCGTGGCATGGTGGACGACAACGATCGCAATTATCACTCCATTAGAGAAGCCGTACTAAGCAAATGCGCACACCAGTGCCGGATACTGCATTGCGCCGTTGATGCCAGCTCCAAATGTGTTTATTTGAAATGTGCCGACGAAAAGGATGCCAACACAGCTTACAGGAACCTTCACGGTTGGTGGTGAGTATGGAAAAGTGAAGAGATGTTTTTGGGTTGTCTTACGAGTGGATTTTTTTGTGCAGGTATGCTGGGCATTTGGTTACGGTGAAGTATTTACGTTTGGAACGCTACATGCAGCGTTTTCCTGACTCGCCCGTTACCGGACCACCTTTTTTAAAAGCCGTTACACCGGCGACTGATTAAATCGTAATTTTTAAGGCGACAGTTAAGTTATTTCTCTAGCTAATTTCGTTTGTTAACTAAGGGAATTTTTTACGTAACCCAATTGTTTTATATGATAAATTGACTTTCGTTGAACTGACTTTGTTAGGATTAGCTTGACTAGATAAGTTTTAAGACAGTGTTGTATTTTTCATAATGGTTATCACTGAATAAAGAATTGTTTGTAGTAGCTTCTGTTTATTAATCTTTTTTTTACAGCACGGTGAGATTACACATCATTGTCTTCAAAAAGGTAAGTAAATTCAATTCAACATAAATCTTCACATCCCTTTTTGCCTTCCTTATATGGTGGCTCAGAAATATTCGCCCTAAAATTAACCAAATTGTCACTAAAATCCGTCGCAACCTCTAATACCATGATGTGCTTACCCAGGACCATAACTGCAAATGTAGATCTTGTTCAAATAGTGTTTGTTGGCTCTGTATGCCAAATACCCACAACCAATGTACCTAGTGTTGGCCCAGACTATCTGAAAACCCAGTAGATAGAAAAAATCGACCTCAAAACACGTTTTTCCAAAACCTGCGTGTAATGTTCGCAATCAATGCCATTGGGGTAATGATAAGACTCATGCTGCTTGAACCAGGTATCTATAGCCGATTCCCATTCCGAGCCATTGACCGTTTGCCCAGTTAAAGTCCATATTTGACTTAATAAAGTATTCTGGCCAACGAATTTCCATCTATCTAGAGTTTCTCGCTGTTAAAAACAAGAATCACCGAAATGTTACACTCTTACCGTCTTTTACGTTGTCTACCTTCTCAAAAATGCACAAATCTGCCAGTTCTTGAGTAGCATTCGCCAATAATTCATCCCAATACTAAAACACACAAATCAGATTAAAATTATTTGGATTTAACAGACTTACTACTCTCCGTAGGTTGATACCTTGCGGTTGATCCGTTAATTCACCCCTCGCTACTCTTTTTCTCAACTCATTGTGTTTTTGAACTATAAAAGCGCTGTCCTTTGAATTTACGCCTCTTTCTAAACAAAGCTTTGTTAAATCTTTGTTTTTAACGTCATGTAACCTTACCTTTACCTACCTATGATACCTAAACCGCATTTTTTGGATTCTACAAGCACAGTTATTGTACAGAGGATTAAAAAGCAGGGGCGCATCTCCAGGACCAGCGACAGAATTAAAATAGCGGTCCATCCACAAATTTTTCCCTCTCAGATTTATGTGACAGCTTTATCAGTACATGCCAATTATGTTTTTGTGCAAGAGGTCAGTTATTGCATTTACAGCTGTGGTATTTTATCTAGACGTTATAAAAATGATTTGAGAATGCTGATGATGAAATTCTTCCCTGTACAAACAAAGAAATCGGTGTTTCATTGGGTTTTGCACTTGTTTGGATGCTTGTTCAAATTCAGACGTCACACAATCGATTATCTTGTGCGTATCAACGATATTCTTGGCTATTTCTTAAGGACTAAGCAACATTCCTGTTTTACAGTCTACAGGCTTCATGCTTCTTATTTAATTTGTACAGATCCAGCTACCAGAGTCTTTTCCAGTCTGCGTTAGCAGGTACTCATTTTCAGGAGCAAGTTTTAATGCCTGGTTACTTTGTGAAGTAGTAACAGTGCTTTAGCATCATTTCCTTAATCCAATAGAACTGATGATTGCTTAAAATACCAACATCAACGTTGGAGACCGTTTGAAAATGCAATGAAAATAAAAATCTGTCTAGTCGCCATCGATTCTATGATTTACATCATATTGCAGCCTTTATATTGTTACCAAGACCTACATCGGGCCATTCGCTAGAGCCCAACACCGCTTCTGAAAGAAATAAGGCAAGGGGCAACTGTTTCAACTCTTTAATATCCTCTGTTTGGTATGTAATTGCAAGAGCTGAATGGAGCAACATACTTCGTAAACACAGAATCTTGCTACTAATCGCAATTACGCCTTTTTATGACCTTCACTGGGATTGTGGGACTTCCTCCTTCACACAGATTATCAAAATCCTCAACCACTTTCGATATTTATTGCGTTATACTCCAAAAATCATCCAAAATTCGAAATCCGCAGTCATAACCTCACAAATTGAAATGACATTTGTCATTCCGCCAAGAGCTGTAGAAGTACCAACTGACTGCTGACTGAAATTATGTGTACTGATTCCGAATTTCGGATACAATTTGTACTCATATGTACTGGCACGACTGCGCGGTACTCGCGGAATTTTACATTGCGTTTATGGGGGTTTATCAGGCTAGGTATCAGGGTAGCAGGAGGTGTAGGAGTAATATGAATACAAATTGGATCCAGTTGATATTTAGTGAAATTCACATTTGAAGTTGGTTATTTCTTAGTTACATTAGCGGGAATATGTCAAATAAATAGGTTAACCTATGCGTTATTTAAACGTTTTTAGTATAAATTATCGATTTCGCATGTTAAAACTGGTAGAATCTTGATACAACAGGTGTGATTTAATCAATAATCTTTGGGTTTTGTATGTTATAGCACATGATGTTGGAAGAAAGGCAAATTACTCAATGTTTGCTCATCGCTGTCGAGTGATGTGTACACGGATGCTGATTTTTCTTCGAAATTAGCAGTGCCAGCTCGAAGCAAGTTTTAGGATGGACCGAAATCCAATTGTGACCCACTCTCGCTTGCGTCTAACATATACCAGTTGTGTGTTTGCTTGGAACGCATATAACTTGGACGATTTCGACAACGATTTGAGTCTGTATCATTTGTCGACTGTAAACAGCCATGCTCGACGTTAGGTCATTTACATACTAGCAACATGCTTGCAATCAGGATATTAGAATGTGTTTACCACTTAGGACAAGTACTGTGAATTACTATCCATAGTAAGGGTAAATAAGTGCGTTAACTCAGCAAAATTAGACAAAGGACATTGTCATAGTGCTTGCAGGCGAATAGTGAAACTAGTAGTGTAACAAACAGTTATTTTTGTTTTGAAATAGGATTCATTGCCATGAAAACTAGTTAACTACAACGTACACAGCCACGACACAAGAACACGCCAAGGTAACGACATAAAAAGCATAGTTTGAATACTGAGAACTATTAGTTTGACGGGAGAACTTAGACTGCAATTAAGAACAACTACTGGTACCTGAAGTAACAATTTGCTAGAACGGCTAGCTTATTTTGGTGCGGTTGTCGACGATTGCTTTGTGTCCATGTTTGCAGATGATATTTTCGTATCGTTTTCGGGAAGTCATGTTACTGAAGTAGTTTGAATGCTAACTAGTGTGCCGGGGAAGGCTGTGTATGAACAAACTGAAACGTAGTGCAAAGAAAACGAATGTAATGGTGTTCGGGTGTAAAGCACATTGTAAATATCTTCCGGAGCCTAAAATTTGATGTGTTTGTGAACGGAGTGCTCTATAAAATTGTAGACAGGTTTAGATATTCGGAAGTGATGTTTGATCATCAGATGAGGTGTTAATTATATCAGTATTCACTATTGCTCTTAGTTACTGATATTATGTTTAACGCTAGACATTGCTAGACTTCATAAGTTGTAAAATTGATGTTTGCGGACTACACTGGGCTGTAATCAACTGTTGCAGTCTAATTTTTAACACTTCTTGATGCGTAATGTGAATAATACGAAGGCATAACGATCATGATATAGCTATGATTAATAATTGTTTGCTTCAAAAGCAGTTATGTTTTGAAGGGTTGTGATTGTTTAATGATTTGCCAGTTGATATAAAAAAACAGCAGTAATGTTATGAATTTTGTAAAAAAAAAAAAGCCAAATACAAAGTGTAAATGGGGGTTTGGGAGAACTGATTTACAGAACTTGTTACCTATTTTTAATGTTTTTATTTGTGTATATTGTTCAGTTATGTACAGAACTAGCAAAAAAGTTAATAAAGGAGTATATGCCACTTGACTTTCTTTTATTTAATATATGCATCTCATATGGACTTAGGAGCACATAGTAAGTCCTTAAAAACTAATCTGAAATGGAATTACAAGTCTATTTAAATTAGGAACTGTAACCACTAAAAATTTGTATAGATTACATGAAAAATATCCTTATATGTAACATTATTAGTCTGAGTTATCACGACTTCAATAAAAAGTAAAAGAAGGAATAAGGAAAAACAACAAACTGGAAATCATCCCAGGAAACTAATAAAAAATCTTGTTACTAGTGTTAACAAATCAAGGATTGAGTGTATAATTCGGAGAGATGGTACTGTCGTGGATGATCCTGTACAGAATGCGGAGGTGTTTAATAAGTACTTCATAAATATTGCTAGTGATATCGTAGTGACTACTAACACAAACTCAGTCACGCTAAATTACCATGCAACCACACCTCTATATATCAAAGATTGGTGAAATTATTAATTCTATAAAGGGAATAATGCTGCACCTGAATGTGATGGTATAAAATCAACTCTTGTAAAAAGTGTTAGCTCCTGTATTAGCTGTAATAATCAACAGACACATAGTGAAGAAACATTTCCTGATTTGTTGAAGGAAGCAAAGGACAGTGCCGATAGTTCTCTTAACTACAAGGCCTTCAAAATCTTTGAAATGGTATTGTAAAAAAGACTTGTGACTGTTTCTTTTGAGCAAAAGTGGTACATGCAGCACTATTTTGTCAGTTATGGACTTTATGTATACAAATGTTAATTTAAGTAAAACTGTAATTGCAATTTTTCTGGATCTTTGTGGAGCTTTTGAATTTATGTCTCATGAGATATTAATGAATAAACTGAAAATTATTGGTGTGCAAAACAAAGCTTACAACTTACAGAGTGGTACAGTGGGGAGTGCCACAAAGATCTGTGCTCAGATCTTTGTTGTTTTTAGTATATATAAATGATATTTCGTGTTCTAATATTGTGGATACTATGACACAATATGTTGTTGACGTCGTGCTGTTCTATGCTGCAGACAATTTTATGAATGCTCAAGCTGACCTTAATAAAATAAAGTAGACTAACTGTAATTTTTTAAAATTAATTGAAATCAAATGCCAACTATATGTGTATAAATACAAAGAATCATGTATAGCTGTGATCTTCTAGTAAACAATGTTGAAATTACTCGAGTAACTAGTACGAAGTTTAATTTTAATAGTCATATTCAAAGTGTAAAAGGCAAATTGTTCTAACTTGCACACTACATAAAATACTCCAGTTCTTACTTAAATAATAGTACTCATTACCTTATATATAATAGTTATATTTTAAATAATTTAATGTATTTAATAGCTTTCTGGGGACAGACCAATAAGGGCCTTGTTGTACTGTACTTTTCTATAAAGAATTAAAAATATTTAATATAACTAAATTGCATGTCTATGCTGTGCTGCCTGCACTGCAACCAACTGATCTATTAAATTGATAGTGTTAAATTAATGTAAGAAATACATAATAATTTACTCTACACAAATGTTAATTTTATAAAGAATAATGAAATACATGGTTGCAGCACTAGAACAAACCTACATTTCTATGTATTGCCAGCATCTGTAAAAGTAGATTAAGTTTGAAATCATTTTGTTCTGCCTATAGGAGATACTTACGTACTGTATATGTGTGAAATGTAATAATAATCTTTACTTTTTGGTATGTTTTGTGTACGCACATGCTATTTTGTAAGTACACTATTTAATATTTCTGTATAATCCTGATATAAATCCTATCAATTTTTTTGGGATAATAATGTAAACAAAAGAGAAGAACGACTGATACCTTATCATAATTTTAAGACTGCATTTAAATGCTATAACTCAGTAAAGTTCACCAAAGCACTGCTATAAAACCAGCATATAAACCTCCTTCATGACTAGCTGCATTCTACTCTTGTTATTTGCCATAAATCAAACACACAAACATTAATTCACTTATTTAATCAGAAGAAAAATGAAAAAATGCAGTAATAAAATTACAAAATATAATCGCACGAACAAAAACGCTCATCGCACATAAAATGAAGGTAGTATTGCAGTACAATGTGTAAAAAAAATCGCTAGCGGTTAGAACCTCTTCAGAAATTCTTCCGCGACGATTCTCGCCCTAGCGTTCACAGCCAGCTTCATTTCCGATATCTCCTTGTCGATCTCCTCCATGAAGTGTATGACGAAATCCACCAACTTATGTTTGTACATCTGCTCGGTGTGGAAGTTCGTGATCAGGAAGCTGATGTCGTAGCCCTCGATGGGTTTCCGCCTCAGTACGATGAAGTTTTCCGCTCGCATCATCATGAACCTCATGAACTTCTTACACAGTATCTTCTCGATCTCGTCGGCCTGCTTCACAGCTATACTGACACGGACAGAGTTTATAGACGTCTCGATCAGTACTTTTTCCTTTTCATTTCTCGAAATGATCACAGGAGTTAGCAGCAGCTCTTTGCTGGATCTCACCTCTACTTCTGGTTTGTTGTGTCGTTCCACTACCTGCGACGAAAAGTGCTCTAGACACATTGCTGCGGTCAAAGTGTGGCGCACCGCAGCCAAATAAGGTCGCAATGTCGCCGACATTCTGGCTGGGACAGCGAAAAAGGGGCCTCGCCACGCCTAAACAGTATAAACAGCGGTGATTCAAGATTACAAAATTGAGGTTATGTCGGTTTTGACAGGGCAAGGATTCGAATCCTCCAAAGGATTCGTTCTTGGATTCGGTTTGACTAAAATAAACCTAAAAAAGCTTTATTTCTTTGTGATTAGTGCGCTAAAATACAAATTTTTTTAACAATATGCTAATTATATACAGTTTCTGGCCTTAAGAAACAGTTTGGTAACTTTCAATCTTGCAAGATAGTATGAATGTGAACGGATACAAGTACACAATGTATTGTTCCATGCAGCAATTGAAATTTTAGTAAAATTGAGCAATTCAATCAAAAATTTGTAATCACGAATTGATTAAGTCGCTTCAAAACATATTCTTTTCATTCATGATACCAGCATAAAATAGCATTCCTAAAATTTTGATGCGGATCGGGTACATTTCAGTACTGATTCATTTTGATTCACAGCTACATTACAAGAGTTCCGAATCGTTTAATTAATTTATTATACCTATCATCTTTGATTATTTACGTTCTAAATACATATTCAAAGATATAATCAATCAATATTTAATAACTTTCGTTCTTTTAATCAGTAATAAATCACTCTCTAAATCTGGCAATGACGCAATCTCGACACGTAGCCACAAACGTCAAAGATTGAGGTTAAGGGAGTGTATACACTGATGTTTTCGAAAAAAACTTTAAAACATGTTCAAGAAACTTAAGGAAAAGATAGAGGAAGTAAAGAGTTCCCCCCAAAGGTTGCAGCTGCCAAACAATGAAAAATCCAACGACTTGTCCACTAAAGCAGACAGCTTCTTCTCTCTGGCAGAAGATGGTTATTTCCAGGACCTTTAAATCACCAACTGAGCTAAAATAATGTATTTTAGACGGTCCCGTGGGTGACAGCAGGGAAGAATCGGGCTTCACGAATGTCTCTCTGACCAACAACGACATGAGAACGAGGAGAGATTCTAATTCTTCGGTTATAAGCGATGTATCGTTCTTGCCACGTTACGAATCATCACCCAATGTTTACCACTTACAAGTGAGCTTTTAAGCAATCATGGGGCTTTGTGAAGCTATTAATGTGTATTTTAGTCTGATCTTGATGTATCGGCAAGCGAGGTGGAGGATAATATGTCCACATCGTCGCAGTTAGGACATGTAACGAAGGAACAAATACATGCTGCGTTTCAAAAGGCGCAGATGAGCTACCATAAATACAGAGGGCGATATTCAGATTTGTCACGTCACTACAGGGAGCTAGAGAGGGAAAACGCAAAAATGAAGGTATTTTTAAAATTTTTTCGCGTTCTATTTATCAGTTTTTCTTTCTTTCTAGTCTGTTTTAACCGAAACTCAAGACAAGGCAATTCGAAGGGTCTCCGAATTAAAGGAACAGTGTAATTTAGAACAGAAAGCAAAGGCACACCTGGAAAATGCATTGAGAGTTGAACTAGACGAGAAACAATACAAAATAGATACTCTGCAAACTCAAATAAGTCTTCTACAAAACAAACAGGGTGAACTAATAGAGATAAGTGACTCTCCCAACTTGGATGTCTTAACGAAAGACCTGAACGATGCGAGAAGTGAAATCGAAAGCCTCAACGCAAAACTTCAAGAAATGAAAGCAAATGCAATCGTTTTTCAGAGCAAAGAGGCAGATTACAAAACGAAAATATCGAATCTGGAGAAAGAAGTTGCGCAAATCGGTGAGCGCGAGAAAGAAAACAATCTAAAGTTTGCAGAGACCAAGATGGAATTACACAATGAAATAATCATTAAGGACAATGAAATCATGAACTTAAAGGGGGAAGTAGAAAAGTTTAAACAGATCTCTCAGAATAATTTTCAAATCCAAAACTCTAAACTCATCGAGAAGGTGGAAAATTTGACGCAGAAGGGCAACGGTTACGAAAGCGAGCTGTTAAAAATGGAACAGTACAAGATGGAGATTGAACAGTTGCGAGAGAGTAACAAGGAATTGCAGGTCCAGTTGCAAGAAAAATCTAGAGAATTCGAAGTTAAACTTGAAGAGCAGAGGGAAAGTGCAAAAAAGGCTTTGCTTTCACTGGAAAAAAGAATAAAGGACAGTCTCGCTAAGGAATACGAAGAGAAAGAAGAAAAACTCAAGAGGGAATTCCAGGAGAGGCTTGAATCTTCGTCTTCGAACGAAGAAACTGAAGTAAAACTCTTTGAAAGTGAAGATCGAGTTAAAAAATTGATGAAATGCAAAGAAGACCTCGAAGAAAAGCTCCAGAAATTGCAAAATTCCTACAAAGAACTCGAAGAAAACCATTTGGAGCTGATAAACGAGGGGACGGAACAACGAAGGGAGATTTCCGAATTGAAGAAAGAAAAGGAAAATGCAATCGAAGAACTGTCGAATTTCAAGAGACAGTACGAAGAAACTCAAAAGCTGGTGAAGGACTTTGAAGGGTTACTTATTGAGGAACGCAAAACTTCTGATTCCCTCCAAAACGAATTAAGGCAACTTTTGAATCAACTGGACAAAAAATCCGAGGAAAACTCCTGCCTAAAGGAGAAAATTCACGAACTAAACGAGAAACTCACTGATTCCGCCGTGAAAGTGCGAGACACTGAAGAAAAACTTGTGGATTTGCTCGAGGAAAGACAAAATTTGAACGAGAGACTTCTCCATTTCGAAGAGAGCCAGCAGGAAATGTTGAGTAAATACCAAAAGTTACAACTGGAAAACGACCAGTTAAAAAAAGACAGCGAGCAGTTGTTGCTGCAAATAGAGGAACAACATAAAGAGCTGGATATTAAAGCACTGTTACACCTGGAGAATGAGAGGTTGAAAGAGGACTTGAAGGCCGTTAAAGATCAAATTGGAGAGACAGAAATCAAAAATGAGACAGAGAAACTTAAAAATCAACTGGAGGATGCTTTGAAGACTCATAGGAATGAACTGGAGCTATTAAGGCAACAACACAGTGAAGAAATGATGAAACTGGAAAGAGAAAAGACGGAACTGACTCACAATGTGTCTGAGAAATTAAACAAGCTTTCCATGATTGGTGAACAGCTTCAAGTTGAAAGAGAAAGCACTGAAAGGGAGCTAGAGAAAGAAAGAAAGGAGAAGGATTTATTGAAGATGCAGTTGGAAGAAAAGATAGCAAGATGTGCAGAGTTGGAAAATAGTTTACAAGAAGCTTTAAGGGAAAAAGATAACTACAGGGACAGTTTGGAAGATACACAAAGAAGAGTAGAAAAGTCTAGGAATGAGGAATCAATAAGAATTAAAGAAACACAAAGTGAACTTGAAGATTTGATTAGAAGGAAGACACAGGATATAGAAAACCTCACACTAGAGTCGGCAGAATTAAAGAACAGCTTAGAAATTGCCTTAAAAGAAAAAGATAACCTCGGGGAATGCTTAGAAGAGAGCCATAAAAGAATAGAAAGCATGGAGCAGGCAAATAAAGTCATACAAAGTGAAGTAGATGAATTGAAACAACAACTTGATGAATTAACGAAAAGAAATTCAGATATCAGTTTGGAAGCTTCAGAATTGAGAAAAAGCTTGGAAGAAAGAGATTTGGTTAGAGAAAACTTGGAAGCAAGCAGAACAAAAGAAAAAGAGGAGACTGAAACATTGCTGGGAAAATTAAGATCTGGGCTTGAAGAGAGGGAGAAAGAGACTGCAGATTTAAGAAGAAGCCTTGAAAAAAAGGAGAAGGAAGCAGAAGAATACTTGGGAATGGTGCAAGAATCGACTGAAGCTTTAGAGCAAAGACTGCGGTCGGAAATCAACAGCTTACGCATGGAGAGAGACAGCCTAGAAGCAGAAGTCCTCGAGTTCACGAAGCAACTTCGAGAGTTCACTTTGGAAAGGAATAAATTACTGGAGCAGATCCGTTTGTTAGAAGCGCAATGTGAAAGTGCCGTGATTGAAAGAGAAAATGCTAAAACTAAACTGGACACTGCCGTTGCGGAATTAGAAGAATTTAAGAGGAGAAACGTGTTAGATAAAGAAGCTATGGTGGAAGAAAACAGGAGGTTAGTGGAGGAAGTGGGAGCATTAAAAATTCGAACTGAGGAATTTCGAAAAGAGGCAGAAATATATCGGGAAGTTTTGGAAGAGAAGCAGAAACTTTCTAGTGAGTTAGACGCTTTGAAGTCAAAATCTAGGAAGGAAGAAGATACACTGGAACATAATCAAACTGGAAAAGAAGCAGAGCATGACCAGAGTGAGCTAGAAGACTTGAGAGTGAAATTTAAAGAAACCAGCGGTCAATTACAGACTTTAGAAGGCCAGTACAACGAACTCCTTCACGAAAAAACAGCTTCTCCAGGATGAGGTCCAAGAATTAAAGACCCATCCAATGAACGCAGACCAAAACGATGGGAAATATGAGTACTACGAGGCTTTGATAGAGAAACTAAGGACGAAGAATGAGAAATTGCACCGGCAACTGGACGAAACCATAGTTACCTTGAACCATTGCACAGACTTGAGTAATTCGACGGAAGTTGAATATCTCAGGAACGTTCTGTACAACTACATGTTGGGGAAAGAGAGTCTGGTGCTGGCTAGGGTTATAGCTGCTGTTTGTAAATTTGATGACAGACAGACCGAGGCGGTTCTTCAAAAGGAGCAACAGAGGCATACTTTGGTAAGTATTATGCCTAGTTACGTATTGCTTTTATTTTTATTTGTGTTTTCTGTGCAGTTGGGCCAGTTGGGGATTCTTTAACAGACGGAAGCACGCCTTAGTTCGTCGGTCCAGTCTCTAGCGTAATATTTTGTAAATACGTAGGCCTAGGTGTGTTTTGTAAATAATATTTATATAATGGGTATATCCCGTACTTTACTACACTTTTTATTCTCACCATGTATGTAAATTCTGTTAAATAAAAGATAATTTTAATACTACCTGTTTTTATTGTGTTAATTGTGAATTAAGAATGTTTTTTTATGATTCCCAATTCAATTTTCCTGCAACAAAGTCCTGCTACAAACAAATATTTAGTGATTCTCGTAAAAGAATACATTTCTTGTGCTGAGATGTATATTTGGAGGTTGCATCTCATCGAATTATATCTTTCAGCACTCAATATTGATATACTGTTTTTTGGAAGTACTTTACAACTTTGATAATCCAAATACCCCTTAATTGGTAGTCTAACTTTGGAAAGTATGAATTTGGCTGTCTACAAGAATCTTTACAAAATTTTAAATGCCTTTACCAAAAATAAATCGGAGACTAATGGCTACAATGTTCATTGGGCTATATATTATTTTGTTAATAACGTAAGAAGATTGGTAAAGTTTCCTAGAGAGTAGTTTGGTACTGAATGTGTTTATAATTATAAACATGTCATAATAAATAAATATTAAGCTACATTATTAAGGATAAGTGTATCTATCATTAATTCTGTAACTTGTGTTACGATGTTTTGTGGTGAGTTTTAAAATTTTAGAATAAGAAAACGTAAGTATACAACTCTTAATGTAATATATTAATATTATTATTATTTGTTGCATTATATTATCAAAAAAGTGACATAATTTCGCATCTAGTCTTCCTTTATCTATGGTCTGTAGCAAACGAACAAATTACAGATATCTGTAAGCCTTTGGTACCAAAATCACTTTATTACCACATGTTTCAGTTAAAATTCTGGCACGTAGCTTTACCAGAAATAAATCGGGGGCTAATGGCTACAATATGTTCAATGGGCTATATCTTTTTTGGTCAATAAGATTGGTTTCCTAGAGAGTAGTTAGGTACAGATGTCTGTAAGTTTTTGGTTCCAAGACCACTGTATTACCACCGGTATCAGGGGCGTAGTCAGCGGCAGGGCCTATTGGGTCTTGGGCAATCCTAATCTTAGGGATTTGGGTGCTTTTGATTGAGATTCTCGATATTATAGCAATCCAATTTATTCCCACTTCCTTTTCACATATACTCATTTATAATTATGTCTCGGGACCCTCCTAAATCAAATTTCTAGCTATGGCCCTGATAGATATTACTTTATATCTAGTTCTTGTACGTGGCGTCATCTATTTGATATAGATCCATATCTAAAGTTTATTTACAAATAAAAGTATAATACTTGCTATGCATTGGCTGATGCTGCAATTAATACAATTTACAGTGCAATGGTAGTAAACTAGAAAACAATATATATTTAAAAAATACCTACAGATTTAGATAAAAATAAACACAAGGATGAATCCTACGCTATTGCTTTAATGTTTTAGTATGAATTTAGTGAATGTATTTATCATTAAATTCAAATCGAATACACAAAAAAATATTGCCTTGTATAAAGGATAAGTATACAATTCTTGATGTAATAATATATCAATATTATTATTTATTGTAATATCAAAAGGTGACATACTTCCACGTCTATATCTTCTTTATTTATGGTATATAATAAACGAACAAATTGCAGATATCTGTAAGTTTTTGACTCCAAAATCACTGTATTACCACGGGTATTGCTGTATTTAGTTCTTGTACGTAGCTCCATCTATTGAATACAAATTCTCATCTATGAAATAAAACATTCTGCTTCAATTCAATACGTTTAATTACAAATAATAGTATAATACTTTAGCTGATGCTACAATGAATAAAGTTTGCAGTGCAATAGTATATAATATATATTTGAAAAGTGATGTATCTATTTTGGGACGAATCTTCGTGTTATTTCAAGAATATTTTATTCCTTGATTTCTAGGCAGCTAGAAATGTTTTTTTTAATTATTATTAAACCTTGTTTGTTAGGAATTTTACTGTAATCATGGGAATGAGACAGTGTATTATATTTATATAGTAATACAATACGATTACTTGTTATATGTAGGTACTGTAGTTAGCTGCACACAACTCTATCTCTACTAAATGAGAAATAATGGTATCTTTTGTAACATCAAAGAGTTTCTTTAGCTATCTCTTCTTTAGGTTACTATAGATGCATTAAATGTTTAATAATGTTTATTAACACCTAGAAAAAAATAGGTTTACAGCTTCTCTCGAAAGAAACAAACAATTTCAATGTTCAATGCTACAATCTAAATTATTCATCGCATTTCTGCGGTGGTGGCTTCCAGGGCTCTATCTTAGGCCTGGTGGTGCTGTATGGCACATACTGATCTGGGGTACCAGTAAAATTCTCGCTGTGATCGGACATCCATGGGTATTTTGGTCTCCAGTATTCCTCACAAGGGGTCAAATCGGTCTTGTAGTGCATCCAGCCATACCATGGGGCAGGGATTTGACTTGCGTCATAATCCAACCCTTGACAAGCAAAAAATATAGACCAAAATCGTTTATTTTTTGTATAGCTCACAGTATTGGGGGGCATATTCAATCCAACGGTTCCTCCCGAAGAAGTAATAGTTGTTTTCGTAGTATTTGTTGCCGTATTTGTCTTCTCCGACGAGTTGGCCAGTTTTGAGCGCGTCTTGGCTAAAATTTTGAAAGCGATTAGGTTGGTTTGGTGCAATGTGATAGCCCTACACGAATAGTTTGACGGTGGAACGTAAGATTCCTCCATTTTCACGGATTATTTTGAAGAACAGTTGGACTTTCGGTATTGCTAGGTACTCTGCTATACTTGGCATTTTCGCAAGAACTGTGGCAAAAATGACAAATAAAAAATGATATTAAATCTACTGCCATTTGATTTTTATCTAATTTATGATATGATGATAATAAAATGGGCTTTATTAAAAATTAAACCCTGCAATAAGTACAGTTACAATAACATTAGGTTATTCGCGCATTGAACTCTATAATTTAAAACATACTTAACTGTAAAACTAATAGTATTTTAATCTAGCATATAATTTGGATAGCTAAGACTGCAATTTTTCAGTTCTGCTGAAAACATCGTTCTCTACTCTTCATTTATTAATCGAGCTAGTTATATAACTAGGTCCTGAAAAGTAGAGTGATTTTTTATATATGTATATAACAATTTAAAGGATATCAGTTGGTATTTATTGTAAATTTGTATTAGTAGCATTCTTTCTAAAATCTCAAGTTCCAATGGCGACATCCAATCCAAGGTTGCGGCGTATGTTAATTAAGAATGAACGATTACAAAATAAACCAAGCACATACTATTTGTATTTAGGATATTATTTATAATTCTGAATGTACATTATTTGTAATGTAAATGTATTATGGACACTTTCAAATTTATTTCATATAGCAAGTTTATACGAGTGCCCCGTTGCAAGTATCTGTTAATACAGATATCTAAATCTTTTCTGTTCTTTCATTACTGGTGGATGACATAGAATCTTGTATATTTAAATTTCAAAAGTCTTATCTGTTACAAATGAGGCATGCAAAAGAAATAAATTTAGATCTATCTTTTGTAATTAACCACTAATAATTTAGAATCAAACCAATCTTTAAAAATCTGCAAGTTTTCGGTTTTAAAGTCAGATTGTTGGGTAAGTAAGACCTCAATTATTTTAGGTAGGTATCAGTGACTAAGTCATATTGATTTACAGTCTTTTGCTAGTAATTTATTGTAATTCTACTCCGGTTTCATACTAAACATGTCATTTGTAATGTTGTAGTAACAGCAGGGATATTTTTCTGAATGTTTCCTTTAGTTATGAAGAATCTATGGTCTGTACTACTAGTCCTTGGACATGATTCGGTCTAGTATATTCGTTTACAAGTGAAAAATAACATAATAGTGATGATGATCACCAGTGTTTCTGATTTTATAATGTGATATAATTATATGAATATTTTTTATGTAATTTTTCCCTCTCTGTCAAGTATTTGTTCTGCAAAGTAAACCTGCTAATTTCGTTAACGTAGTGCGAGCACAGTCAGAACATAAATTAACCATTGTCTTTGTCGTGGAATTCTAAACGGAATTAATAACTCATAAAACGGATCGATAAAAATGCAAAACAATACGGCATTGTGTTTGCTCGATCGGATGCGATTCAGTTTCCAGTGTGCATTCCCTTGCGCAACCACTTAAGAACATTTCGGACAACAAAATAATCTGATACCTCATCAGAATTCTGTTGTTTTGCTCCCTCCAAAGGCTGAAACGTGCCAATTGCCCGTCCAGTACAAAAACCGGAAGCAACAAAAATCTTACGAAGCAAACCTATCAAGGTTCTTCAGAAAAATACTTATAGAGGTCAAGCTGGAAGTCTGTTGTAGTTCTGGTGCGACTGTGGTTGAATCCTGGCGTTCTTTTAAGGTCTGGTTACATCCGGTAAGTGCTGTGATTGCTGTTTCGTTTAAAAGTGCAAACCTTGGCGAACTGTGTTTTGTAAACAATGGGATAGTAGCTGCAAATCCGATCTGTTGTGTTTTCTCGCTAGAGTTGGCGTTTTTTTTGGGAAACTATAGTTGCAAATTTTGGATATTGCTCGATGAAGATTGAACCATAAACGAAACATTCTTTTACAATTGAACATTATTTGTTTTTTGTTTTTCTATCGTCTCTTTACCACAAGGCTGCAGTACAACAAATACACATCCACATGCTGTACGCCTGCGGAAATTTTTATCCAAATTAACATATTTGTGAATTATATACCAATAAATTCAACGCCACGCCTGTGGCGAGGCTGCTTCGTCTTCATTCGAACCGGTTTTAAAATAACATTTTCGTTCCCAAGGACCCTAGGCTGAAGGATGGCCAGCGTTTTGGAGCCCCCAACACCTCAGCAGGCAGCAATGATAAAAGAAGAGTTGGGCGAAGACCCTGGGCGTCTCGAACACAACTTGAAGCTGTTTATCGAGTGGATAGAATGCCAGCCTTATCTACCGAAGGATTTTGGTGAGTTTTCTTTGATGGATTTGAGATATTTCCTTCAAAGATGGTATTGTTAATATTCTATATATATTGGCATCAATTTCTTCTTTTAGCTTACATAATTAATGTTAATTTTTAATTGACGACAAGCAGTATTCTTGTTTCAAGTTTATCGGACTCCATTTCTTTGCAGAAAAGAACGATAAAGAACACGCAGATTCAATACCAATTTGTATACACCTGCGTGCCACTTAATTACATTAAAAGCACACAGATGTTTTTCCTCGTTTCCACGGAAAGTTCCGCTGATATCGCGCAGATTTTTAATTCTGTAATGGCCTGAACATGTTCACTGTAATTGTGTAACAAAGCCAATGATTCATTATAGGTTTTATCGAACATTGATTTGAGGGTATACGGTGTCCAATCACCCCTGTACAGGGCTGTTTTTGTTTGTTTTGATGATATTAATAATCTGTTTTTTTTCATTGGGCACGTTTTATTTGTGACGATTTAATATTTACGCACTTTTGTTGTCGTGGTGTGAGAAGCTAATTCAGTCTAATTAAGCCAAGGCCTCAATTATTAATGCCCCATTACTTAACAAAACAATTTCACCCCATAAAGAAATCTCTGTTTCAGTTACACAATAAAGTATCGACCTTAGAAAACCTATTTGTTACTAAAAATAATGATCGTATTATGTAGAAAAGTATAATTGAGGTATTTTACTTCTGCCAAGCTTCTGGAAATATTTGGCTCCTTCTTCAAGGGCTAAAACCTCCTTATGACTAGAAACATAATTAAATCAATGCTTTTAACTTTTTTTTGTATTTATTATTTAATTCTTAACCTACTCTWATCGAATTAAAAGCTATCGAGACCTTTTTTGTGTTGCTTAAATATCTGAAAGTTACCTGCAGCCGTATCTTCCACATTTTTTTYCTTAGACCGCAGAATACTACCCATATTCCTCCGGAGATGCAAGCACAATCTGGAGCTGGCGAAGAADAAGTTTCAAGTCCACTTCTCCGCTAAACACACCATCCCAGAACTGTTTTACTCCAACCCCAAGTCTAAAGAAATGAGTTCGGTTCCTGACTTTGGGTAATAAACAAATTTCAACATCGCAAAATGGAAATACAACATAGTGTTTACAGATACGTGGCGTGCTTACCAGATCTCACACCAGAAGGGAACAGAATGACGGTTCTTAAGCTGAAAGATCCCGATATCAGCAAATTTGACATGAAAGCTGGACTCCAGTTTGTCGGAATGATGTGTGAGTATGAAAAAATGAAGATTTTTGTGATGTTTGTTATTGATTTCCTTTATAGTTGATATAAGGCTCTATGAAGATCCACTGTATGCCTCCGATGTCTTCATTTACGATGGAACGAACTTCAGTACAGCTCATTGTGCTAAATTCATCAGCATCCTTCTCAAAAAAATCCTTACCGTTGCCAGAATATCATATCCTCAAAGGGTAGCAGCCATGCATGTAGTTAACCCACCTCCCATAGCAGAGATGGTGATAAAGACTATGCGCCCTTACCTCCACGAAAAGATTCGGAATAGAGTAAGACAACACATTCCAAATGCTAGGAAAATCGTACAGTTTATTTTTAGTTCTTCATGCACAAGTCTTACGAGGGTTTGCACCAACACATCCCAAAAGATGTGCTACCAAAAGAGCTCGGTGGGACTAAAGGGTCTTTGGAAGAACTGACGAAGAGATGGTATCAATGTTTGGTGGAGCATTCGGAATGGTGGGAAAGACAGAAGCATATTAAGTGCACGGGACCTGCTCCCAAAATTCTCCAGTCCTGCGGGCTGGAAGACACGTTGGGGGTTGCTGGAAGCTTTAGAYAATTAGAGATAGATTAATACATCACAAGGATTRGTTGTAGTCTTTATTTGTAAAACTTAATAAATGTTTATTCATGCAAAGATTCACCTAATTCTTAAAAAAGTATCACTCTAKCAAGAGATGTTCATAAACAAATCTAGAAAKGAGTGTATTAACCCAAGGCCAWAAAAATACGGTTAATTTAATTAATTAGCAATACCTGAGAAGGCAGTGAGGMAGTAAGTAATTAATATAATAGGTGTAGTCTTCCAATTCGTATAAATTTGAATAATGTTTTTGAACACTTGTGTAATGGCTACCTACTTATTAGGATTTACTCAGAATTAATAAAAATGCATTAATTCTTGAACATAGTTGTATGTATATTCGAAGTGAATTTATTTCTTCATCGTGAGAAAATTGTAAGGGACAGAAGAGTATATCTGTAGGGTAATATCTATTATAAAGGTCATCAGATTCTTGCATACCCAGATAATATTGTAATAATGGCAAGACAACAATGTGAATTAACACAAGCTTTAGGAAAACTAGGAAAGGAAAGGTGTGGTGTGATAATAAATGAATACAAAACACTTTATAGATCGAAAATAGAAATGTAAAAACTTACACAGTTTTGAAACAGTAGCTACCTATCTTTTAACACTTAGATATCTGAAAAAATGAGATCAAGTAGAGATTGAGTTACTCTTTAATACTTTACATGGTGTGCTTTGCTGTTTTACTCTGTTCTTGTTGGAAGTAATGGAGGTAAAAATAAATGACAAACGACAGAGTGTTTATAGGGGAGTATTAGCTTGCTTTCTTGATTAATAAACACCTGACAGTAAAGATGTTGTTGGTACCTTTGATATGGCAATTATTAATTTTAATTTTAATATCAGCCCTTGGAAAACCAACAAAATCGAAAGCTCCTTGCACTCCAGCTAAACCTTAAGCTGTTTACAACTCCCAAGGCCTAAGGCGCTTGAATTACAGGATCTCCCAGCCAAGAACCCTTCTCAAAAAACTTCTCCCGTGTCAGCTGCAGGTGCCGGACCCGCAATTTCCTTTCTCACCCCCGCGAAAGCAACAGAAACCGCCCCCAAGGTTGAGCCCCCCTCAGCAAGGCTTTGCAGCCTCGTCTCTCAAACGTTCGGGAAAAAACTGGCGTCGACGTTCCGTTAATAGCGTCTCCCTTCATCACCATATCGATCCAGACGGCGCAAGCAACAGGCTGGATATCAACAGGCGTCAGTTCCGAACCAGCGTCGCGACGCCGAGCATGTGGTCCAGGGAAGCTGCACGGAGCGCTGGTCTTTCGTGATCTCGCCAGCACACGATGGTTGACTGCGGTTCTGGGGAAGCGAAGAATAGATTCGTCTGTCCTAACGATAGACAACTGGCACTGAGGGCTAAGTAAGTTGAGATGGTGAAGTGGTTGTTGTAATCTTGGTTTCGATGGATACATTGGAAGTTGGTTGGTACTAACGTTTTTCTGGCTGTAGCGAAAAAGAATTCAATCGAGCAGCATTTAGAATGGAAATAAAATCAGTTCAAACAACGTGGAAGTAAATTCTCTACTGTTTTGCTAGAGTACCCTTTATGAACTGCAAGATTCTTGTTTTTTTTATTTACCTGTTTTGTGGACATTTTAGGCATAGTTGGGTTTGAAGCTTGTAATTTATATTTCAAGGCAGGTATAATAAGATTGTGACATTTACCAATAAGTGTTTTTGTTGTTGCAGTTATGGGTACTTTAGTAAAATAGCAGAAAATTTACTTAGAAAAATACAGCATAAAATATCTTTACACAAGCCTCATAGGGATGTGTTTTTAAAAAGTCTATTAAATAAAGAATAAAAGACAATTAATTGGTAGTTAGCAAGAACAAAAAGAATGACAGGAGACAATATTATCTGCACACGTTGGTTTTAAAAAAATTTCATAAGTAAAGTGTGGATATGTTTCATAACTAAAATGGATGTAAAGAATTTGACTTTTATTGAAAATTAATTTCTGTTTTTCATGGTTTGTAACTTTTATAAACAATGCACTTGGTACAGATAATGGTCATTTAAGGTTGAAAACGCTTTGCAACATTATCATTTTTTAATAAAATGCAGAAGACATTTATCTATTTCATAATTAGCTGGATAATATATTTTTACTTGTTATACAAAAGCAATGCCCTTACGTTGTTAGAGTTGCTGTTGTTATATCAGGATCTTTTTGTTCTATTAAAGATGTTCTTTAATTCAAGTTATAAATCTACTTTAGAAGTAAATATTACATAAGTTTTGATATTTATTTTTATGTCTCTAAGCTAATTTTCAAGTAAATATGTTACGATACCAGTACCAGCATATGCCGTTGTTATTGCTGAAGACACCGCAATATCTCTTCGCAATATTGACGTCACAAAATTGGAAATATCCCATCCTATCATCCAGGTTTAAATTGCTGTCCCGCAGTAATAGATCCGACAAAGCGCATTAAGTCATCAAAAAATCCTATTATGTCGGGAATCTAATATCCCGCTTAGTTTGTACTGTTATTAAAAACAGAGCGAGACGCAATCTCACCAAAGCCATCGCGGGAATTCTTCCTTCTCCCGGCAAACCGAAATAATGTTTTAATTTAGAGCTAGGTGAACGCAAATCTCCCAACTCAAACCTCTCGGTGTTGTTTACCTTTCTGTCGTCGAGTGTATATTGATTGAAACGAGTGTAGGGAATCTGTGTTTGCACAACGATGCTGTGGGATTATAAATCCGACAGAATTAGGGCTCGGTGTTGTTTTGAAAATGCTCTTTCATTTTTATGGGGGAGAAATTCCCACACCCATCTGTCGTTGGAAAGAAACGCGGTGTTTTATGGCCATTTTGGTTTTATGGGGTGAGAAATAGCCTATTATTCGTTTAATGTGCTGTTGAACGTTCGTGAGCATAGGGGGGGAAAGCAACACTACAAACAACACTCTTCTATCAGAAGCTGGCCCCAATTCCTTAGCGTATTCATTTTACAATTTATGCGTGACATTGGTCGCGAAATGCGGGCTCCCTTTACCCATATATCCTCCCTATAAATTGGGTCGCAGTCTGACCTCATTACATATTCGGCGCCTTAGATGTTTATGCTGAAGTGAAGAGATGTTATGACGTTATTAAGGGATTCTAAAAACGTGGAAAGCTCGAGAAGTCATCGGAGAACAGCTTGTTAGTTAAAATCTGTGTTGTTTTCTAATCTATTTACCAAGAAATGAGCTTGGTTATTAGTTATATTGGGGTAGATAACTCTATCTGACGCAACTCATTATCGTCGGCTGGATTTGTTATCAGAGAACATCGATTTACATTAATTTATGGGTAGAAACATCCGATAAGGTGCAGTCAATAAGTACATGATGAGACAAGGGATTAAAGAGTACCTTCATTAAAAAATATATTTAGCAATGCTCCTAAGCAATGTCTATCGCTTCTTTCGACATGAACAATTTATTTCCGTCTATTTTTTTCCAAAATTCTGATTTAGCCTTTACTTCATCTTTACATCTTCAAAGAAGAAACAAAAGCACCAAAAAGTCTTGCTCTATTAGGTAATCAAAATAAATCTGTGTTACTGAAGTATAGCAACATAATTTTCAGACGTGGAAGGTTAATAAGTTTCTTATAGTGCACATACCAAGCAAAAATGTCAACAAAACTATACCGATTTAAATGATTTGAATCTATGGTAGTTGTTTAATGTTGAGTGGGGGTGCTTTGCCTATTGATAGAAAAATATAGAAGCTACTCATCGCAGTAATCCAATAGCAAGGCTACAACCAATCCACATCAGACAACCCCAATGCAACCAGATTTCCCAACGCCGACAGACAAGCCAGATAACTCCAGCCCTCTAGACTATTATTATCATCCCCGTTCATCCGATTCTGCTTGTGTCTGGCGAGGCGCATTGTCATGATGGAAGTGTAATGCGATTGTGCGATTTTCATTGGTACCTGAACCGTCTGCGGCGTCTATTTTCGAACTTTAGGGGCACGTGGGAAATGTTTAAATGTGATCACCTCAATTAGGGAAGCCGTGCTTTGGAAAGTTAATAAAGGGTATCGGGCAAAAGGGGTGCAAATTACATCCGGCTTGGCGGAATAATTTCTCATCGATCACAATCTCTTTCTCTCTCTCTTAGGTTTTTGTTTGATAGTTTAATGCTAGCTACTACGGTTCGCTCTAAATGTGGCGTAAATTAGGCCGCCCGACGTCCTAGCTCATTTCTGATCAATTTTTTTGAATCTGCAGCTCAAAATACATCTGTGTGTCGATTTTGAGCTAAAATTAGTTTCCACCTAAAAATCACAAAACATCAGAGGCTAACCCCTTTGTTCCTTTTTGACCTTAAATGTTTTGCAAAAAAAATCTTTGGCAAAAATGTTGTCTGTTCTTGTGGTTTCCGTTATCCTTAAGTCAAAAGCTATGAGCTCCTCCAAGAGCATAGTCTTTTCTGTACTTTCTTTAAGGTCTTCCACATTTAAGTCTCCTATCATATAAACATCTTTATTGGTATAATTTCCAAAGTACGGCTTAGTTTATCAACAAATACTTTAAAGTTTGTATTAGGTGAACAATATACGCCCACACTACAATTAAATTATATGTACTTACTTCTACTGTTGTTATCTCTGCTAGTTTTTTTCCAAAAACTTCCTTATTACCCACATTTCCTTTGTTTTTATAATATTTAACAAAAAACACTGCATAGCCAATGCATACAAAATTAAACAGATTTATTGTTTTGTAATTAAAGAGAAAACAAAATATTACGCTGTCCATACTCTCTAATTACGTTTCATCATCTATGAGACAAATGTTTTGGTGTGTTTTTTTTATAAAGAAATGAATACAAATATTGTAGAAATTGAATAGGAGCCACTGGACTTTGATTATAATAAATTAGATATAGTACCGAAGTTGCTCGCACGTTTTAAACCAAGATACAAAGGTGTTTTGTGCTCTTTATTTATCTCAAATCATTCTAGTTAATTATACCCTACGCATATTGTTACTCAGCATGGAGTTAATTCATTATCCCTCCTTTTATATACACCAATGGAAGTATACCAGGCGTGAAATGCAGATAGAAAAATGAAAATTTGCCCGGAAAATAAACTTTACACGCGCAACGTGGTGGAAACTGATTCCCTTTAAAGGAAATTTTCCAACCGTGAAAGATGGCGGGATTTTACCGGAAAATCGAACCACCCTGAAGAATGTTCTGCCCCTTTTCTCTCGGGTTAAAAATCGTGATCGGTTATTAGCGTACACTTGAGTTTTGCTCTAAAAAGCGCGTTTTTCTTAGAAGAGAGCACGATGTTTTCAAGAGCGTCGAGTCCTCGTTATTTGCAATTCCGTTAGGAGAAGACGTACTCGAATTCCTGCTGGTATATTAGATTATTTCACGTAATAAATTGTGTGGCGAAACAGCCTTATGATAGGGAGTAATACAATTACTAAGTTATTTGTCCTGTAATGCAATTAAGTGAAGTTACACTCTGCTGCACGATGAGGGTTATAGCAGGAACAATATGCTGCAATATCTKTCTTGAAGKTATAATAACACGAGATCTTTTGATTATCMCCTATCTCGTCACCTGTCACATTTTTGGCTTATGAAATTTCATAATTCTTTGATATTTGTGTTTAAGTTCATTGTAAAAATACAGATTACCACTTTTTCTGTAATATTCTTTCGTTCTGAGATTTGCATACCTTATTTTCTGTAGGTTGCGTACTGGATGGAGTGTAAAAACCTCTTCTACTGGCTACCAAACACCCTTGACCCCTCTAGGAGAGGACGAACAAAAAACCATAATAGGAGTCATCAAACGAGCAGAACAACTGGAGCAAACAGAGCAGGAACGAGTAAGTTAACGATCCAATCAAACTGTCAACCCCATAATTTCATCCCAGGTAGGTAAACTAGTCGAACGTTTGGAGCAACTGCGAAGGAACGCCCTAGGCAAGGGCCCATCGCAATGTTTGCTTTGTGGTGACACCTTTGGCATGCTGGGAGCTCAGAGGATTATCTGTATCGACTGCAAGAGGTCGGTGTGCAACAAATGCGGGATAGAGGGTTACATCAATCGACCCAACAGGTGTGTTCGTACTTTAATTAGTGTTTAACACATGAGCGCGGCGCCTCCACCATTATCGACTACTTACAAAGCGAAATTTTGCATCTAGCGACCAATTGAAGCCAGATTTGTATTCATGAGGTCCAAAATAGTAAGGACAGTAACGCTTGGCCGAGTCACCGATGTATTGAATCCAAAAATTTCTTCAAAAGTGAGCTAAACGTTCTAGGAATTTTTTTTTGACACAGATCTTTAAAGAATTGTCTCCCTAATAGAGAATTAAACCTTCTTTTCAGTTCTTTTAGTCGCTAAGACTAACTTTTTATGATAAAACTGTCGTCATATAATTTTAGCTCATCGAAAGAACAGTGGCTTTGCTTGATTTGCGCCGAAACTAGAGAAATATGGAAAAAATCAGGAGCCTGGTTTTTCAAGAGTCTTCCCAAGTACATCCTTCCCGACCACGCGGGTGGATTAACCAAATCTAGAAGTCTTCGAGGTTCCAGAAAAGGAAGAACGTCTTACAGAGATGACGACAGCAGTTCCGACGAAGACAGCAAGTTCTGGACCAGAAGGGAAAGAAGAAACAGTGGAACAGAAAGCACACATGGTGAGAACGCCCTATATCCTTTGATGAGTAATAGTATTTCGCTGTTTTTAGGTCTCCACGACCCTTTACCATACCCCCAACCATCAGTTTACAGTCACAGTCGCCAAACAAGTTCCACCGACTCTCAAATCTCGAAAGAACTGGAAGCTCTCAGGACTTACAATGGATCATCCACGTTAAGCGAGATCAAGAACTGGGATAGCGATGTTAGGATCGAGTACAACAACACAGACTCCTCGGTAGTTTCGAGAAGGGATTCAGTGACCAGCAGATCGTTATCGGAATGGAATTGGAACGAAACTCCAAGAGCAGAAGAGAAAATCTCACCCGGAGCGATCAGTGTAAACAGCAACGTGTTCAAGGTTCGTTCTAAAACAGTATAAGAGTTTTATATACTGTTTTTTTCTTACAGAATTTAGCCAACGATACCAAATCAGTCGAAGGCACCTTGGGAACCATAGAGCTGTCGCTTTTGTACGACCACGACAACTCCACCCTCCACTGTTTCGTTCACAGAGCCAAGAATTTGATTCCGATGGACATAAATGGGCTTGCGGACCCTTTCTGTAAGCTGAACATACTTCCAAACGCAAAAATGTCGACGAGATTACGCACCAAGACAGTACACAAGACGAGGAATCCTGAATTTAACGAGAAACTMACGTTTTAKGACATTAGAGAAAGTGATTTGATGAAAAAATMGTTGCATATTCTTGTTGTTGATGACGACAAGTATGGACATGATTACATGGGAGAAACAAGGATTCCTTTGGCTAAACTTTGGATGCAGAATTCTATATATGCTGTAAAAAGTCACCCAACTGATGTAGGTATCGAGATTGAAATTGTATGTTCGATAATTTCATTTTTTTTTGTAGTTAATCCTTCCTTTGGAAAATCTAAGACCAGAACAGAAGGGGCCTGTCCCTAACACAGACTTGAAGGAATGGTTTGATGATTTGTGGTCGAGAGGACAGATTCTTCTTTCTCTGGTGTACAGCACTAAAAAGAGAGCTCTCCTAGTGACCGTCGCGAGATGTGTGAACCTTCTCCCAATGGACAACAACGGGTATTCAGACCCTTTCGTGAAGCTGTACGTTCACACAATTCTGCAAACACACTCGATAATCTCTTTCCCTTTTATAGCCAGCTCAGGCCAGATCCCAACCACAGGAAGTACAAAACTTCGGTTAAATGGAAGAACCTCAATCCGGTGTTCAACGAAGAGTTCGCTTTTGAAACTCGACCTAATGAACTGTCCACCCAGAGTCTGTATATCACCGTGTGGGACAAAGATTATGGAAAGAGCAATGATTATTTGGGTGGGCTGATTCTGGGAGGTATAGGTTCCAAGGGTCAGAGGTTAAAGCATTGGCTGGACATGATCAAATATCCGGACCATCGACACGAAATGTGGCACAATCTTACCGAAGATCAAATTATGGATTAAATGATTTTTAAATTTGTTAAAGTTATTTGATTGCTGTTTCAGGACAGATGAAAACTGTTGTTAAAAAGAAATTAGTATATGGTGCCCCTAATTATTCAGCTTATATACCATTCTGTACACGTGGCATTTTGTGAAGACATTTAGAGACACCCTGTACGTAATTATTTCATGTTTTTGACTGAATAAGGTTACAAAAATGTAGTACAACTTTCGATAATTTTTGTTCGAAACCAACACAGGGAGGTCTATACAACACTCTTTATAAAGAAATATGTTATGGGCCACCCTGTCCACATATTTGTTTGTTTACCCCAACCAAGTAAAAATAATCGAAGACAGAATTAAAATAAACTATATTGCACTGTTTTTTTTTTACATTCTTCACTTCCAATCAAGAAGAAAAGCACGTCGTATTGCACATAATATTGCACAAGATTCGTTTCCAACGTTTCCATCGGAATATCACGATTTCCCCCTCCAAAAAACCACCGTTACCAAGTTACCCCAATCAAGGCAGATACCCCAACGAATTTTCTAAGCTAGAACTAACATTCTTCTGAGAGTCCATAAAATAATCGTCCTTTTGTTTATCACTAATGCTCGACCTCCTAGAATCATCAGACTGACTCTGAATCGTGTAGAGCCCGTTGGTTGCGCTGTACATCCCGTTCTTCTTCGTTTTACCCCCATACAGGCTGTTGTGGACCATCCTGTCGTCCGAGGGCTTTGCTGATCTTGCGTAGCTTCTCACAGGAGCTACCTTGCTGTACCCTGATCTCGTTGAGCAGATTGATAATCTTCTCACGTCCGTGGTCTGGTTTAGCTTTATGTTGGCGAAGAGGGCAGCTATTTCTGCAGACTTCTTCACGGATAAGGCATCCGGCGTCATGGAAGGATTGCCTGGAAAGAAGAGCTAATAATTCTTTGAGAAATACATCGCAAAAGCTTTCTCCCAGCACGTGCTTTTAGACTTACCTCGTTTAACTAAGGGAGGGACTTGGTGAACTTCGCTCATCGCCCTCCTTCTTCCTTTGAGCTCCATTTCGTCCAATATATAAGCACCGAAATTTAATGGTAGATTGCTGTAGCTTCTTCTCCTGTTCCTTTCCTGCATGGCCAAGGCTTTTTGTTTGTAGTAAGCCTCTGCTGGGTTTGGAACGTATTCAACACTGGTTGTGCTGCGGGTATTGGATATTTTCTTGCTGATTTTTCTATGTGGGGGCGGTGGGGACGGAATAAAGCCTTGCTTCATCGCGTTGATTCTGTTCCCCAGCTGGCAGTAACATTTATTGCTTTCGGCACAACTATCAGTGTCACATCCACAGAATACGGGTGAATCCATACCGCACGAACATTTATCCGACTTCTTTTTTGGTGGCCTGCTCTTGTTCCCTAAAGAACAGTAACATTTGTCTGCAGAAGTGCAGGTACAAGTATCACTATCGTAGCTGCACTCAGACCAAGACACATATCCACTAGAAGAATTCCTATTCTGCACATTATTCGAGACAGACTTCTTATTCTTCCGTTTCAACGAGAAAAAATCGCTCTCTTCAGAAGTACTCGTTCTCTCCCTGGCTCTTTTTACATTACTATCGAAGTTACGTTTCCTGTAACTCGGCTTCCTGGATATCTCCTGCTTAGGATGAAACTGTCTGGTGTCGTAGCTCGACGTGGATATGCTGCTTTCGGGAAGCTTTGGCTCCACACGCTGATTCAAACTAGCAGCTTTAGCTTTCTTCAAATGTTTCTTCTCCAGTCGACGTTTTAACATCTTCCCGAGCTTCTTGAATTTCGAACTGACCACTCGGCGCTTCTTGGAGCTCTTCTTCAGCAGCTTCTTCTTCTGCCGCCTCATTATGGCCTTGGAGCGTTGATACAGCTCGTCTTTGGTCAACGTCAGGGCTAGTTTCAACAGGAATTCTTTGTATATGGGTTTGAGGTCGTTAAAAGACATCCCGTTTGGATCGATGATGACTCCCAAAATCTCATCGATTGAATGCAAGCCTTCTTGGAGTCGAAATTCGTTGAAGAGCTCGTGGAATCCGAGAGGAGAACCACCGGTCGCTGTACCATTTCCTCTGCAAGTGCAAAGATTAACAACACTTCAATAATAGCTTGGAATCCTTACCTGTTAACTTTATTAGACTTGTACCTAGTCAATCCTCCCGCGTTTAAGAAGCTACCCGATCGTGGTATCGTTACTTTAGTTAAAATATCACCGCTACTGTCTGTCTTAACACCTTCGCTATTCCTTCTTCGTATGCTCTGTATCCTTTTCAAATCTCCCCCAGGATTATTCTCTAATACTTGTTTGATTTCAGCAGTTATTTGCTTTTGCTTGTTGCTCATGAAAGTGTTCCACTTATCAGTTAGCTGTATCGATTTTGTGTCTTTGTTATCGTCCGTCGTTGCATCACAAGGGTCGTCATAAGGTACTATGGCATCTAAATCATCTTTGGGCGTTTTCTTCGACTTTCTAGAAGGCTTGTCTTGAATCAGAGGATGGGTATCTGAAATCTACGTAATGGATCAGTAAGTTGACATCACCATTTCGATAATACTTACATCTCTGTCGCTTGTGGTGCTAGAAGTACTACTCTTCTTTTTTCTAGGAGGTCTAACGGGCACGCTACCATCGTTTAATACGCTAGACGCTGTTGACATGCAAGTAACTCCATTTCTGTTTCGTACTCTCATTTCCTTAGCCTTCATGTGGGCCATCAAAGACTTGTAAAGAGTAGCTGCTATAACGATTGCGTCCTCGGACGTTTGGCAAACGAAGCCGTGACATTCTAACTGTTTTTGCACACCAAATTTTCGCATTACTACCGCGAAGAGTGGTGAATGGAAGTCTTGAGATACGAGCTTCTTCTCGGAGGGATCTAACTCGCGAAAAAGAGTTTGTTTATCGATATTGTCGGGGTCTGTAATCAACGGTAGGAAGGCGTAGGTGTTAGTTGGCTCTTCGTGGAGGACGAATTTAACTGCTGACCATACTGCGATCGTTGGAAAGGAATTTAGTTGTTCCAAATCCCCTATAACAAAAAAGGGGAAGCTGAAATATGATTAGGGGAGTGTAGAGATTAACAAACCTTTATCTCCTTGGTATTGCACTTTGAGTCCGATGCTTGAAATCTCCAATCTTCCACTGAGAGGCTGTTTATGCTTGCTATTCTTCTTGTAGGCAAAATATAGCTCTCTGAGGGGAGATTGAAGACCTGCTAAGCTTGTCACCTTCTCCATTAGGGGTACAGAGCCCAGATAATCCACTGAAAATACGTGGCTTCCCACGTCAGCAGCCGGGACACCTTCGTCTTTCGCTACATCAGTAAACATCTTTTCTATCTTAGCCTGAACGCTATTCTTTGTGTTGGTGCTGGAATCCGACTCGAACATGGCGTCTATCTTTTGCTTGTAGACGCTGTAGACGCTACCAGCATCGTCTCTATCATCCTGAAGCCGGAATCCCGAAGAATTCTTGCTGCTGTTATCCCCAGGCGGAACCGGTGGCCTGGGGATTATGTTCATTCCGTCCATGTTGCACATCACCATCTCATTTTACCACCGCCTGCAAACAGATACAGTTAGGTATCTCTGCGACAGCTGCCATTACTTGGAAAGTAGCCATAAACTAAGATGCAATTATTATTAATCGACGTGATTTAAAAAAGAAAGTGTAAAAAAGTGCTGTTATTAAAAAGGATAAACAGAACATGCTCKGATAGAAACCAGTTTCCACTGGTAATGTGTCTTCCCGGTAATCGTAGCAAATTAATAAAGATTTTATTGATACGTCAACGAAGMTGGACGATATTATATTGGAAAAGTGAAATTGAATGGAACTTGGAATTCTGTCCACCGATTTATGATGGGAGCGACTGGAAGACTTGTAGGACGCCATAAWTCCGTTAGGAAGAATAAGAAATAGAGTGCTCGAAGCTCGTGCACGCAAGAACAATTACAACATTCGACGATGCGTTCTACACGAAAATAAAACCTGTATTTAAGATGAGAAAGTTTGGCAAAAATTTAGGAATGATAATATCTCCGTAAAACAAAAAAAATATAGTTATATAAAGTTATATATAATGGGCAATTATTGGGTTGCGTATTTACACAAAATTTTGTAAACTGATTTGGTCAAATTATGAGCAGAGGTCGGTTTATTTCGCCGCAATAAAWCAACCGAGCTGGAATGCATCATCTGGACTAGTCAGCACCAKGAAACCAACTTTATCACCKGCAGCTACGCATCTTATCACTGCATGCCTTCAGGCAGCATTCCTTGAMCCAGCTCTCGTTCGAAATTTATCTTGCAGCAATCCAGAGTGCGAAAAWTCCACACGATATTACGACCCGTCCGAGAAAACGTTCGAAACGAGTTTTCTGGCGTTTCCATGTTCGTCTGTCTAACTGTTGACGGTGTTTTATAGCGAAAACGGTAATCTGGTTTCACGGAAGACTTTGATCGCAAATTTACTGACGCGGATTTGTTGTTAATTAGCAAAAGATCGATTTCCTGGTCTTTAATTCGCCTGGAGGTCGTTGCGACTCTTGCGCGTTTGCTGCAATCGAAATATTATAATGAAGTGGTCGAATCGTTGCAGATGGAAGACGGCATTATCTTTGATTGATTGAATTTTTGTTCATTCGATAAATACTACGAATTTTACATGAGATAACAGACGGAAAACTTGCCCTTGGAAACTGAGGATGGTGCTGTAAATGTTGTTTCTTCACCTTTACCTGTAAGTCCCAAGCTAATTATGAAAATTTGTACGAACTGTCCATTGATTTATGACCGTCTAAGAAGTGCCCCGGTCATTGGAAGATATGACATCATGTGGCTTTACCTGTCATTACTTTTACTAACTGTAATATTCTCTATTTTTCATTAGTTAACACAGATTTAGATAAAGGCGGTTTAGAAGACACCAATAAAAACAAGAAAAACGCTACATCTAACTTTTTGGTCTACAGCAAGTTATATAACGACCATTTTCTAATTCCTCAAAGTATACAAGCAAACCAAAGTAGCATTTCACCCACTTGATCCATTAATAGCCCTAAATACCACGATGTAATTTCTTAATAGACTCATGTCCACTATTTTTCACGACATTATAATCCTCCGACCTGACATTTTATCCGACAAAAGCCGTTCGAAAGTGAGTTAATTAATTTTCTCGACGTGGGTAGTAGTGGTATTTTGTAGAGGACCTAACAGTAACACGATTGTTGAAATTAAATAATGGGCACTAACTGTACACCATCGTTAGAATCTTTTGTGCAAACCATCTGCTGGCGCGAGTATGTTAGGCCTTTCGAGTATCTCTAACGGTTTACCTGTTACAAAATCGCTCTATAAGAATTAAGGGCATTATAAAATCGAGGATTAGTTTTCTAGGGGTGTGGCAACGTTTGCTAATTGGGTTAATTTGAATAACGCGAACTAGTTTTTTGGTGGTGAAATTTCGTAACATGCGAATGTAGAATTGAAAAGCTGGAGCTAGAATTGAACGATTAATAAAGTTCTGAAGATGAGATAACAAGCAAGACCACTTGTTGATTTGTTATTAGACCATTATACTTTCCTGCATGTCGAACGCCGGAAACGTCTAATAATAACATTTCGAATTCGCATTACCGATTGCGTAAATTATACATGAATAATAATGATAAACGACAGGACAGTGAACCTTAACAAGAAAGCTACGCCAGGCAGAAATTTAACCCCGTGTTTTTTGTACTTACCCTGTAATTACAGATTCCGAGAAGCTTGATTGGTAACTGTACTCTGTGCATCTGCCATATGTTCAATTGTTACGACTAGACAGTCTGATGGTTGTGGCCAAACAAATTTTATATAGCGAACTGTTAGGATGGGGACGGACTGCAGGTTGCCTTGAATATATATTGCAGATTTGTTGAAATGCCAGTTGATCTAGTTCAGACATTGATGAAAAGACCGCCCTTTATATTGTGAGAATATAATCACATTCATTTCGACGATATTTTGAAACTGAACGACATCTTTATGTTTTCTTGCTGAAATCGTTTTACAAGATTTGATAAAACTTAAAGATGGCATGAAAAGGCCTTTTAGGTGCTATTGTCACTGATTTTAGATTATGAAATGTCTCAAAATTCATCTGGATATGGTACATATATTGAGTTAATCTGCAAATCAGTAAATCGTCCAATAAAATGAAAACAACATGGTCATTAGTAAATAAACAGCTCATAATAATATCCAAATAAATGACAATGACATGCTTGTTACTGAAGCATTCGAAATAGTAGAAAAGATCAGTATAAGAAAAGATATTCTAAACGATTTATCAAATTAAGTACTATCTCTACAAAAGTACACAGAAATAAATGAATAAATGAAAACCCTTCTGGATATAATGAATTTCCCATATCAATGATAGTAAGATATTTATGTTAATTTCATTATTATGTAAATTTTGGGGAAATAAATATTATGTCTGTAATGTTAACAACAGAATAAAATATAAATTTTCCTATACCAACTACCTCTCACTTGCAACCAGGACACATGTGCAAATCCGTCTCAATTCTTGTTTGGCACCAAAACAACCCAATATCCCTGTCCCCTTACAGTTTAATTAATGTAACCACTTGCATAGAAAGTATATCTGTCAGGTAAGAGGTGCCTTTGCCATATTGCATATGGATATCCACTTTTTCAACTGACCACAGCATTTATCAAGCGTTGTCCGGTGTTTTAAAGATACAATCGCCCAGTTTCCATGGCTGTGGGCGTTCACCCATTAATATAAAGGGACAAGTTATATAACCGCGTTCCCAATAATTGGAAAAACATAACGCCACTCCTTCGGCAGTAAAAGTCATCGGTGATAAGCGTATGTGCTTTGGTATACCGTTAAAACAGTCGATAACCACTTAATTGTCGGGATAATGATGTCGAACTGCATTTGTGGCTGAAAAAGAACATCGTAACTCGGAGAATGCGAGAGTTGTTCGAATACGTAAACAGAAACGGTTTGCAGTTTTCCGATGCGAACAAACGGTAACGAATATCGTTTCTCACAAGACCAAGGAACAATGAGACGTACAAATTTTGTACAAAACGACCAATGCTAATCGAATTAATTGGGAGCAATATACAATGCGTTTTTTGAACGTAATACCTCAGAATTCTCAATAAGACGGTCGCTATTCCACTCCCTTTTTGAACAATAGTAAGTTTCTAAACAAAACTTGAATACTGAAGATTATATTATCTACAGAAACTGTGCTGTACCGTCTAAAATGATGTCATCTCGCCACGCTTGTCTTTCAGATTGGTCGCACTCTCCTGGATGTAATTCACGAAAACGTGCAGGATTTTTTGTGGTGTTTACTCTTTTTTTGCGATGCTAGCGCGAGATAACACGCTGAACTAATTCGCCTACAATTAGAGGCAGCAGACCGTCTCCATTACTCCAAATCTCGTGGCAAACAGTTAGAATCTGCAATTCAGGAATTAAAAGATTTCAAAACGCAGATCTAGAATGGACGATTAAAAAGTTTGCCTCGGGCTTTTGTTGTCATTGAAAATTGTTGACAGTCGCCCCAGCAGAGAAAGACTCCGTTCAGTTTGGTGAAGAAATACGAGCCAGAGTCAGGTATGCAAAACTGCTTAATATCTCTATTTGTTTTAATTTGCATCTGTATTCAAGACAAATTAGATTGATTCGGCGAATTCTCGATCAGAATTTCAATTAGCCCGCGAGCTTTTGTGTTCGCCGGAGAAACTTTGGGTAATACCGAGGTCGAAAGGTGAAATTTTCGGTTGAGTGAAACCGATAAAAAAAGAACAGACGTTATTCGAATCGTTCCACAAACGGAGGTGGACGCTATACATACCGGTTGATAGACCATAAAACAGAACCAACGCGAAATGAGGCAAGGTCGTTAGTGGTAGACGTATAGTGCGCGCAATTACCACAGGATTTATGGCTATCAATTTTTTTTTGGTTTAACGAGTTTGATGGTTAGATTACGTGGTTAAATGTGCGGTAGTAATTCCTTCAGCCAGATGATAAATTGAAGAGATACGTTATTTTTTAACTAGTAAATTGTTCTAACTTTGCTTTAATAAATATATGTATGAATTGATCCATCTTGAAGTAGAATAAGATAAGATCATTAGTAATTTTTAGTATCTTTCCTCATCTAATAATTCTCTAACTTTAGTCTTATAATCTGTTCTATCTAAATTTACTGTGGCTGAATATATAATAATATTATATATAATATTGGCGAAATATACAAAAATAAGTTGAAATCGATGGTATAGGCTATAAATTCTGTAGTTTCTTGAATAGTTTCATAACTCTAACGACCAGTGTCATTAACAAACAGGGAACTGACTGAATTACGTCTATATAATCATTTAAATGAATCGTTAAAAGAGTGAAACTACTCGCATCCAACATAACAACCAATACGGTTAATGCCGCGATCATTTCACTTGCGTTCAATAACATAAATGACATACAACTTTATGGTTGAACGATCACAAAGTACTTGATACCCATACTTACGCATTTATCGCTATTATTAGCCATAAACACTCGTTTTCAAACGTCTATGCTCCGAGCAAACACCTAGTAAAATATCTAGAGGAAGTAACGATCCAGATAGGGACCTTGTCGATATATTGATGATGGCAGAATTAATCAGTTCCAATGGTTGACGCCTAGCGATTTCCCAGGGTAATTGAACACGTTCAGTGTTAGAAATTACTGCAAAATCCAGTATTTCACCTGCTACTCGACGAATTTCATCGAGCTTTCTAGCTTGTGCATGTTACTTTGAAGCGTGATGATTGCTACGTGAGAAGGAATACGCCAGTATCTTTGGAGAATTGAAAGGAGGCTTCACAGTACGTTTTAGAGGACACAGATTATTGGATTTGCCTTTCTTGAGTCGAAGTCGTTTGAATTTTAAATTGGAATGGTACTGTTTTTGATCCTACTGTAAATTCTGAATGCCTTGAATATTGAACAGATAAGTTGCCCTTATACCCTCCCTTTGTACGCATTTTGCATTCAGTGGGATTTTTTCAGCATTTGTTCTTTTAGAGGAACAAAATAAGTTATATCTAGGAGTAGCATAATATGCCTTGAAAGATCTACAAATCATAGCTCTTTGGCAAATATGAAACAGCTTTACAAGAGAATTATTTTAATAAGAAAAGCTTCTTGCTTCTTGCTACATCAAATAAATCGTACGTTTTTTAACGCCGAATTCAACAACACTTATTGTCAACAGAAATGGGCACATGAGCGATACTGTTACTCGACAGAGGCAATGTAACAATGCGTGGCAGTTTTTTCGGTCACCAGTGCCTGTCATTGCCAGTACATTACACGAACAATTGGGGGTTAATCAGCAGACCAAGAAAATGTAGCTACGTACGTTTAGATGTCAATCTGTTAGTGGAACACGATGGTCACGATTTAAAGACGATCGTGGCTTTCATTTTTTAAGTGCTCCTGCGTCGGGTAAATGACTCCGATGAAATGTACAGTAATTATTGCTTTCGTAATGAATAATATTTGCAATTCGATCAGTTTCTAGCTAAGCTAAAAGTTGTCTTATATAACGCTTATTATTTTGCGTGGATACACAAAAATGCGATTTATCAAACCGCTACAGCAGGTGTTGCACTGATGGCCGATAATCCGAGATATGCAGATGGAAACAGATTTTTCTTCAGTGAAAACTGATTTTGGATTCCACGTCCCAAATAGAGACGAAAGCGAATTTTATCGAGTCTGAGGCGGCAGTAAGACAAATTGATGTGTCCGTTGCTTAATTAAATGCTTCATTCATTGAAAGATTAATAAGAGTCGATGTTTTGGTTGATTTGTTCTCTCACTGGAAAAAGAATTCGATATTGTCCTGTTTAAAAGTTTTAAACGAAGCAAGCAAATACTTTAGCAAATGTTATAAATTGTTTGACCCATAGATTTTGACCCATAGATTTGACCCTTAGAATTTGAGAGATAATTTTTGTGAAAGTAAAATAGCACGACGATCAACTGTACTGTTTTCTTCAGTAAATATAAAAAAATCATGTTCCACTAATCATCTCTTGCACCTTACCAGCCTTTTGAAGCCACTAAGCCAATTACAAGGAACACAATGTTGGTTTACTGGGTCTTCCCAACGGTGTTCGTTTTGTCTGAGCATTTTTAACAGTAACCCAGTGCCATATAATACTATTCGACAGTGCAAAATTAGCTGTATAGCGTCAGCTGTGTTAACGGTACTACACCCCAGGTTAGGTAGGTACTGTTGTTGCCTTTATGGGCCGGACCCGAGTACCACATGCTCAGTCAAAGAATTGCTCCAGGGCAACGGGTTAAAGTATTACGTCAGGCGTGTTTTTGTGTTCATTCGACGGCAAAAAAACGAAGCTTAGAATGAATGACACGAAAATTTGTCCGGCACACTTTAAGACTTCCTCGTCCCATTGCTTAAATTTATTTCTGAGTTGTTTAATAATAATATTATTTATTTTCAACAGACATCAGTTTATAATGGACAGCAAAAAGACCTGTGCGATTTAACACAAACAATACAAGTAAAATGATTATAACGAAAAGTATTGAAGAAGTTTGACCTTTACTGATTTAGATTTAAATTTGTCAAAAAAAGATATCTAGATCTAAACTATTAATACTATAACATATATAAGGCATCTAAAAAGAGATGGATTTAAGTAATGTAAGGTATTTGGGGAAGAATAGTATAATAGGACTTCTGTTGTTTGCTCTAGGTACTGTAATGTTAACGTTGTCTAAAAGATAGAAGCTGATAATCTACCACACAAAAGTTTTTGAAGAAACACAACAAAAAAGACACAATAAACTGTCCTCAATCACATTATAGAGAAGATCACTCGGGTTACAATGTCTAGTGGGGTATCTATGAAATATTGTAATAATAATTGATAATAAGGACTCCAAACAACACAATAATATTCAAGTCTGGATCTCACAAGTGCATAAAATAATATTTTTATACATGATACGATAGTAAAAACTCTTGTATTTGTACATGTGAAGCCTAAAGTTTTAAAAGCAGCACTAGTCTCATGAACATGAGGAGTATTGGTCAATAACTACCCCCAAATCCATGATTTGATCACAAGTTTCAAGCACAATATAATATAATTATAATAAAAATTAATTAAATTAGATTTTCTTGCAGAGGTAATTTTTTTGAATTTTTTAGTTTTGAATTTAATACATCAATGCTATCTTACAACGTTGTCACCTGTCTTTAGTATAGGAATTACACGAGATGGTTTACACTTATTACTTATTTAGATAATTAGAGGTAGATGTTATTAAATTAAATATGTTACACAAAAGATCTTGAAAACGGGATATACAGTCTTTAACAACATACGAAAGGAATGTTGTCGGGACCTTAGCGGTTGTTGGACTTCATCCTCTTCACAATCCTCAGAATTTCGCTCTGATTAATTGAGAACTTATTTAATTAGATGATTATCACTGTTGAAATTATCACAATCAAGTTTATCACAGAGAAATGGTCAATTTTTGTTTTCACAGAATTCACAACTATGACGGATTCCATCATCACAGATATTATCACAGTTGAAATTGTAAACACTGGAAAAATGCTTTCCAAATGCATTAAGAATTACTTCCTAATTCTCCAACAGGTTGTCCTTAAAATTACGTTTGGAAGTGAGTAATTCTTACATCACCCTGTACGCCACCACGTCCAGGAACTCTATCACAACGAAAAACATTGAAATGATCAGGAAGTAGTTTATGAGATGAAATATGCAGACTCAACCATGTTCCAGTCAAAAGTATGATATATGCCTCAACCGTGAAACAGTTCCAGTAGAAGTTAAACATTTAAGCACGATGAACATGAAAATTAGGAGTTTTAGAGACACCTCCACAGGATATACAGAAGTTTTTCCTCGGATTTTGCTTTAGTTTTGAAAGTAATGTAAAAATATCTCGTGTGGCTCCACTTAAATCTAAAATATACTTGGAAAAGTGGAATACGGTAATAATCACGTACTGCCTGAAACCTGATCTATTCACCATGCATGTCAATATACTAACACAGCAAACACACCTATAGTGCTATGTAGAACATCACATTATCCATAATTCATGCGCCAGCTACCATCATATCCGAAGATACTGCGCGTCTTTGTCGACGCAGAAAACACCTGTTGCACGTATCAGAAAATGGCCAGACTTTCATCAAAAGATCATGCTGTGTGCGACCACGGTCAAGCAACCTTGACTCCGGGAAAGTGATTGATGAGATCTTCATTCAAATTAGCCAAACGAAACAATTCACGACGTGGCTTGGGGAACCGAAAATGAGGAGAAAACGTAATGGTTAGATGGTCTCTGACGTTTTTTTTTAAATAAATACTGTATACATGAAGATTGATAGTCGCGGTGTATCTAACTTTAGAAATATTTTTCATTAACTTTAACTTTGGAAAAAATCAGAAAATGCAAACTTAAAGAATCAAAGATATTTAGCAAAGCTGATTACCTACTAATGAAGGTAATAAATAATGCTAATACTCATTTTTGTTGGTCTAGATTATTAAATAGTCATTTTTATTAAAGGTTGTAACTAAAGTGGATGTTTTTCTTTTTGGTATGACCTGATAAGACTACATTACCAATAATACTCCTAAAAGTTTAAGCTTAAGTAGACAAGTATTACTGTACCAAGACGAAACAAAAAACATTCAACAATATTAATCATCTGCATATTTTACAATTAAATGCGTTCTGTTCCATAAATGCGAAAGACTATAGAACAACATATAGTTATGTTTATATTGAATCGAACTGTTTCAATATGTTTCCTATTTCATAGAAACTGAAGTGAATGTGATCTTTTTTTGGGAATTGTTTACTTTATTCTAGTGTTCATGGCTTGCAGGTAATAAACTTTGATTTTGTTGATCCAACGCTCGATTTTTGTTTATTTAGCTAGATTTTTTCTTAAGTGTTAAATTTGGTTTATGTCTTAGATCTAAACTATCTTCCCGGCGTCTATTAAAAATCAGGATAAATAAATTGAAGTTATAAACGCTAAATGAAGCTCAATCTCTTCGCAATTGTACAGATCTCAAATTAATTCGTTACAGCCTACAATTCCAGACATTAAAACAATACCTCTTCGTTATCCAATAAAGCATCGACCATTTACCTGCTATAATTGCTCCGATTTAGTATTATCGTGGTGTGTTACAGTTAACAAATATTATTAAATGCAACTAACTGTAAATTCATCAATTTGCATCAGTAATTAACCACTAAGTAACCTCACCGTTTGTCTCAAGTCCGGTTAGTGGTCACTCTAATMACACAGCACCCCGATCACTAATGTCTCATTAGCACTTGTCATGTTCATTAAATACTGTTACCACACATTCACTGTGAATTTTTTCGTCGAGGGCTACATGTCGACTTGCGCGCGGTTTCGCAGCAAACAACCGACTCCAACGAGGCGTACAGAAGCTCTTGGCTCGTGCCGAAGATCGAAATAGCGTGCGTGCAGGCCATGGTGGGCTGAGCAACACGGTTGAGGATGACTCCAAGAAGTGGTGGTGGATGATACACTTACAATCGTTTAATTTTCCTCCACAGGATGAGGCTACTGTGGCTCTGCTCGCTTGCTGTCTCCAGCACCGCTGGTTTCTTCTTGAAGGATGAACAAGTGGAGTATTACGAGAATTTGATAGCTATGGGACGAAAGGAAGCTCAAAACTACAAAGGTGTGGAAGACAACGGCCAGTTCTTCGGTAGCCCAAACGAAAGCTCACAAATTAATGGTAAACCCGTCCAAACAATCTTTAAAGTTATGTAATTTTTCGTTTCAGTTATTCCTCTAGTGTATGATTTTATCGTTGTTGGTGCTGGAGCATCAGGCTCAGTAATAGCAAGAGGATTGTCTGAAAATGAGCAGGTGTCAGTTCTTCTAATCGAAGCTGGAGGATTGCCATCAGAATTTAGCACCATACCGGCCATGTTCAACTATTTAGGGGCGTCAGAATTAAACTGGGGTTGCTCTGTGAAGCCCCAGAACGATTCTTGCTTAGGTACGTTGCTTTCTTGCTTTACTTCTTGTCTCTAATGGTTTTATTATATTAGAACTTTCAAATCTTCATAAGTCCAGTGGCTTTATTTGAAAATACAAGTTTAAAATTTGTTTGAAAGTATTGTTAAGTAGCTAACTGCGTGTTCTTAGCTGATAACCTTGTTATAATTGGGACTTCCCTACGTCAAGGCAGTTATTTGTTCATGCAAAACTTTTGTGATTATTTTATCTTAATGTCTTAGCACTACTTTGATGTTTCTTATCTTTTCTTTTCCAATGCAAGATTTAATATTGTTTCGATCAAAGCAATGACTATTTTTAATGCAATGGTTAGATAAACCTGTTGTACTTCTACCTGAATTTATACGTACAATGTGTTCTATARTTCTAKTTTGAATGGCTCTACGTGATTGCCCTCTGTACACAATATCATTATGCAGTGATACTATTATGTGATTTTGTACGGATTAATTTTAAATACTCACACAGGCTTGCTGACGTTTGTGCTACTTTTTGATATCCAAATCGACCTAAWTAGCTGTTGCTCGTTTTATGACCCTTKTCGCTTTTAAAAGCTCAKTGTCACACTTACATAAAATACAAATAACGATKAGAAACACTAGAGAACTTACACTGCTTTTTAAACCAATATGATTAGAGGTCATCTTGAATTTAAGTAAAATCTTTTTTAAAAACAACACCAATTTGTTCACACTGGTACTACGAATAAGCTGATGGTTTAGAAACTGATTTTTTTTTGTTTGTTGTGACGATCATGTCAACTTCTAATTGTTTCAAAGGGTTAATTTTTTATCTGTTCTTTCGCAAGGTAAGACTTTGCTGTTACTTCGATTCAAGCAATGATTACTTATTCAAAAACCTGCCAACTTAATAAATTTACGAAATAAAAACTAATTTTATTTGTTAGTTATATATGTTCCTTAGACCAAATACTTTGATTTCAGTAAAAAAATTTTGCTCTTTAAATGTCTTCTTCTAAATCAGTTTATTCTGAAATGGTGTTTGTTATTTTAACTTAATGTACTACTTTTTTTGACTCCATATCTATGTGTTACTTCTTCTAGATAAACCCAACAACAGGTGCGACTGTAGAAGAGGCAAGGCGATTGGAGGATCCACAACAATAAACGCCATGAACTTCGTTCGTGGCAACTGGAGAGATTTTGACGCCTGGGACAGTCCAGGATGGTCTGCCAAAGACGTATATCCTTATTTCATCCGCCAAGAGAGATCAAGCTTTACTGGAGAACCTGGTTACCATGGGCGTGAAGGATTTATCCCGACAGACCTGCAGACCCCGTCCTTACCCCTAACCGACGTCTTCCTCCAGTCATTTCTTGAAAAAGGTATGAACGTACTCGATTATAATGGAAGGGAGCAACTTGGCATCGGTGTAATACAAAAATTCACTAAAGGGGGAAGAAGAGTCAGCGCAGCGAACTCGGTCCTTGAACCAGTTTTGCAGAGAAAGAATCTTGATGTAGTCTTGAATGCTCTGGCCACTAACATTATCGTGAATGAAGAAAAAGAAGCGGAGGGTGTAGATTTCATGAAAAAAGGTAAAATATATCGAGCTCTGGCTCGGAGAGAAGTGATAGTTTCTTGTGGAGCTATTGGTACTCCGCAACTGTTGAAGCTTTCCGGAATTGGCCCTAAAAACGAGTTGGAAGAACTAGGCATCCCTCTAATTCAAAATCTACCTGTAGGACATGACTTAAAAGACCACGTATTCCTTGCTCTACCCTTCACGACAAGTGCCTCCTTCAAATTGCCATGCAAAGAGATGATTTACCAGTACCTCGATGGTAACGGAGCTCTCACCAACGGACCTGGAGCTGCAGCCGTTGCTTTCATCCAAACTAATCGTTCTCTCCCCGAAGGCGCCCCAGATGCCGAACTGGTATTCATATCTCCAAACTCTTCGTTTCAGTTCATCGGTGCCCCCTTTGATACAGACAGTACGTTCGTTGTACTCGCTGTACTGTTGAAACCAAAGTCAACAGGGACTGTGACCCTCAAGTCCAAAGATCCCAGAGACTTCCCTGAGGTAGATCAACGATATTTCACTGAGAATGAAGATCTGGAAACCTTGTACAGAGCAGCCAAGTTCGTTTTAAGCCTGGCGAAAACCAGGGCCTTCAAAGAAGTAAACGCCACCTATTTTGATTGGGGCTTGAAGCCTTGCCGGGAGTTTGAGTTGGGCTCGAAGGATTATTTTCAATGCTACGCGAAATACATGACCAATTCTGTCTACCACTATTGCTGTACGGCAAGTATTGGACGTGTAGTAGACGAAAGACTTCGTGTTTTTGGGATAAAAAAACTTAGAGTAGCGGACGCCTCGGTAATGCCTGAAATCATATCGGGGCATTTGACTTCTGCGGTCTACATGATAGGTCAGAAAGCAGTGGATATTGTTCTTGAAGACAATCATCTCCTGTGAGTATTTATTTCGACCGTTATGTATACAACCAGCGCTGCAAGTGACGGGAGTTCTGTCATGAATTTCATCCTGAAACGAGGAAATGGTTTGTTTGTATAATAAAATCGTCATTTGTGGTTTCGGAATGATGTTTCATGTAGATATTGTTGCGTAAGATGTATAAATACAATAATAAATGAATTATTGCAGATTTATAAGCGTAAATTGTAAACAAAACAATCGTAGAAGGAAAGTGTTTTGTTTCGTATACTAAAAACCTGCTTCATTAATTTAATGATTGAAAAAACATTTGCCCAGTGTTAGTAAAGATATTTTTTACGATTCAACGTATCAGCAAAAAGTATTCAAAGTTTATACTGCAAATGTGAAATTATGTAGCGAAAATTCAGTGCATTTGAAGCATATATAACTTTAACAGAAGTAGACTCAATAATGAAAGTATATGTAAGTTTGAAACTAGACTGAACATTATTATTAATTTGTTTGATATTTTCAACAATCAGCAACACAAAATCGAGCTACATACATTAGTGACACTGCTCTGTTTAATAAGAAATCAAGGTTGTATAATTACTGGAATTGTATTAAATTCGTACGTTGTAAATTTTCCAGAATTTATTCCAGTATTCAAAAGGTTTTTGGGAACTTAAAGATGTAACACGTAGGGATGGAACTTGTGAAGAGTATTTTATAAAAACTACCAGAAGAGGTGGGAGTACCTTTCTGTACTGAAATAACTCTAAGTTTAAGTTTTTAGATTAATATAAAATTAAACAATGAGTAAAAGGTGATGTGAAGAACAAGGTAGATAAAACAGTTTCCAGAACGTTGAATTCAGCACAAGAAAGAGCTAGAGGATTTGTTCAACAGCTGGCGCCACGCTCATTATTATTTTATTTACGCGGTGTAAACAAACCACCTTTTTACCACACATAAATGCCTGCACTAATTACAGTGCACATTGCACCTATTTAACGAGCTAACCTAATGAATTATTACTTTTGTTTTCCTAGAAGCCACATTCCGTTCTTGGAATAATAATTGCGCAAGCAATTAACATTAAACCTATCTGCTACGACTGAATGAAACTGACGTGTTCTTCGCGAAAAAAACGATCCCTTTTTATTGAGATAACCGAAGAATTTCGTAAAGCTCGACCGCTTCTTTACCTGCCTTCGAATTCTTCGCATTCCGGGGGTCCGGTTCACCTGTTGTAGAGAGAGAGATGGCCTGTGTAATTATGAGGTATTTGATGGCAAATTTGGCACACATTCGGCTACGCGGTGTGCCAGATTTCGTCTCGTACGCGTTCGTGGGAAAGACATGCGGTGAAGAAGAATCCTCGCGTCTTGAGCGATTTGTCAAAACGACGTTATTAATAAATATTTTTTGGTAAGAATCAAGCATTTCCATCTCCAATCTTTCCATTCAGGCAGAAAAAGGACGAATAATATTCTATTATTTAACACTTGGATGTGCCCTAGCATTGGTAAACAAACGCATTGCTCTATCTTGTCCAGTCGCCGTATTTTCGCAGCAACAAAACCCCATTTCTTCATGCGTTCCATTGCAGTGTTAAAAACCAGCGAAGTAGACCCCCACATACCTCCAAGAAATAACACAGCTTGAGTCACAAGACCAAGAAACGACTAGGGAGCAGGTGAAGCCATTCTTGTGCAAATTCACCTGACTTTTGTGGTGGTGGGGACGCCTATTACACCTTTCTTGAACTCGCTAGACTCCCCACCAACGTTGAATTCTCCAGTTACCTGTTCTACCTGAGTACGTGGATGGTCGCTCGTTGAAATCACCTCTTGGGACCGAGAAATTCGTGAAAAACAACGGAAAACTTCGACCAGCGGTGCACCGAGACTGTAATCGTGCTTTCCTCTGAAGTATATAGAGTTTAACTTTGTTTCCTGGTGGAAAACAGACGTGGTTTCGCAAGGAGTAGTGTGCGGGGCGTTTTTTAGGTGTGTACAAGTGCTTTCTACACGTCGGAATAACAGGATTATGTTCTTGAGGAATTTTCGAGTGCTCTGAGGTGAGTTCTTGCCTTGGGGTGTCTGTTTTCGAAACTGATTTTGCAAGCGTTGACTTCGAGGTTTCGCAAGTTCATAATTCCACTTTTTTTACTATTAATTCTGGTATCCTTGATTGTTTCGTGTTTGCTTGCGTTCTTTGTGGGGCAAAAATTTCTAATTTCAAATTTGTCGAATCTAACGGTACACTAAGGCCCCTGGCAATAAATAATCGCGCATCTAAGCTTTCGCAACGCCTAAAACAGCGTATGCCTCTTCGGCTAGAATATTAACTAGACATTAGGAGGTAGGTAAATCCGCTATTACGTGTGAACAGGCACCTTTCACACGCTTTAGATAACTCCGCTGTGGAAAAAAAGCAAATTGTGGTCTATTGTTGGCAGTTGCGTAAACGAAGATGCACCTAAAAATAATAAATTATTCATGGGTGATGTAGGAGGAAGACAGCAGCTTACGTAAAATTGCTGGCCTTGATGAAAATTACTCGTTTTATGGTTGAAGACGATTGAATCGCAATCGTGGTTGGGTTAACGATGATTAGTACAGCTTCTGTCTACATTATTAGCTTTTTTATTAACATCACTTTTCATTTATTATCATGAGAGGTATTTAACAATCTGGCATGCGTAACCCAATCAGAAGAGTTTGGTCCCAATTTATACATAACAATAGGTTTCTTTTACGTCTGTTTAACACAAAAATGAAGGAAAGAACCAAGAATCTAAACCACTGTTTCAAATTTACTTCTCTTCGGCAGGATGCTACTCAGGAAGACGTCCTAGATCATCAAGTCTACCCCCCCCCCCCAAAATGTCGGAATCTACACCGATCTGCCGCTGTAGGGTCTTGTACTTGGGCAGTTCCGTACCCCAACAAACCAAGGATGGTCTTCAGGGCATCCAGGAGCCACTGCAAGAACTGTATCCCGACCAGGGCGCTACGGGAGCTAAGGGGATCGACAGTTGGTTGAGCGTGTGGTCCAACGGGATACTCCTCGAGAACGTGGACGAAAATCACAAGAAGATCACCAGGTTTTTCCCGATAGAGAGCCTCCATTATTGTGCGGCTGTTAGGTGAGCAAAATCGATGGTAATCCCGCTTTTGATAACGAGATGACTACCCCACCTGTACGTCTAACGCGTGTTACAACATCGCATCATTCACATCCAGGAGGGTGGGGCGCATTAGTTGTGTGAGAAACTGGCCACCATTAATAAATACTGGATCCATTTCCTGTACAACTAACGGCCGTTTTGTTGTGTGGAATGCAAAAAGGATTAAACACTTGTAGCTACGACGAGCGTGTTTGTTTCGAGGGAGTTGCTGATTGCATTTTCGTCTTAGCTATGTTAACAATTGAACATGATATTGGTAATGGCTTGTACCTAGTATTTTTTGCGTTCGTGTCTTTAAATTTTTGTAACTGGTCTAGTTATTTTAATGCGCCTCCTTTATAGACTATAAAACAGGTATGCCTGGTCGAAAGCTGTACTCCTACGGAGTGAGGGGTTTTCATTTCTAAAAGAAGCGTTGTTTCATAACTGTATATCACGATACTTCCTTATAGTACAAAATCTACACCTAAAGAGCAAAAAATAACATTACTTTTGTACTCTTTTTGCCTTTTTAGGTCTTTCATGTTATTATATTGTATTTTGTGAGAACAAGGACGACCCAACAATGGTGGAGAAATTAATATATTGWCTTTAAATAAAACATTCGTGTAGTGTATTTATAAAACAAATTTTAGAAGKTTAGAACAGTACAAAGAGCAATGTTTGCATCCCAATACAGTACAAAGTACGCTATAAATGAAGCATATATAACCAGAAGAAATAAAAATTATTGTGGCCTAGTAAATGCATGTTGTTCGATTTTTTCTGTAAACCCACATCATAATAACAACAATCTTTCTTCCTCTAACGATTGGAATTCGATTAAATCATTGTCAATCAAAACTCAAAGAAGAATTGGTTCCTTGCTGAATGCTTGACATCGCAGAGCACACCCAACAAACTCTCAGTATTCAGTCGCGTGCTCAGCTTTAAAAAAATGCAATCCTTTATAAAATCCACTCGAGGAATGTTGACTTCTCAACCTTGGCTTGTTACCGTTGGGTATACCACGGCGTATATAACGTGAAAGTCACCTGCCAGCATAGAATTACGTTAATTCCAATGCATTATCGATGCTACCTCGAAGGATACGAGTTCCATAATCTTCTCGATCGCTGATGCGTTCAAATTTCCAGGTACGTCTTGGTCCCCGAAAAAAACACACTGCACAACCCCAGCCCGAGGTTCCTTCCGTTGGATTCGCCGTTTGCGAGGGCTCCGAATCCAACCCATCCGCCGCTCTTCGCCGCCATCCTCCGGAGGACCACGGGGATCAAGGTGCTGGAGTGCCATGCCTTCATCTGCAAGAGGGAAGTGGCCGCGAATGCCCTGGTGAGATGCTGCTTCCATGCGTATGCTGATTCTTCGTATGCCAAGCAGGTGGACAGTGCGGGCAGTCTTTATGGGACTCTGGTTTCGGAGAAGACTTCCAAAGATAAGGTCAGTTGATTTTAGATTTGCATTGAAGCTTCCAAATGACCTGTATCTATTCCTGAATGCTTTGTTGATAAGGAACTTGGTCCCACAGCTTCCACAAATTTCATGAACGTATGTGGTGATGTTATCGAGCTTTCTAAACACTCAAGACTTTAATAAATTGTTTGTTTGTCAAAAATGTACACTACCTCTTACTGAAATTAATTTTATTCAATACTAGTGTCCCTTGTTTCTTAAGTGTATTTCATCATTCCATTTTAATACACTATCTAATTCCAATCCGGGTTCTTTAGAAGCTACACATAATGTGTTTCTGCTATTTTAGTATCTTGAAATCATATTAACAAAAGTATGTCACATTGATGTAACCCAAAAAAGCTAATTCTCTAACTAATGTTACTTTCGTCGATAGAAATCCCACAAATGAGCTTACAACAATTCTCGAAAATAAATAGTTCCCTTCTGTGGAACATAGAAAAACTGAACTACAAAATATTGTGGGTATTTGTTTAATGACGCATTCTACAAACAATACAATGAACTGCCAACCTCAAAACTGTGACAAAATTATAAAAAATACCTTATTTTGGACCAAAAAAATAAATGGCATTGTTATAGTTGGACAAAAACTGACAAGCAAATCACGGCTCTTAAGGATTTGAATACAGATGAGTCTATTATAGTTTCTAGGGCAGTTAAAGGTTCAGCCATAGTAATTTTAGGTAGAACAGATTATGACACTTAAGTGTCTCCTCGAAAGAGCAGAATTTTTTTAACTGTTTCCGATTGCAAAGTACCTAAATTGTATGGTTTGCCCAAAATCCACAAAACTAATGCCCCGTTAAGGTCTATATAGTTAATACGATTGGCATCGTTGTTACAGATTGGCAACAAAGCACAAAGAATTTCAGACGAAAGTTCTTTGCAAAAAGAAATGTATCACGTCAAATCAGCGCTAGTGAGAAATTTTTAATGCAATTGCTAGTCCAAATCAAATAAATTCTCAGCCAGGACAAAGTAAATTAAAGTTGGGTTTGCCTTATGTATTACAGGTGTAATCGAAAAGTCAGATTCATATTTTTTGTCAGTATTTATAGCGACATAAAGTTCACGCATGCAGCAAATAAGCTCAAGATTACACTAGATGTGCAAAAGTGACCACCATAAATTTCTGACTTAAACGCTAAACTACTGCAGACATTCCTAAACGTTCTGGACACGAAAGCAACGTCACACTTCTTTTCCTGGACGTTCCAAATATGTATTAGTATTTTAGTGAAAGTGTTACGACCCATCGATGCGTTCAGAAAAGTATTAACACCATTTTACTGCTTATTGTACCGAATTCTGCCACCGTAACGCGAGTGTATTGTGTGATAATCTCTAAACTGAGAAAGTGGCTTCTTTTAGGATATGTATTCGGTCTTTTAAAGGCACACGGCTTTTTTGCAGGTGGAAGACTGGAAACTCAATCGTTCCACGTCAGGATCGACGATGACCATCAACACAATAGGAAACCAGAAGGATGACATCAGTATCTACAATGGAGACGAGAACCACAAGGTGTGGGCTGGGTCCCAAGACAATCTAGATGGGATTTACGATGTCTATTCTTCCTCAACGATTAGTAGACCCTCCAGACCACGTCAAGTGGCAGCTCCAGTTGCCGTACCYCCCCCTCCGATAAAAGAGAAGAACAAGAAGAGGAACAAGAAGCTCCTGGGTGGCYCGAAGGAAGAATTGTATCCCCTAATGAATGGGAAGGCCAGCAGCGTCTCTGGTACGATGGTAAAACCGAGAAGTGTACCGATACAGCAACCAGTTTACATCATGGCACCCCAGACTCTACCAAATCCCAAATTTTTCAAATATCACGGGAATACTTTCTCCCACAGACCCAGAGGGAAGGTTTTAATACCTGCCAGACCGATTCCACCACCCCTAGTTCCCATGGCACCGGTTGTTTTGCCCGCTACCATGCCGAAGAATAAGAAAAAGAGCAAGAACACATTGGGGGAACCGATCTATATGCCGAGCAATCGGGCACTTTCCCCAGTCGCCAGTTATCAACCGGTTAACTTTCCACATGAAGCTTATCTCATGCAACACTACGCCACGATGGAGTCTCAAGGGAAAAAGAATAGGAGAGAGAAGAGTGTGGAGAAGCAGGGGAAGATCAATAAAAAGCTTGCCCAGAGTATGAATGGGTTAGACGATCCTAATTTGGGGGAAGGGGATAGCCCTTTCAATACTGGGATTTATAGAAAGAAGGGACACTTGAATGAGAGGGCGTTTTCTTATTCTATACGACAGGAGCATAGATCGAGGAGTTATGGTTCGTTGGCCAATTTAAAGTTTGCTACGCCGATACCTAATGGAGTTAACGATGTAAGTTTCTATTTGTAGACGTCATTACTTAACCAAACATGCCTTTTCTAATATGTACGTTTAGATTCTTGTTATTGCACTATAGATGACCTTCGTCGTTATTGCAGGTCGAAGACAGAGAAGACATCAAGAAAGAAAGAGAGATCATGCAGATGGTCCAAGACCTGGACTTATCTGGAGATGAATTGGAACGATCCGAAGTACCCAGAGGAATGTACGAACCAAGAATGAACCCAGCAGGGCCTGTCATAGTAACGGCTCCTCAGATAAACGGGAGGGGTCACATCAGGAGATAGAGAGGTGTAAGTATCACGCTATAACTTGTTCCGTGTACCCCCAAGGCGTCTGACCTCCTGGCACCGAAATTTAATGCCAACCACAGTGGAATCGCCCTTCCATTGAACGGACTCGTCTAGACAGAGCGGAAGCACACCACAGTGATTCGTAGCTCGTGAAAAGAGGGAGACATTGTTGGTTAAATGACGCTCTTTTTTGTGTGTAATGTTGGTAATTTAAAACAGTAATGATGTGGGAGTTCCCACAGATTTGTGGGTGTGTGGACTAATTGGACTTTTGTTGGATAAATTTGGGTGATCTTTTTTGATATAGATTATCCTATTTTACTAATCATTTAACGAAACTGTACCTATTAAGTTTATTACTCCTTGTTTAAACAATTTTTATCCTCTACCCAGGTTTTAAAGCTTGTTTTGATATGCAATTACGTACTAAACTAAAAATGCAACAAACAAATATAGTTATGTTCGTGTTTCTACAGCACAACAGTCATGTCATCACGTATGATGACGTTGTCACAAAATTAGTTGCTTATAAACATGATTGTTTGGTAAAACAATAATTTCTAGACAACAACTCTAGTTCGTAGCAGTAAACACGACATAAACAAACCACACTTGATAAGAATGAAGGTGAGAAATGTTGTACGATCGATCATTTATTTGTTTTCACGATATTTATAGTTCAGTTCCTTTTCTGAGAGTCATACTTTTTTTGTGAATTGCTAAAACATCATTTAGGGGAACAGAAGTGAAAAGATAGACACATCAAAGGACACAAGAAGAGCATTATTTGATATTGATAATTCTTTTACAAATATTCCGTTTCTTATAAACTTTGGTTAAAAATCAAGCTTTTGAAGATTTGAAAATGCCAGTGACGTCTTTCTGAACAGGTAAATTTGGGTTATATTTTAACCCTTTACTAAATAATCTCTGTTCTGCCTGTTTCCAACATCATTAACTAATTCAGAATATTTCTCAATGGGTGGATCTTTGAAATCATGCAACTTAAATTATTAAAAGTATGATAAGTTTACCCTGATTTGATGCCTCTGCTTTCCTTCGAGGTTTATTTAATTCTTAACATTCTTCTTCTGTTTCAGAACGTCTAAAAAGGTGCGCCACAATAATCAAAGTGCCAACAACGTCTTCACACAGGACCTTGGCCATGAACATGTGATAATACTGCAAGCAAACTGTTAAGTGGCACATCAATACATTGTATCTGTAGCCTTGCTCAAAATTAGGTTCTATATTTCTGTGTAAATATATCGAGAGGTTATGGTCTAAAACTGGTACCAAATACAGTGACATGTAAATATTTTACTTAGGTATTAAGATTCTAACATCACGATGACGTAAGGTATTTAAATTTAGCGTGCCATTTTGTAATTTATTGTGTACCCAGGCAGTTTTTGACGACAGCAACCGAGATTTTTAGAAATAGATAGCGTAATCGTATCTGTGTTATGAGATTGTTTACTATAATTCTTAGCCCTTTGTATAATAAATCAATAAATAAGTTTCTACCATGCAGTAGTGTCCTTAATCATAAATTACGTTGAAGTATAAGAGAAATATTATTAATTGGTAATTAAAGAAGCAAGAAGATTGCTGAAAACTGGTTGATGTTCTCGATTGTAGATGGCTTTGCAGGTGCTATAAGAAAGCTGTTGGTGTTCTTTAGAGTTATACAAGACTGTTAAACACCTCACTTGGTTGGACAAGTGCAGATGGCAGCAGTATGTTTCACATGTTGGTATAATTATTAATACATTTCTTGTGCAACAACATACCAAACATTCCATCCTGATTTAGTCCAAGTTTTTTTTAATGTTTCGTGAGAGAGTTTTTTGAGATTAAAAATTGGTAAAGTTCAAAGCTGCTGCTTACTAGATCATAAAATTTAGCAAGCAGCGAATATGAAACTTTAACTTTTTTAAGCTGTTGAAAGAGTAATGTGTATTGATAATAAAATGTTGATAAACATGATTCTAAGTGACAAATACGTTAAATTATCAGACTAATCTGTCTACAGAAGCACAATGACAATAGCATTTCATTGCCGGCATTGTCTGCACGAGAGAAACCTTGGGAACGACAAGTTCAAGAAGAAGCTCTAAAATTCACAGGCCAATTGTCTTGAACGTGTGAAATGAACGTATAAACGAGAAATGAACGTGACTCATTCAATGCAACAAAAATAAATGCACGGAGAATTCGATTATGTAAACGTCTTTGATCACAGACGTAGGGGTCATGATCCCCAAAAAGGGATGTGTTTAAGTATTTACCACGTTAAGGCTGTTGCTTCTCTTTACGACCAGCATCATCTTTGTGTTTGCGTGTTGAGCATTCCAAACCGCGTACCATCACTAATCATTAATTATATCCCTAACCAGACTTCCTGGAGCTGTTTTACTCCCCATAACCGAAGTTAATGAATGGTTTCACACTCCTGTTCATGTTTATGTGAGGTAATAACACTTTTTCGCATTCCCATACAGGGTTTTATGTTCCAAAGCGAAGATCCACGGTTAGGGCATCCAAACAGGCCTGTTTGGCATCTACAATCAAGAAGCTTTTAGAATTAAATTGAGAAACAAAAGTAACTCTAGATAAAGAGGTTTTGGGCACTGAAACTTGTTGAACAATATCAGTATCAAGCTAAATCATAAATTTTTTGACTTCTTCCGCTACAAAAATCTTCCACAAGTCTATATATGGGTTATTCTCTCCTCTCTTGTGTATCTTTTGGAATTTGTAAACACCAAATATCAAAATTCAACACAGATTGAGTTTCGTTTGCACTATATTAGTTGTCTGGTACAAAAATATTCATACAGTGTCTCTGATCTAATGTACTACCACTACTGCTGGCATCTTATCCGATCTGAAATTCCCCGACTATACTTACAAATAATTTGCATCCATAGAAAGTGGGCAGAATTTTTCTCGACCATTTACGATGCTTCCAGACGATGGAATTAATAGAGTTATGCGAAAAGGCTGTTAGAATTTTTACTGTTGCCGGTGGTAACATAAAATGAGCGAGGCGTTGACTTCGTAGGCAGCTAAAAACGCGCAATAATTAGACAAAAGTATGTCTTGGATGAACATAAGCGGAGGCGAGCGAGAAAACGACGGTTTACTAAGAAAATCAATGTAATTCTTTGTGAGTCTTCTCCAAATAGTTAAAGGAGAGATCTGTTAGCTACACATGCTTATTTTACTTTCGTGCGCATGATATAAACTTGCTCCCTTGTTGTACTAAGCTAAATGATACGCCACTGTGTGTGTTTTATTCAGTGCACTTCGAATTTATGCGGTTGATTGTAAAAATATAAACCGGCTGTTTAAATGCCCTCTATACGATGGGGTATGTCCTAAAAAGGAACTTAGTGTCCATAGAAAATAAGAGTAGGCAAGGTACAAGAAAGTAAAGAGGTTTGCTAGAGTTTAGTGAAGACTAGATAGTTTGTTCTGTTCACATTTGGCGACGTTACGTAAAATAAATCGAAAAACTTCCAGTTAAACTGTTAAATAATTAAACTACAATAGCTCAACAATTATAAAATATCATAGCTTTCTCATTGAAGTCAAATAATCACGCAATCAGCCTCTCTCGACACTATATTACACACGAACGACCGCAGCTTGTCCAAACAACGAGTTGCAAATCATATTCCTTCACTTACATGTCAAATAAACCGTCATACTAACAGTTGCCCGTCAGTATGCGAACAATCTTGGTGTATAACAACGTATGTTGAACTCTGTGCCGAAGACCAAAAGTCTGCTCATCCTCGGAGAAAGTCGATAAGTCCTGAGGCCATTCCACTACCTACTTTGCTTAAAAGGACGTAGGGTAGCCCGTTTCTGCCCATGCTATTACATGTAAAACGATTTTGCGTCCAGAGAAGCCAATTTTAAAGGCACTGCTCCAATTTTTTGATATGTCGTTCAGTATACAAATCTCTAAGACATTGCATTGCGCATTTTTTATTTTTTTCCGCAATATTTTGCTAAAAAGCGACCTTCTTTTTAGTATGTGCGTATATTTCGGTTCATCAATAAAATTTTAGAAAAAAACAAAATGCAGTGCCATCAGAATTGAAGACAAGAAGGTGTAGATATAAAATGAATTTTGTATGTAAATTATTGTAGGAGTTAAATCCAAAAAACATAAAAAAAATGCATAGTAATACCTAATTGCCTGTCGTAAAGTAGATTTCGTCCTATCCTGAGAATATCCTGGTGAATGATAAGATTTATTGCACTTCACCCTTAAATACATTGCAATATTTGGAGGGTGTTGCAGTAAATAATGTTCATCAGCCACATCGTAGTATCGAGCTTGAATTTGAAGCTGTCCTGCTCTAATATATTTATAAAAACTATTCAACCAAATCCGATCGCCACTTTTTACAACCATTAACATCGAACACGTGGTCCAAAATGACGCCCAGCATTCCGCCTAATAACTCGTCTACAGATGAAAGTGCTCCGTTTTTCTCATCGAGTGAAGGTGAACGCAAACCTTTCTAAAACGACTTAATTATGTGGGGATTCGAACGTTTGGGGAATCATAGCGTATATCGGCAACGTGGATGAGTTAGCTGTGAAAAAAAATTCTCAAAGGTCGCAGATTTCTCGTGAACTCTTGTTAAACTTTCACATAACAATCTCTGGGGGTATTATCTTCCATATGTCATGCGATGAAAGTAGTGCTAAGACAATCGTAAGAGCATTTTTTAATGGCTAGTGTCATTGCCGGCTTTTGTGTTAAAAAAACGTGCAACGTTGGGAAACTGCAGCTTGTTCATTGTATTAGAAGGCAGTTTAGTAGAAATTAGGAATTGTTATTTCACATTGTACGTAAACTTCAGCTAAATATCCATTATATTATGCTAAAACGAAGCTTGCTCCTTATTATAGATATTCGTTGCCAATATAGAAACAGTCTAGAACTTTGTATTGCTTTTGAATCTATATTTACAATGAACATTTTAACACACTTCAATTTTTCAGATATCTAATGTAATCTAACAATCGTATATCGACTTTAATTTTAAAGCTCAGAATGACACTATGGAATCAACACGTTTAAAAAACCGAGAAGCGAATACATTTCACACATAAAAAGTATTGTGATGAAGGAATATAATTTACCTCCATGAAAATGTTTTACTGTTTTACTGTGGCAATATAACCTTATTCGAATTGGACGAGTATACAATATTTTTATCCCTTTTCTGGCAAATTCCTTGGTACTTGTCTTAATAGATTTTCTATTTTAAGTTCGTTTGTCCTGTTTATTTACTAAAGCAAACTTTTTGTGTGAACTACTATATGGGGAGATGCTTTAGATGCAACAATGGGCGTTCAGCACTCTCGAAAACTAACCAGATACGTAAAATTAATGTCGTCTAAACAGAAGTGTGCAAAACAATTATGACATTACAAATTATACAAAAACCAAACAACATTTCTTTCTCTCACTTCTCTGAATAGTGTTATTTATTCAAGTACATCAATTTGTCTGATGTCTAATTATGTTTTGTTGTCTCTTTCGGGTAATATTTTTAATGAAAATTAACCGTTTATAAGGAGAGAACCGTGTCGCTTCTCAAGAAACGCGCGCCAAAAGAAGATGGCACCAAGTAGGTCACGACTCGTCTAGGCTGGTTTTTGCCTCCGTCTGACTTTCTTCCTGTCGTAGAAAGCAGACCTGAGGGTGTCGCCCTCAAAAAGTAAAAACCACACAGGGATAATCGGCCAATTAAAATAACCGCGCGGCTAATTGAAAACGGTGGATATGGCCGGTTACGTAAGACAGAAAAAGATTTTCGTACATGAAGGGCAGGAAAACGTATACATACTTGTGCAACCGAATCCAATTATGCTAGCGTGGAATAAATAAACCTGGATGATACATAAATTTCAATAACGAGCGTACTTTCACTTGTTAGTTTTCGTGTAACACATTTATTTACGGATATACATATATACAACGTGTATCATACAGAGATATACATAGTGAAAAGTTTGCAACAGTACTGGACTTTGATTAAAGTACAGACTTCATGACTTTGACGGAGCAAAATTCATATTTTGCATCGAAAATATGAAATTATTATTGCACTATACACAACAAACTGGCCTAACGAATCGAGCTTATGTTTACACCACTTGAACCGTAGTGTACGCACTAAACGTAACTTTCTTCTCGTTGCCCTTTCGCCTGTTCTCGTCCTTCTTGATGACGCTTTTAAGATTGTCCCCTTTCCTCAGCTTAGTCAGTTCTCCTATGCTCTTCCATTTGCTCTCTATAACATCTAAAGAATCTCTCCTAACGTTGGAACTTTGAACAGCGCTGAATTCTTTCAGCTTCGCCGACATACCAAAGAGCCTGTTGGATATTGTGTGAGACCCGCTGTATTGATAACCATTTCTAGTCGTGTCTATGTACCTATAAGCCATCGGAGTAAAGTTTCTAGTTTCACTCTTGCTTCTGGGCTTCTTCAACAGTCTAGGCACAGAGTTAGTCCAGCTACTGTCAGGTTGTAGCTTTACTTGTCTGGATAGTGTCGATACTTGTAGCTGTCTTGGTTCGGAATTCGACTTGAACTGCTGGTAGGTTGTTAATTTTGACTTGGCCTGGCTGATGATGTTGCTTAGCAGTGGTTTGGGAGTCTCCTTAGGTTTTGGAAGCACGGGGGGTGGTGGGGCTTTTCCTTTTACCCTTCTTCTCCTCTCCGGCCTCTTCGGACCATCAAGCAAGTCTTCAGCTGAATTCCACACCTTTTTCAAGCTCTTCTCTTCGTCTAATAAGTCTTCTATCGAAGCTGACCTATAGACACTAAGATTAGGCTTTGGTGTGCTCAAAATTTTAGTCTCTCTATTGCTACGCTGATCCACCAACAGGAGGCTTTGATTCCTCTGCCTTGAGTTCACATCTCTTCTCTGGAAATCCTGATTCAGCTTCAAGTTTCTATAATTCTGCGTGGGAGTCTTCAAAGCAACTACTTCTTCGTCTTTAGCCACGTAAACTTTCGCTTCAGGCTCTCTAGTTATCTGAATATGAGTGATCCCATTATTGTCCGTCCTCTGGAGCAAGTTATACTTAGTACCTGCGTTGCTGTACGCTTTCTGGTTAGCAACAGCCTTGAAGGCGCTGAAATTCACATAAAACCTGTTCAGCTCTTCCAAATTCCCAAACCTGAACACCAACGCCTCAGACTTGATCACGAAAACTAGCAAATTGGGGAACTTCACGTCGGTGTAGCACAGGCAATCGACTAGATTATACTTTTCGTCCCTCGACTGCACCAACGGAGGTACTTCAGTGTCGGAATCGGAACTCGCAGATCCGTTGGCGCTATCAGTCTCTGGGTGTGAGGGTTTGGTGTACGTATCGTCCGTTGAAACTATCGATAAGCTGTCGATGTCCGATTCGAAGCCTTCGTCGTTCTGATGGACCTGGGGCTTCAGCGGCACCAGGTCCAAGTGGGACGGGGTCAAAATCAGGTCGTATTCCAGCAGAGGGGGTTTGCGACGAATAGATTTCTCCACGAGGGTGGTTAAGGAAGTGGAGGTGGACTCTCGAAGCAGTAAGGTTGCTGATGGCATGTTTCCTTGGCATTATCTGCAACGAAAAAAGGAAATTCTTCAGGGTTTCTATAAAAAGAGGCACTATTAATGGTAGAATAATCATTAAATGATCTTGTTGTGTCTAGAATAATATAATATACGGGGTGATTTCATTTATTTTTTAAGGAAGCTGTCCAACTTAGGTCGTAAGATAGTAAATATCAAATTTAAAAAATCATAAAAAAATAACGGCTAGTGCTAGCGACCTGCGGGCAAAAGAATTAGTAAGAGCATTCAATTCTATGCTGGAGTGGCGATTTTTAAAGAGCTATGTCGTTAAATGCCGACGGCACAGGCATCTTACCGAACCACCGCGCTTTATCGATTAAAAAAAATCGATAAAAAAATCCCCGAACGTCCTAGCTAATTTCTGATAACATTTTTGAATTCTAGAGCTCAAAATACATCGATGTGTCGAGTTTTGAGCTCGAAAAGCGGAATCATTGAAATCGCCGAAAATCCTGAGTATACCATCAGGTTAAAATTCAGCGAAACAAATTTTCATCTTCGATTTCGCCGAACGTCGGTTTCTTGACTAATTTTGACCCCCTGAATCCAAATTTGGCTACAGTTCATCGTTAAATGCGGCGGTTTACTTTGAAAGTGGTCTAAATTAGATCGCAAGATAGTGAATTTCAAATTAAAAAAATCATAAAAAAATAACGGTTAGCGTCAGCGATCTGCGGACAAAAGAATTAGTAAGAGCATTCAATTCTATGCTGGAATGTTGATTTTCAAAGAGCTATGTTGTCAGATGCCGACGTTATAGGCATCTTTCGAAACCACTGCGATTTAGCGATAAAAAAACGATAAAAAATCCCCGAACATCCTAGCTAATTTCTGATAACATTTTTGGATTCTAGAGCTCAAAATACATCGATGTGTCGAGTTTTGAGCTCGAAAAGCGGAATCATCGAAATCGCCGAAAATCCTGAGTATACCATCAGGTTAAAATTCAGCGAAAAAAATTTTCATCTTCGATTTCGCCGAACGTCGGTTTCTTGACTAATTTTGACCCTCTGAATCCAAATTTGGCTACAGTTCATCGTTAAATGCGGCGGTTTGCTTTAAAGTGGTCTAAATTAGATCGCAAGATAGTGAGTTTCAAAATTAAAAAAATCATAAAAATATAACGGCTAGTGCTAGCGACCTGCGGGCAAAAGCATTAGTAAGAGCATTCAATTATATGCTGGGGTGGCGATTTTTAAAGAGCTATGTCGTTAAATGCCGACACTATAGGCATCTTTCCAAACCACTGAGATCTATCAATAAAAAAATCGATAAGAAAATCCCCGAACGTCCTAGCTCATTTCTGAGGACATTTTTGGACTCTGGGGCTCAAAATTTATCGCTATATTGAGTTGTGAACATTTTTAAACGTTCCTACTCTATTTACAACCAATAGCTGCGATTCTTCTAACTACAYAATACGAAAATATTTATCGTATCCATTAGAAACGTCCTGTTTTCGTCCCTCTCGAAATAATGTCAGTCCGACCGCTTTGGCAATTAGAATCTGCTCACGTAACAAACATTTCTTTGCAAATTATCACTGTGGCTCTGATTGTCTGTGATAATATTACGGGTACCGTAGTTTACCCTAGTTCTTCGAAATGCTAAGTAGCTCGGTATTTTTCTGTGTCGCGGCACAATTAAGCAGATTTTATTCGTTTAAACAAAAGACCATTCAAGGAACACTGGCCGGTTAATCTCACATTAAATGCCGCGTTTTCGGAGTGATTTATTAAGAGGCCTGGTTTTTGTGAAGTAAATTCATAACTATGTTCTAGTTAGCGTTGAGATTTTTATTATTAAAAAGTAAATCTATTTCCTTTTGGACCTGGTGGTAATTTCAGTTTACTAGAAAAGTTACAGTGGGTGACACTTCTATTTTATTTAAAAATGAGCCATCGAATGTCCAATCTTTTGAATCAACCGAGTGATCACCTAGTTCACAATCGTTCCAAATGCCAAACATCGTTCTTGATCGACTGGCAGAATTTCAACCGATTCGATTTGAATCACACTTGTTCTGATTACGAGATCGTATTATCTAACCTCGTGTCCCCGATACAGACTTGTTATTTCCTTCTCCGTGATGTCGCTTCCTCGACAGTAATACGGATACTCGAGTGTGTCAACTCGCGTTGCGACTAGAATTTTAAAAGACGAGGATGAAGCATGCCATTTGCTGGTTAAACTGTCTGTTACACATGATTTTTGGCCGACAGCACAACACTTTCCTTGAAGAATTCGCAATTTAAGATTGATACAACCTTCATTCGTTGTCTGCACGTCAATTCAAGCAATAACAATCAAGAAATCTCCTACATCTATTCAAATGAACCGCACACGACACATTTGCGATCGCTATCTTTACAGGAAGTAACCGCCCAAGAATCCGCTGTTACAGTAAGTCCAAGTCATCGCGCTCTTCCTTTGGAAACATTCAACAGGTGGATCTCTAATTATCGGCTTGCGTTACTGTTTTTGCAGGCTGTTAATGAACTTCTTCGGCGAGCAGGAAAAAAAGCCGTCACGAAACCCAGTTGGATATGCTAACTTTCAGTTTTTATAGGCAGTTCGATTTTATTTGAATGGATGGAGGCTGTGAATTGATTCTGACAATGAGATAAAGAAATGGTAATTTCTTCTTGAGTAAGAATATTGCTGGGTGGGATATTCCTCTTTTATAGATCTACAAAAAGTCCTGGATGGCATCTTTTAAGGATAGCTTACTATACTCAATCTATCTGCTAAAAAATGGTCACGTACAATGCTGTAATTTGAAAGCTATTTAGACCTTATCAACTTAAAGAGTTCTTCACATAGTCCTTTTTTGGCCAAACTGTTTAGGACAGAAAGAAGATTCATCTAATTTTACTTAATAAGCAAACCACCAAAAATTAAAGTTCTTAGTCATTTTAGAGATTTACGAAACTAAATATAGTTTATCGACTTCTGTCAGATCGCAATTTCGTTTATTTAAGCTGAAGCAGACTGCCTTCCACTGCATCTCGTGCCAGCCTGAGCTGATCAAAGTATTCCGAAGATAGCTCGCGGCGATGAATGCAGTGTCCATTTAGAAAGTTGCATAATTTGAAATTATAATATTTAGGACGTCCAAGAATACGAAATTCATACGCGGCGAGGCAAAAATATCCACGCGACATGTGTGTCGATTTATTTATTAGTTTTCTGCTGGGTGGAAATCCGTGTTTGTTAGCGTAGCGAATGAACAGCCTATACGTGGTCCATTTAGTGGGACAGAGCAGTATCGTCGAATAACGTGACGTTTCTCCCTTTTTTTTGCTTCCTAACCACCAGACAGGAAGTAGCAACTTCCTCTCGTTCAATGTCGCTTCTCGAACAATGAAAAATCTCCAAGTCACTTGTAATTATGATTGCGTGACTCATGATTTACTGTGTGGGCTTTAAAATCATTTCGTCCAAAGGAAGCAAATCCGAGCAAAAGGTGAAAACAATGCGTGAAAATTCGTTGCACAAACAGAATTCTAATCGCGGTTGTGTAAGCGAGAGTTATTGGTCTGCATCAACTAGGTGTTTTACGTAACTATCACGGGCTGTAAATGGATCTCCGTGCCAAGCTATCTTTTGTATCAGCATTAATCATCAAACTACCTTCTTTTAGTAACGACAGTTATAGTAAAAAAATCTTTAACTACGGCATAAAATACTTCCTGTGGATTTATCTTATAAAATAGTATGTTAAAGATTAAATCTGCAAGTAATTATAGTAATCAAGAATGTGTAGATGCAGGTTTTCGTCTATATTTTGTGCAAATACCTCTTTTTCCTTGTAGGTAATCTATAAAAGTTAGGAAAGACGCTTCACTATCGTGAGGAAAACTATTGTGATGCTCTGTTATAGTAATGGCTATTTAATCTCTCGCCCCGCGACAAATTTTAATTTAATTTTCAAACTAAAACAAGAGAATTGTTTGCGATCGGAATGCTGAAAGCTTCTTTCGACATCATCTCCTTTCTTGACACCCACTGGATGCGAAAGCAACACGGTATAAGACCGAAAAATCTAAATTCTCCACGCTTCGCCGCTTGCTCCAAGGTTAATACCAACTTTTTGCCCTTTTCCATGGATTTCACCGCTTTTTTTCGCGCACAGATGAACTTGATGCCGACACACACATGCCTACAGTAGAAAGTACCGATCGACATAGTGAAAGTTAATAATCATATCAAATTTAATTAATTTTCACTCTGTTTTGCGGGAATTCATGCATCGTACAAGCTTGGAAATAATTAATTCTGACTGTATCCGGTGTATACTGCTGAAATCAACGTCCAATATAATTTACGAACGTTAACACATAGCTGTCGAATATAGCACTCCAAGGTTCGCTAATTAATCGGGGATCTCCGGGAATCATTGATTCTTTCGAGGTCAAGTTTGCAGCTCATCTCCCGTGGTTACGTAAAATTTTGTCGCAGACTATGCAACCTAATTCTGTTTTTTTAAATCGCTGGAGCGTTTAGTTAACCCACCGTAACCGCAAAGGTACCAACATCCTGAGTGTCAGGTGTTTATGAATCATGAAGAGCAACGTTACCATGACGAGAGGTATACATATTATACGTAAAATTCGAACAGTATGCTACTGTTAAATACAATCTCTTTTCCAGTTCGTTATTCAATACCAAACTTTCACTCCCATTTTGCCATTTTGGTCTTCTTCCTTTTTTAGGTGCTCTGCTAATCCGGTGGAGGAAAACAGCTGAGCTTAAATAAGAAGAAGATGGATGGTGTTCTGTGTAGCAACTTAAGAAACATGATATATTCAATCAACAGCTTATAGACGATGCTACAGAAAAGGTGGCAGGATTGCAGGATTGGAGTTTTTCTACGGTTTTTCTTTAATACTCTATCTACATATATTTATATATCTATTCTATACTACTGCTTGCACCAATTTCCTTGTATTTTCATCTGTTTACTTTATGAGTGAAAACTATAACTTTATTTGTAATGTGCTGAATATATTTTCATGCTTAATAAAAATAATAATAATAATAAAATAAATAATATAATATCAGTGTATTTTGAGCTAATTTTGAAACGAATTCTCGTTGCTATTTTCATTATTCGCTTAGACATAAACTGCGTTACATTTTATCGAATTTAAGCATTTATTTTCTTCATTTTCGATATGTTGACGCCAGCTCCAAAAAGTGAACCAAGCCAAACAAACACAGCCGAATCCTGTTTTCACCGCAACAATTACGCTCATGCCTCCTAGCAACAGTCCCAGCCTCCGGCGTGTAATAATTCATGCTCTACTTGAGTTATGCCATCATAATGCTGATATATCTGCCAGGAATCCATCCTCTCTTGAAACTGCACCATCCACCTACTGCACAGTCTGTAACTGTACGGTAACCCGATTTGTGCAGGTAAACATGGACGAAAAGTAAGTAGAATAAATCGAATCGACGAATACGTATCAATTTTTTCCGCTGCCCGTTACGTTAAGTGTTATTAATTATGAGAGAACGCACTGCAGTAAACGGATCAGTGCACTTTTCTTCAATTAGCTGAGGTGCGCTCAGCGTCCGTGGATCTATAATAGCGGGATTGCGAAAGCGARACAACGTTATTTGTTTGTAAATGCACGTAAGTCTTTCATTTATCGAGGAGCGATGGAAAAATGCAACTCAAGTTTGCACGAAGGAAGGCTGATGGAGCATTTAAAAAGGAAAACGTTATTACATGCGTTTCGAAACATTCATTTTTACAATATATTAGAAGACCAAATACCGTACTATCAAAGGACACTCTTAATACCTCCGAAAGTAGGTATCATTTTTTTTGTGGTCATGGCCACACATCAAAGAAAGTAGAAAGAAAAGGAATGAAAAGACAGTCATTACTTTATAGCACTGCTGAGTACTGTTGTCATGTTTGGAAAAACAGTCATCACACAGGAAAAATTGACATACAACTAAATACTGTCATGCGACTAATCACTGGAACAATTAAGTCTACTTCATTACCTTGGCTTCCGATTCTTTCAAACATTGCTCCTCCGGAGTTTCGCAGACAGTTTGCTATATATAAAGCTTGGCGAAAATATCAATCAGCTCCTAATGAGTTTCTGATTTCCCGAGATCTGCAAGAGCTACCTACAACTCGGCTAACGTCCAGAAAACCTCTGTCGACAGAAGATTTCCTTCGTGCTTCTTATACCATTGATGATTGATGGTATTCTACTTGACAACTTGAGAAGCATGATGTATTCAATCAACAGCTTATAGACGATCCTACAGAAAAGGTGGCAGGAACTGACCTCCCGAGAAAGTCTTGGGTCACTCTGAATCGTCTTCGAACTGGTCACGGAAAATGCAACTTTTTTCTTAATAAATTTGATCCATCTATCAACCCTTCTTATGAATATGAAGACACCCTCCAAACAAGTGAATATATTGGGAACAGATGCCCTCATACAACATGACCTGGTGGTTTTGCGTTTACCCATCGTGTTAATGAAGCCACTGAAGAGATAATCGAGGTCTCTTATGGTTGAACGAAAAGATATGTTCTTTCGACGCTCTATAAATCGAAAAAAATCTATTAATTATTATTACTCGTTATATAAATTAAAATGGACAGATAATGTTGTGTAATATACAAACACAAATTGATTTGTTAGGTCTCTAGACCAGTAGCAGTGAGTATGAAGCATTACATAATGAAGAAATTAGGGAAACAGTTTGTTCATTAATCATTTTATTAAATAATGACAAGTGATGCAATTTTTAACTGGTCTGTTGAAGTACTTTGATTGGTTTAGTCAGCAATAAGTAATTTTAACACACGTTTTGACTATGCAAGCTTGAAAAACAATTCAAGCGAGCTGTTTCGTTTCATAGCAAATCATCAAAAAACCAATCCATCAAATCTATGAGATTTGCGCTTTGGCTAGCGTCCAAAGGTCGCTTTTTCCCCCCCCATCCGTCCTAAAAACTCACCTTAATTACAATTGCGTCAACCGAACCGAAACGCACCTTATAATTACCGCAGACCAAAAAAAAATCGCGATCGTTTTCCACGAGGGTACCCGACCTATCGGAAAATGATTAGTCATACACAGTTGCATTAGCGACCGAGAAAAAATTGATTCAAGGTGGCTACGGCAGCATTCCTCTGTCGGTGCACTAGACACCAGCAAGGGACGTTGCACTCCCTTTTTTTAAACTCCCTTTGCATCGGGATCTAGATTTTGTCGTTCTCGATTCGCCTGTGGTGTTAATGACGCTAATTAAAAAAGAAAACCTCCTCTCATCTATCACGTGCTGACATTTAGGATGTTTGCAGGACGAATATGTGTAATTCGTGGCTTGGATGTTAAATTTATGCGGATTTTGCAATCGTGCCGATGGTTTCGTAAAGTTATTTGGTACGATACCCATCGGCACGCCAGTGTTTTGATAAATGTATTCCTCCAAAATTGCATACAAACGATGGCTAATTTTTAGGCTGTTCCCAAAAACATTTTGGCTCTCAAGATGCCTGTTCCTCCATTTTGAAAAGAAATACGCTCATGTTATGAGAGTTTTTTAAGGAAAAATGAGTAATATTCACAAAGACATGACTAAAAGTGGAAGGTAAAAAACATTAACGAACTGTAACATGATCCAAAAAGCTAAAGTCGTGATTCTTCGAGACTGTCGTGGGTATCCATCAGTATGATATCTGAACTTGGTGTAGTTATCAATCTTCATCATAGCTTGAATATTATTAGTAGGATGGGTTACACGACTGTTACGCCTGAAGAAAAGCTGATTTAAAAGATTTGGATAAGGATTCTGATTTTTTTGGCACAAATTATGACTGCACTTGGGTACACTAGTCACTAGTTCACCAACCTATAGCCACAAATTTTTGGGGTGTGAGGAACATAGTTCTTATAGAATATATGCTAAAAGACACTATGATAAACGTGAAAACATTGAAGGTGCAGGTTTACGAAACTATTTGAGAAGACCATTTTAATGGAATAATACTTCTTGATGGAACTTGAAACTATTAAAGTCTTTCCTTGTGAAAGAAGTGAGAAAAACTAGAAAACCACAATGATGAATGATAACGGACTGGAATCGTTTAAGAATCGACATATTTATAATATAATATCAGAGGCGAGCGGTTAAAAAAACAGCCTTTTCTTCTCAAAAAAGCTGTCCTTGAGCTCAAGCTAATAAATACATCAGTTCTCAAGAACAGCACAATATCTTCTTTAAGTTATTAAAATTTTGTTAGTTTAAGCCTAAGTTTTCCTACAACTGTTGCTCAAAACGTATATGTTTATGAGTAGGTTATTTACAAACTTGAATGATTCACAAAATAATTAGCCACAGGAGCGATTCGTTGGGAAGATTTTACAATCGGATCGTTTATTTTAAATTGCTGGAAGTGAGTCACTTGTTCGAGGAAAAGTTTAGGTAAAAATCATCTCTGTGTTAATTAGTTCATTGTTTTAGGAGTTTATAATTGAGAGTCAAATAAAAACGCGTATTCCCTGTTCTGTTGATTGAAAATTGTTGAAGCAATCAATGTTATATTCGAAAGGTCACAACAACCCGTAATTATTTTAATTCCGACAGAAATGAGAAAAGTTAATTGTTTCAGTAACCGTAGCATTTACGTAACAACAAATGTATACTTGAAACAGGAATCAAAAGAATGAAATCGTGTTTAGAAATCGTTTAAAATCGTGAAGGAAGAAACTGCGATTTTGAAAATTAAAAAGACTAACCTCATCAGTGCCCCGAGGTGTGTTGGTTTAATCCAGTGTTAATCCAAAAGTATATTCACGTCACATCGCACCGAACACTATGATTCGTGAAAAAATCGTTCTCTGAGTGGCGCGTGTTTCCCTCTCGAACCACCTGTCGTTACTGAGGTTGGAGTAGACGCGCTCCGAAGCACAGGTGAATGGATGCATTTCTTGTCCGGTGTGGAATTTCGAAGATGGCGTTAGAGAGTGGTCCGGGAGGGATTTCGAAAAAATTGAGTCAGAATGTGATCATCGAGAGAGGAATGGGGAAAGTGTATTATTTCTTCTATCAGAATGTCGTCTTAATGTTGTGTGGGGTCAAATCAATATTTTCTAAGGTATTTACCCATAACTACCTTAGTTCGGAATAAAAATATGAGGAGACTATCACGTGTTCTGGTAAAACAATTTTTGCACTGGAGACTTCAATGATAGATGGAGACACTAAAATGACTTGAATTTATTAAAGCAAACACAAACGCCTATAATCGTTTATAGTTGCTGGGTAGTTTTTACAAAATGTTCAAATATGTCATACTTATTTATGTAAAATAATCAGCTCTGTTTAGATTGTACGTTAAAGAGGTATTAATACCTGATAAAGACAGTAACTATACCACATACATCAAAAACCTTGCTTGCAGGTAAAATTTCAATAGTATAAGTTATTGTTATAATCGAGTTTATGACCCCCTTTTTTACCTTCTATGTCTAGGAGATATCAACTACTGATAATCCTGCTACAATTAAAATAACTGCTGATAATTGCTAGTGATTTTCACACTGTTTATGAGTCTTAATTATAGTTTACTTACAGTTTAGTAAAATAGACCAAAAAACCTATTCGCAACACAGATAAAATTTGAGCGATATAAAGTTATTTTCATACTCGAGTACTTACTTATATGAAATAATATAAGGAGGTTAGCAATAAACCTAAAATATCGTAGAATTTAAACTAGTTAGTTAACCTTCTTGTTTATCAAATTTCCAGCTGTATTTCGATTCTACTTGACTTACATTCTGCGTCTAAGAGATATCAACGATGGATAAAGGCACCGACCCTACAAATAATCATAATCATTTATGGCCATTCCCAGATCATTTGTCCACATCTGTGTCGGTAGTGACATATTATCATCTTCATTAGAGTCTAACAAGTCATCTTTGGTTTTATTTCTTGGGGATTGGGGCTTGCTATACTTTGTAAAATATTTTTGTTGGACGCTCCCTTGACCGTCCTGCAGTTACTCCTTTGCTATTTCCTCTTCTTTCTTCCTTTTTTTGAACGATTGAATCTGGCATTTTTAGGGACACGTGGTATAGGTTTGTTGTAGACTTATGCACTACATACACATATACATACACATACAATCCCTATTTTACGGCCATATACAAAGTCTGATATGTGAGCTTCTTTTTCGGAAGATATCACAAGGGGTCAAGCATATTTTCTCATCTGTTTTGATGAGAAGGAAGCTTGTTCTTTTTAATATGATCAATAACTCTTTGAAGAAATCCATTCCACCACATCTTCAATGCCAGAATTTGCATTGTTCTCATTTTTAAGCAGATTAAGTTACGATCCAGCGACTGTCGCACGGTTCCGAGAATTGGAATCCGATTTTTCATTTTCCGCGTAATTCTAACCGCCTCCGACCATTCGATACTTCCACGTTTATTAAATCTACCAAGGCCACAAACAAGAACGCAATAATAATCACCCTTTCATATAATTCTTGCGCAATCTGTTACATAACTACGAAATGTCCCGTTCTAGACAAAACTGAAGAACCAGCGAAAGTTTGATTCAAAAGAGCCGGATTTTTTCAGCGACCCACAACATCTTGAAGACCTGCAAGCCTTCCCATTGTGGAACCCAGGAAGCGATTTCGATTTTTGCTGTTAGTATCGCAGGTGTTACGACGGTTTTTACTTTTTAACGTACAGCATCAAACGCCATATGGCGTGTAACTGACTCAGTTACGGTATACGTCTCGGAGAGATTAAAATGCTTTGCGGAGTTTTTCGCGAACTATGTTTGCTGGATAATGCCGACCGGTAGCTGATGTTGCCGAGTTTATGTGAATTTCAAATGCAGACTTGCCGGGGAAGCCCTTGATTGAACTACAAACTTATTGGAAGAGACTTACTTACGTTACTATTTGTTTTCCCTATTTTTTACTAAGGTAAGAACAGTATGCTTGTACTATCTACAATAAATTATAGTATTATCAACTAAGCCCGTCTGGCAACGTAGTCTCAGTGGCGTTATGGTTATATAATAGTGGAATCTTCCTTCGCAGTGCTAATAGAATTCTATCGCTTATAGGAAATTGTATTCAAACTCCACTGAAAATAAAATAATTAAAAACCACACTCTGGTGCTTTGAAAACGAGCGAAGCGTTTGACAGCCCCAATAAGAAGAAAAAGACAGTGAGATCTCACTATACAGAAGTAAATGTCAACATGACTAGAGTTGAGTAATTAAAAATGCCATAGCAAACAAGGAAGTGGTCCTATTAAGTAATCAGAATTGACTATCACTTCTTGGTCAATTCTAAATTTGCCTTTTATTTCCCCGATGGCCCGATGTTTGTCTAGTGTGCACACAGACGTGAAAGTATTGTTGGATGATTGCGATGGACGGTCACAATAATTGAGTTTACTTTATCTCGTTTGCAAAGGCGATTTCTATTCCAATATTTGTAGTCCACAAATGGAAGTTGCATAAACTGAATACACCAGTTGAATACGTGATGATGTTCAGCTTTAAAAGCCACATGAGTTCCTACACCATTTTTGTCAAAATTCAAAAACGATTATTGCATCCTTTGTGGTGGCAATCCCGTCTTTACCGGGTAAAGACTCCGTAACAGTGTCCTTCGAACAATTGAGAATCCCACGTTTACTTCAAGAAGTATTTACCTAAACTATCCCCTAATTCACAAAACAGTTGTTTTCCTGCCTCCGATTCCAAATGCCGTCATTACCAAAATTGCGCTGCCTTTTCAAAATAACCCGACGTTATCGACCACACCGAAAATACGTGCACATACAAAAGCTGGCCCGTTTTATTTGGGTCACCGTCCGAAAAGATCCTAAACGACGATTTCCGCCGCAGTTTTCTTAATAGCCGCTAAAGAGCAACGGCAGAAAAGCACCCGACAAAGTGGTCAGTAGGTTAGCGTACCGATTGTTTTATTAAACATCGTCGGACAATACGAATCGGTTTCTATTTTGCAGTATCGATTTTAATGATTGTAATTGCGGCTGCAGCACGGTCTGCTTATGTTCCTGATCGTATCTTTCGATTATGGCTTTTAAAACAGTTGCTGGTTGTGTCTGTTGTGCAGCTTTTTACCTTGTTGAATTGTTAGATAGGATACAAATGTATTAAATGTGAAAATAAGTAAATAGAATATTAAATAAATGACCAGAAGGTTGTCTAAATGTATCTGAATACTATAATTACTCCTGCCATGCCCTTTTCTTGACGAAGAGAGAAGTTATTGCTCCTATAATATTATAGAAAGCAACTTCAAGAAATTTGCTATGATGTCGGTGCTTTTTTTCGACAAAACTTGTGTAGATTTCTTTAAGAAGCCAAGAAATAATCTTTGTTGCTTCATTTACTCCCTACTGATGATTTAAAAAGTTATTACACAAAATTCTACTAAGAACGTTGGTAAAGATTATGGCCTCGATATTCGTGTGATGCCGACCAGCTAACAGTGGGAATGGGCTGGGTAATAATTAAAGGTGGTAAATTGAGCTCCAGGTGATTTCTTACCACGAATAATTATATATTGTCGAATAGAAGTGAAATTCCCAAAATCACCAAAATTACTTCACTTACACGTTTGCCAGTTTCATTCCAAACGAAGATACTAAGAATTCCCAACAAATATATATTAAACAGGCTTATTTACAGCTGTAGTAAAATACTCTACATCTATGAAGACTAAAGTTTAAATTTAATAATTTGATTCGTTATATATATATAGTTAAGTATAATTACAGAATTGGCTAACGTTTACGTAAACGCCTCACATATATACATGTAATAGGTAATGATTTTTTTAAACAATCTCAATAATAATCATACAAAAAAATACAGTTCCTCTGAGTCCAAATATATCTAATAATTTTGTATAACTCTAACTAAACTATTGAACAAATAAAAGATAATCAGAATTTAGATTCAGGGACCCTGCAGCACTTATTTGAATCCTTTTTCTTTTTGATAAGTCTCCCAAATAAAGATATATAACTGTCTGACCTACTTTTGACACTGTCACAACTGACGCTGTCACCTCGAAATTTCCTGAATTCTTTCACAAGTCTTCTACTGGCAAGAAATGGTAAGGTGCAGTAATTTTGTGCCAACCCTTGTACTCCAACCACCAGTCAAACCAAAACAATAATACGGACCAGGACTAGGACTCAAACAGTGAAGAAAAAAAAATAAAACTGGAACAAGAACCCTAAAAGAAATATTATGGCTTAATCTTTTCACTAAAATTTAGTTGTCATACCTCTATTTTGAGGGTTCCGCAATTTTAGTAACTTCAACTTCAATAAAATAAGGTACAGCTGCCAACAGAAAAACAAAATTCCAGCTGTGGGTAGGTAAGAAGACCAAATCAGTATCTCTCTAACACAACTCCAAATCTTCTTTCTAAAATAAAAAATCTCAGCAGAATCCCAATTAGGCAAGTTAATTTATACTAACTTTTGCTGGATAATTCGTTTCTCTGTTGCTATTTATGACAATTTTTTTTTGTTTCCATGGAAAAATGATTTCCAATTTCATGGCTGACCAAATTTGACTTTATATGTAACTAGGATGAATTTGTACTGTAATAAAGTCACTAAAAAACTCAAGAGTAAGGCAGTCACTTCTATCTGCAATTGTTCAAGAAAACTAATAGACTCGAGACTTGTCCGAGATAATTCAACAAGTTATGCAAGAGAAAGCGCCGAGTATAACCCCGTGTGTTCTAACTACGGCAACCCGATACTCCTGGAATAAATCACTAGTAATTTTCAAAGGCAGGAATGCGGCGTGGATACGGCTACATAAATTTAATCCCAGCAGGATCGACAAAAAAAAACTGGCTAACGGTCCGGTCCTTCTAGCCCATGGTGCTTTCAATTCGGTTTGTAAGGGACTGCTCGAAAGATTAGTGTCGTAATTGTGGGTTATAAATGATTTAGGTGCTGTTAAATGGGGGCTAGGTTTGAGGACCTACGAGAAGAGTATCTAAAGAGAAGATATTTTAATTGCGATTTGATAGAAGACGTATTCAAACAGTAACTTACGACTTACCTTTAAACAAGAATTTCTCGAATCTATCACACAGAAAAATTGTTTCTTGAAAAAATACTATTGAAAGATTTGCTATTATTTATTTAAAACTAAAAACTCCTATATTCTCTACAAACAAAATTATGACCTCTTTTCTCAAAGCTGTAATATTGTTATTATTAATGTCTTAATTGAACTAGCTTTTTGTTTAGTTTGATTCCCAATCTTTAATGGCTGCTAATGTAGGCATGATCTTTGCTGTACTACAACATGAAGTACCTGCTCTACTTCAGTAATAGTAGTAAGTACTTAACTCTGCTTTGAAGGTAAACATAATTAAAGAACGGATTAATTCCATCAATAGGCAAAGGTCTGGGATTCTTTAAAAAAACAGTATGTGCTTATTTTTATGTGTGACACTCATTTATTTAAATGCATACAAAAAATCGACGATATTAAATAGAAAACCTATCAATACCCCCATGATCATCCATAATTCCCAATTACCGGCAAACTACCTGTTTGGTATGCAAACTGCTGGAGTTTTCTCGTGTTAATAGCAATAAACCTGCAATCTCTAACATGCTTATACTTTCACCTGGCGAATAACGACTTCGATATCACCAAATTAAAATTGAATGGTATATGAAAACCACTTAGAACGTCTGTTGTTCTTTTGTTGCAATGTTTGCACTTTCTTTGCCTCGAGTACATTCTCACAGCTGCTTTCATGCTGTGTTTGGACAACAAATTGAGATGCGGTTTGTGATTTCAGTTTTGAAATTTGAATTGTGCTTTTCTCGTCAACCTTTAGTAGCGTCCTCAGGTGGAAAAGGACAAGAGGAAGTCCATCTACAGATACCCGAGGTTGAGGCCACCGAGTCTTCTTAAATCCAGAGGTCTCTCCTGAGGTCAACCGGACCACTTGCAAACAGCACACGACATTTTACAACCATTGACACAAATCAGTCTGCACCTTGACTAACACGATATTTTTCAAGCTATTGGAAGGTACAGCTAGATTGGTCAAGGCGATTTAATAAAATGCAGTAACTGAATCTCTCTGAGGAAAGATGCAACAGCATGTGTCACGTGGGAAAAATTAAATCCAAATTATCCCGTCAATGTTTTCTGCGGCCGTGACTGAAAAATAAACTTGATTTATCCTGGACGCATCGTAAATCTAAAATGAGTGATGAGCTGATGGTTAACGGTACAGCGCGGCACAAAGCGTGATAATTTCTTGGGTAATACGACTGAAGAGACGAATCACTTGATAGCTTTGACTGCAAGTTGTAGGATTATTGATTGCAAACAAATTGATTTATTTCTCCTCAAACATACTCTACATTTTTCATTTAAAAATGCAAAAGCAAAAGCCAACATTGCTTTCGTCTAAAGGTTGCAAACGATTACACGCGGTTTTCGACGTGTGTTACACTTACCTGTCAAGCGCTTTCTCACTTACGAAATAATCACAAATACCACGGAAACTGGGGCCTTGACATTTCGCTTATCTAGCGAGGTAAAGAGAGCATAAAAATTGGATTACTAAAAGGTGGCAGGATTATATTTAGAATTAACGACATTTTGGAAACTAAATCATAAAATTTGCATAGACACGAACAAGCCATGAGAAAGGCATTCAATTTTTCTATAAATCTTATAACTATATTGCAGAAAGCGTTAGAACTAAGACTGTATCTAGGGCACTTTTAAAAAGACTGAAATATAAGCTGAAAATTTGTCTTCAAAATCAGCGATCTGTGGGATTTAGACCTTCAAGAAATTATTAATCGATATCGGTATTCAAAGAAAACTGCAACTGCCTTTAAACTCCCTGGTTAAAATGAAATCAAAATTTTGGCATACGGGAGTCGCTGCAAGAAAATTCTCTGAGCCCAGGCTCTCAGCAAAGTCCCAAAATTTTCACGAGCAGAAAAAGTCTCAATGAAGAGCCTGAAACTTTTTTTTTACTAAATTGCGAGAGATCTAAGAACTATAAATACTAATTACTTTATAATTATAGCAAAAGGTTTGGAGAAGCCTAAATTCGAACAGAATTTCATGGTCTGCTTGTTTGTTACTCCATCTATTGGTGTTCCTGGTTAGAACGTTATCCACTCATTTTCAGTCTTGTCAACTTTATAATTATCGTAGCTGTCTCAAACGTTCTGTATCTTTTGATGATGGCTTGCATTTTTGACTTAATTCAGCTTTGGCATTGATTTTTAATCCATCTGCATCAGTATATATGAGTGTATTTGTATAATTTTCCACAACACCAAAAAGACTCTTCTTTAATTTCAGTTTTTAAATCAATCTTGTACTAACTTTTTCCCCTTTCTAGTTTTTTTGGCGTTGTGTTGGAATTTAGTTTGACCAAGTGAATATTGGACTTCTTATAAGCTGGAGATGTATCGTCCAGTTGTATTTTTAATTTACATTCATCATTCCTGTTTCTTATTATTCGTAATGGACGACTACATATATTGTGGATTTTAAGTATGTTTTCTTTACGTATTTTCTTTTATTGTGAATTAAAAAATATTATAAACTTCTCTGATACAAAGTAAGTACAAATTGTTTTAAAGAAATATGCTTATATGCCTCCAAAATGAGATCAATCTTTAATTTTTTACACACATTATTAATTTTACCATAAGCAAAGATATTAATACACCAAATACTGTAAGAGACATCTGTTTTCCAGCAGCTCAGATTGTTTAATTGTGTAAAAGTGTCTTATAACTACCTGTCGCAAAGGTAGATACCTGAAAGTTTAGTTGCAAACCTCAATGAAGGTAATTTTACAGGGGGCAGTAGGAATCTTGCTTTTCTGTAACGTTTGTAATGCTAGTGAGCAAATGACGTCTAAAAGTATGACATAAAAATCATTATATCGTTTATTTAAATAAAAGAGAACATTTCAAAAGTATAATCATTTATTCATTAGATATTTTTTTATCTCAATAAAAGTACAAAATTTTAAGTACACTTCAAAAACGACACTTGAGCGCATTACACATTAGTCGAGCTTTTATAAAATATACATTTTTTCTTACTTTATCTATAAGGCACATACAAAAATTAACCTAAAGATACAATTCCATTTAATGGTTACAATAAATTATATTAATTTCCAAGAAGAGAAGTAAAAAAAAATCAGCACCACAAAGAATTCCGGATCAGGAGGGAAAGATTGCACGATTACCTAGTAGGGGTGTAAGCTGGCTATTCCAATCCTGCCCCCATTTGAGACAGTACTATTAGTTCTGTGGAGCATCTCATTAAAATGCTTCACGTTCTTTTTCTCAACCCTAAGCTTGGGTTCTGCATAGCTATGCCTATAACCAGCGGCGTTTTTAACCTTCTGGTTCTTCGCAAACTTAGTATCGTATTTAACATCACCAATCTTGTCCAAATCAACAGAAGACTTTGAGTAGTACGAGTCCCTTTCCAGATACCTGTCAGATTCCGGTAATTCATCTCTGTAGTTGCCATACTCGAGGTAAGACCTCCTTTTCAACTCTTTAGCTATCTCGCTCGAGTTCTTTCGATGCTCATCTTCGATGAGATTGAACATGGATCTACGTTTTGGGTCGAACTTATCGCGGTATCTGATCTCTTCAGAATGTACTGACCTGGGCGCTGCTTTAGGGCGCTCTTCTTCATATCTCCTACTAGACTCGTAATTGGGGGGATACAGTATACTCTCGTGACGCTTAAGGAAAGTCTTGTCCTTCTGCAGCGGTTCCTGTTTTCTTAACGTTCTCTCTTCCCTTCGTTCCAATAGCAGAAACTTCTCCTTGGCGTCTTTAAATCGATCTCTGGGGGAAACGGCTAGTTCAGGAGAGGGGCTTCTTTGCCTCAGCTCGGGAGGTCTCCTTCTCTCCTCGATCACATCCTCTGAACACCTAGAMCTTTGTCTCGAGATGTACCGGGGGTCTTCTCTATACCTTTGCTTGTCCGGTACGCGTTCTTCGGGGTATCTCTGTCTTGTTTTCGGTATAGGATKGTATCTGTTATCCTCCAACTCTGGCTCTTTATTATATCTTGTCCTGATCCTATCTAGAGTCTTCTCTCGACTACAGTATCTTGTGTTCTCTTCAAAACCATCATCGTCGTAGTAGCGACTTTTTGGTTCCGATCTGTACGGTTCTTCCTTGTTATACCTAATCTTCTCTTCCTTTCTGTAGTTTTTATAGTCGTCTTCGTACCTTTGTCTCTCTCGGGATGGTTGTCGTTCCAAGTACTTCTTTTGCGTGTCTTCGTGATGGTACTGTCTTGTTCTTTCCTCACTGGATCTTTTGTATTTAGGCTCGAACGTAACTTCTTGTTTATTGTACTCTGGTTCTTGATGCTTGAACGGTCTTGGAAGAGTTACGTGAGAACTGGACGTGATTAAATAGTGGCTGGGATCTGCTAGAGGTTCTGCACTCCATTCTTCATCTGAAAAGGAAAAAATGGAGTGTTAGACGCAAATAAATAGCTTTGCCTTTAGCAGACTTGACCTGAAATAAAAAGCAGAGCAAACATAACATCTAAGAGTAAATAAATGATTTAGTATTGTTTTACATATTCCCTATTTCTAATTAAAACAATCCTGCTGTTACTTTAGCTTAATTACATACAATTATTGTAGGGAAAACATTAAGAATGTATATTCAATGCCTACCAGCAAAATAATTATATAGACAGAGAGTATTTCTAGCAAATGATTTGTTATTAAAAACAATTTGGAGAATTTGGAGTCCTGTTTCAAAAGCGTTTAAAAATGAGGTGTTTTAAAATAACGATTACCTCTAGCGATCTGTGGTTATAAGAATTAAAATTAGAACTGTTAGGACGCCGATTTTTAAAGAACTATATCTTCAAGTGCAGACGCTATAGATGTGGATGGATCAATTTTCAATTTTGAATACATTTCATTACAATTTATCATGATTTGTTCCTCAAGGCATGTATGGCTCTCCAATTTTCCAGTTGAGAGGCTTTTTCCTTCCCGCTTTGAAGTCACACGTGCAGAACTGTGCTACGTGAGCTCATCGTATTCAGGTGACGATAAAGCAACAAAAAACGCCAGCTAACGGTGGTTTTCGCCGCTTGCGGCATACGAATAACGAATCTCGACAAGCAATCAAATAAAATTAAAAGTAATTTATAAAAACGGCGTGATTAGCATTTGAGATGGACGGACATCCTTGATTTTGCTGTAAATGATGTAATGAACACTTTGGGAGCTGCAAAACAARCTGAATTATGTAAGAGAGCGTAATTATGAAACGCGGGGGCATGAATAAACAAGACGTTTMAAATCGTGTTGTTTTCTTTCACATCTCATCGRCTGATCAGACCTCGTTCACTCCTGTACGGATTCAGAGCCCCATTCGCGAAAGATCTCATCTCAAACTCGTTTAAATTCCAATATCCAGTTCCGATACCGAACTGGTAGGAAGATGCTGAGCCGCCGCGTCCTATTCGAGTCATGGGGTCAAAAAATTAAGTCGGCTGAAAAAACTCGCTGTCCAAACAAGTGCAGTTTCGTAGCAGGGTCTTCCGCATGCATGTTCCACAGCCTTAGGCCGTCACCTGTGCTGCGGCCTCACCCATCCACAAGCTGGGTCGTCCGAACATCGGAGAAACTTGAGGAATGTTGCTCGGGGATTTTGTCGAAGAATTTTGAAGACCGTACTGTACAAACTTGAATGGCAATCGCTCAGCACGTGAACACGACGTCAGAAGGCTAGAAGCTTCCAAAACATGCTTACTTAAGTTTCTTTCTCTGTCTTCTGCCATTGTAATCCTTATTTTGACATTCCACCTTTTCTTGGCCTTCTTCTGTCCCCCTCTCGTCTCCCGTACTCATAAGTTGCCAAATAATCTTAATCTCTATCTTTTACGTCGTTCAAAATCTGTTCCACTTTTGGTTCTTCTGTCATTGCTTCATTTCTACTTTAACACTTCTCTATTCACTGCTTCGTTAGTGTCCAACTTTTGCAGCCATAGATTTACGTTGTTTTATACGCTGATATATTTATTCTCTGGGTATTTACTACTTATTAAAAATTTTTAATGTGTAGTGTAGTTTTGTGGCTTTTTTAACCTTTTTAGTGATTTCTGAGTCGTTACTTCCATCCTTTTGTACATTACACTTAAGTATGTATATGGCTAAATTTGTTCAACATTCTTATTATTGATGCAACTGATATCTTTTTTTCTTTTTAGCATAAATGGCATCAGTTCTGGTTTTCTACACCCCCTCTAAAAGGAAATGTGATTGACAACCCTAAACTCTTATATTTTTGGTCCTTTTCTAGTTCTGTTGTCGTAAGATAAGTGACAACTGAAAGCTGTGTATTGTGCTATGTCATGTTAATTTTTTCGAAGCTCTATATAAATAAGTAACCTTAAATAAAAAAGTCAAACCCTTGAATGATATCATCGAAAAAGACTTGGTAAAAGTAGTGGAGACTTTAGATGCTAAATGTAAAATTTGCAAAAGTCTCAAAGGGGTGGAACAGGTCAAATAAGTTAAATTATTACATACCTACACATTCATACCATTCAAAATTCAATACCATCAAAGGTGATTGTACAAATTTCGATTTCAAGTAGATTTAGATATAAAAAAAGTACTTGATTTATAAACTGTGATCAAAAAATTCCACTTGAAATCGAAATTGTACCTATATTGTTGATGTCATTGCATTTTGAATGGGGTATATGTATCTAATAATTTCAAGAGTTGACCTTTTCCACCCCTTTGATACTTTGATACCCTTTAAGAACTAAGGTCTGTAGCATTCTTACCAATTTTTTGTGGTGTCACTCAAGGGTGTGTACATGTAAGTACCCCTTTAAAAAATACTATTTTGTATTTAACGTAGTTTTTGGTGTACAGAACGTTAAAAAAATATTCCTGCCATCTGCTCACTATGCTAAGGAATATTGTTCAATAACTTGCCATCTTTTGATAATATATCTGTTTGTTTATAGTGTTTGCCTTTTCTGGTGATTTTTACTTTTAGTTAAGGTAACTATCTGGCTTCATTTGCCTCCGAATTCTTTCTAGGTTTATAGTCTCCTGTTATGCCTTCCTTTGCTATTTCTTTAGCTTTTGTTTTCCTGGTCTCCTCCAGACAAAACCATCGACCATTAAATATTGAGGTGCCACGCTCTATTGACACTTTCGACCAATAATATTAACATTTCGATTGTCTGCAGAGGACCTTGATGTCCGAGTTTTATCTCCGTTTAATGGACGTCCATTGTTGAGTTCGGCAACTCTCCATTGTGTGTATCGCAACCGTGTCACGATGTCAAAAACGCCCGATCACATTCATGTGCATAGCGCAAACTTTCTACTATTAGTTTCCCATAGCAGTGTGCGCGTAAAAAGATCCCGAGAAGGAGTGTGGCATACATTGTTCAACAGTGAGGTAATCAAGGAACAGTTTTGCTCCTCGAATATTTCGATTGCTGGAAAGTGGCACTGCGGTCGWTGTTTGATTTAAAATTCGTGTTACCAAATAGTTGTTTGTTGCTCAACGCGAAAAAGACACGAGAAAGACCGTAACACCGTGAAGATCTAGCGGTAAATTTGCCCCTCTATCTCTCGTCTGTATTCGAAAGTTACGCAACTACGATGTCTTCTCGCCGGATTCATAATTAAAAATTAAAACGTATATTCATTCTGACTCGGGGTCGACCTCTGGCACGCTTCCTAAAAGTAGCTTCCTGGTATAACTGTTGTTGAGTTGGCTTCCGGTGTCACTATAGAAAACCTCTCTTCGGATATTAATATTTTTGGTTTATTACACCTGTAAAGGCTAGTAATTACACGTATAGGGCTTTCCAACTATCTCCGACTTTCTCTTCGGCGCAAGAAGGAATGCAGCCTCCTCGAGAAGGTGTACTTGATTCAAGAGCATGCGCTTAAGCGTTCTAGAATTCGAGGTTCCGTCCCCAGGGAAAACATTGGAATAAGTGTTCAATTTCCCCAAAGGACTGCTCAAAAATATTAACAGTATTTGTCTTAAATCGTTTTTTATCCGCCTCAGTAATAAATTTTTCACATAAAACTTTAGATAAGGTTTCGCCTTTAAGCCCACTTTTAGCAGAAATTTTGAAGATACTTTCAAGAATGTTTGCTTTTCTTCCCACATTAAGTATTGGTATCGTTATATAGGTGATATTTTATGCCTTTTTACAGGTTTCTATGAAATTCATTTATGAAATAACAATTAATCGAATTCCATTTTTATATTTATTAACCAATCTGCTCCTTACCTATCTTTTTTATGGTACCTCTTTCTTTAAACACTTTTAGTAAAGAACTGGGTGTAATTCTCCAAATTGCATTTAATAATGTGACTTTCCATATCATATACTTTACATATCTGGCAAAATTTAAGTTTTCTTTTAGCACCATTCATGATGAAGAAGCTAAAATTTGACTGGACTTCGGGGAGGTGATTAATCACAACTGTAACTTTATGTATATCATGTTAATATGTCTGTTAAATCGACACAACATACATTACTATGCAACTGAATCAAATGATCGTCAACAGAGGTGGTTACTGAAAACATGGAGAGGACATCTTGGGCACCGAGTGGTCTGTATTCTTTTATGATTATGTTTTGAATGAACTGAGATATCTAAAATTTGTTCTGATGGAAAATGATGGAAATGTGGCTGCAGTAGGATGGGAACACCAGTCATTATCATCGTGTAGTTCCCCAATTTTTAAATGACACCTTTTCAAATCATCACAGAATAAGGTCGTGTTTAGTATATTCTGGTTTTTTCCGAAATATGTAGAATCTCACATACAATTTTTAGCAATAATGTAATTAAATATGTCAATGCAGTGTATAGGTTTAAATGTAACTCTTTTTGTTTGAATACAAAAACGAACACTTGCACAACAAACTCAAACAGCTAGCAATTATGAAACTTGTCACATAACGGCTATTGTTGCGTATGCAGTGCTTGAAATACTAATTAAGAGTACCACTAATTGGTTTCAATGACTCAGATACCATGATGGAGTACCCTGCTTCCGTTTTCAACAGTAATTCTACTTTTGAAAATAAGCAACATCAATCCATCGCGTGTCTCTTCGAAACAAAAACGCGTAAATCTCGATGAAACGGGGGCATACCGGCACCATAAGTGTACCAAAGGTTACGAACTCCGCCGATTGGTACCGTTATTGCACCTGGAATTCGTGTCGATGGGAAATTATTGTTATGCCACCTTTAATAAATCAACGAAAAGCACTTTCGTTGAGTTTTCTTATTAGAATTGCTAATCCGCTCGACAATTACCATGTCAATTCGCATCCTACTTATGCTGCGGCTTTAACACGGTTACGTTAAATGTCAGTTTGGGTAGAGCAGCGCTAGAAAGCGCAGAAGTTGACAATTTTTGGTGCAATCTACTTACCACTTGTGCTGTGGTTGTCCAAAGTGTTAAATCTCGTATCGGTATCTGGGGAATCTGGCGATGGTGGATGATCTGAACCAATACCAGAGCTACCACCGCTACTGTCGATCTTTTTAGTCCCCTTGATGTTTTGTCCAACGATGTTGGTGTTAAGACACCTCCTGAGTTCTATTCCTGCCAGATTTCCTTTTTGTCTGTGGACTGTATCATAATCCCTTGGAGGTAGCAGAATTGGCACATCGTTTTTGCAGAGTTTCTCTCTTAATTCCGCCGCTACGCTGTCGTATAACGTAGCAACTCTAGTAGTATCGCCACCGAATCTTTGAAAAACAAAATATTAGTATCGATCAAAGTACAGAATGCAAACTCACCTCTCTTCACTAGATTCACTCTCCCTAGTGGATGCACCTGTATCGCTACCTACGGAAGAATCCATCTTCTTCAACTCCTTAGGTCCCTTCAACCTGTTTTCGATCTCCAAAAACTTCTTCTGGTTCTCCGGTCTATCAGTCAAAGTTTGCAACTGCTGTTTCAGCATGGTGGCAGTATCGAAGTCGACACATCTGTAGGCGTGGACGTGCAAAGGACACTTCGTCACAGGATTGAAAAGCAGCAAAATACAGGCTACTATGTCTTCTTTCTGGTAAACACAAGTTATAGTGTTGTGTGGGATGAAGTGTTTTATGGTTTCATTCTTGGGCTTCGCACTCTTCGGCGGTTGAGAGAGCACGTTCTGGATGATCTTCATGCCCTTGTGGGAGACTTGCAGCGTCACTTTCAGTGGTTCGACTTCTTTCTCGCGTTCTTCCAGGTGTTGGATGACGGGTATCACAAATTCTTGGCCTCGAAGGCCTTTGGATTCTTTCGCACCAAGAAACCAGACGTAATACGAGGATTTTTTTATGTCCTTTCTTAGCTTTAACGCCATTTTGACAGTTCCTAGAGGTTCTAGTGTATAATCAGGTTCATTCCGTTTATTATGGCACGATTTAAGCTCTGACTTAGTAGAGTGAGTCCATCTGGAAATGAAACAGAAGCTTACTTATACCATCCTAACTAGCTGTATAACTACAATTTGTATGTGTTCGATTTTTTACTGTTTTGAATACCAATGAGGTATTCTATACATATACTTCGGTTTCTTTTTATAAAATAACATCTAGAAAACATCAGTAAAAAATAACACAGACTAGAAATAACATCCTGCATAAGCTTGCTGGTACAAGTTAGGGTGCAAGCGTAAGTGTACTCCGTACAATCAGCTCCTAATGAGTTTTTAATTTATGGAGCTACCTACAACTCGGCTACCTCCCAGAAAACCTCTGTGGATAGAAGATTTCCTTCGTGCTCCTTACACCATTGGAGATAGATGGTATTCTGTAAGTATGATATATTCAATCGACAGCTTATAGACGATCCTACAGAAAAGGTTTTTACTTGAAGCGTTTCTTAATTTTAAAATCTTCAGACAAGTTGTAAGAAATTTTATTGAAACCCTCCGGCCTTTTTTTGCAAATCTTCAAGCTGTTACGTGTTTTAGAAAACGTTTTACGCAACCTAGATTTCCTTTGCGGAAACAAGACACTCCGCTTCCTATTTCCCATTATGATTTATATGGGAAAGTTCCGCCACCCACTAACAAAAAATAACCAAACGATCCTTTGCAACGCATCACCGCTCGATTTATCTCGGTATAAAAGTCGCGGCAACAAAAGAGCGCTGCAAGAAATGTCACTACCACCTCTACAACAGCTGACATTTAGAATCGAATGCCAAAGCTAATAATTTCACTCTATTCAAGGACCCCAGCTATCGGGATTGTCTGCTTATGCAATTTGTCGCAAAGGTTAATGAACGAGTTCCATGCAGCATCCTGCAAGCTAGTTTCCCCTGCATATTAATCTCGCTATGATTTGTGGGAGGATGTGTTTTGTGTTAACTGGATGGAGACTGGTTTCGCTCGGATACGGGAGCTGGGAGCTTGTTTCAAGGTTTATTGAACGTTAATTTGGATTTCGGATCATCAGAACGAATAGATAATGAAGAGAAAGAAGCAGCTCCTTTGGTGTTGATTTCTAGTTTCAGTTGTAAACATTACCAATTTAAGTTACCAGTAGAATCTTTACTGTTATATTTAGTTAGTATGTGTAATAATAATGCAGTACCTAGTCTTTAAATGATCGTTTTAGAAAGACGTTCTATATCCTGTCTGCATGAACTAGTAATTTTAATTACTTTCTTATTGCTATACGAGGTGCTTTCACCACTAGTAAATACAGCCTATGTTTGATCATTCCCTGTCATAAACACCTAACTTGATTCTAGTGCGTTCTTTAGTCTAAAAGAACGCGATTATACATAGTGATGCAGTTATTACAAACAATACTTTAAATGCGAACTTTGGACCATTGTTTTTTGTGTGTATGATTAGTTCTATTCCGGAGGTTTTCAAATACTCTCAACTATTTATAAAGAAATTAACACCATATGAGACTGTATCTTGCTTCAGAAAGATTTAGAGCGTAGGTCACTGGTGTAATAATAATTGTTTGAAAATGAACATCGAGTAATTCTTCTCCATAAGTTACAGCAATAAATATATTCGTATAACATTAATGGCTGTAATTTAAAAATAAAAAAAGAGGCTAAAGATTTGGGGATTATATGTGATAAGAATTTGTCATTCGAAGAATTGTAAATAGAGCATATAAAAATTTAGGATTATAATTAGAAATTCATTGGCACTTTTGTAATGTTGTATAATACATATAGGAACTACATAGTTGCCTTAATATATGTGTTACACTGATGAAATTAAAAGAGTCCAAATTTTGATATTTCCTATGTTTCACCAGTAAATGAATTTGCAGATTTCAATATTCTGAAACTGTACGAAAGGCGTAAGTTAAATGACGCTATTTTCCTGTTTAAAATTATAAATAATTTGTGTGATTGTATTGATGTGTTGAGTGCAATTTCTTTCGCGGTTCCACCTTATGATATTCGTTCGCAAACTACATTTTATATTCAACAACAAAAAACGAACCTGACAGAGAACTCTCCAGTAAGAACAATAGGTGTTTTGTAAACAAACTTAATTCTTTGGACATCTTTTATGTTTCCTTTACGAATTTCAAGAATTCTGTTAAAACAAATTTACGTTTAAATCAATTTAGTAAGGTAAATATTTTGGTATCTAGATTTGGTATTGTGTGGGCTATATAAACTTGATTTTTTTAAATTGTAATCTGTAATTGGGTAAAAACGCCTGTTGATTACATAAATAAATAATGTGTAGCAGATATGGAGCATTGCAGCCMCAAAAATATGCAAAATAAACCACGACCCAACGTCTCCATCTCATTGCAATTCAAGAATAGCACCGCCCCTTCCATTTAGTCCATTCCAATCCCACAGAACTCATGCATGTGCAAACGCAAGACAATGGGGGCCCACATTTAATAATGCTAACTGGAAATCGCGGTGCGACCATTTCCTAATAACGTGGGACCCACACACATGCTTTGTTACCGTTATGTTTAAATAATCGCCGCGTAATATCCCACAAAACGTCAATTTTTTCTTCCAGCGGGTCCAATTAACCTTAATACCCAGTTGATGCAACTGGAATTTGCGTGCGGCTCGAGAGAGATCACGTTTGACGAGATTATGATATTTCAACGTGCAAACAGACCTTCCAAAGTAGAATGTTAAAGGAGATTACAGACCATTCGCTTATTTTGGGCCCTAGCTACAAGAAGAAAGGCGCAAATGTTTAAAAAAGCAGCGAAGTTGTCTAAAATGATAACATTTCATCGAACCGGCGGTAGTTTCCCATCGATGTCTTCCGCGCGGCCATCCGGCTTTCTAACGCACATATTAATCGAGGAGAAATCATCTAATTTAAAACCAGACCGCCATGGGCTAGTCCTACGAAGGAGGCAGCCCATATCCCATTGTTGACAGAGAAAGTAATACTCAATTAAGCCCGGTATTCTTTTCGTACACCGGCCAAGGTCCTTCGCGGTAAAATGATGTTGTTACGATTTACTGAGGATGGAGCCTTTCGCCTCTCGTAGTTCACTGACTCAAGATGGCCGCTGAAAATGGCCTGCCGCGGTCCGTTAGCCTTTTTTTGGTCATCGCGAAATTGTTTGCTCCTGTTGGTGGTTAGCGTAGCTCGAAGAATCTTAAAATTTATTAAATGTATGGCCTGATGTTGTATCACTTCCCTAAAGAAGTTGGATGCTTGGGAACTCACCATAACAATAATTTAGGTCATTTTGCTGGACGATTTTATAAAATTCCTGTTGTGTACTGATACTTGATACAAAGTTACAAGACAAAATCATCTGTAGAATCTAACAACTCTTTTTACAAGTCAAACTATAAGTTCAGGAAGCAATATTTTACAGTAAGACTGGATATTATTCTAAGAATATTCTGGAATACAAAGATGAGTACACAGTAACATTATTTATTCACAGACGTGTATCATATAGAATTTTATTAAATGCTGTACATTAGAATTATAGTTTTAAATGCGTGATTAGGTTGTATCTTATTGAAAATACAAATTCAAATTATTAACATTCTGATGGATTGTGGTAAATTTGAAAAAAAGCGGCATATTGTCATTAGAGGAGAAGTGGATGCTATAAATTGAATTCAAAGAGCATTTAACCAAGTTTTGCAACTTATTTTTCGGAGATTAGACATAGAATCTGATGATATGATATCTAAACACACAAAATCATATGGTTTCGTTTTATTTTTAATGTCGTACGTCTCTATACTTGAGCAAATCGCGTCCGATTTTGCGAACACGTTGCCATATCAGCGATTTTTCACAATTCCAGAGGCTTTAACGTGCATCCAACCATGTACCCAATTGAGAAATGCTCTAATAGCTACCCATAACCCTATTTCCACCCATATTCATCGTCGATACCATCACATATGGCGTAGAAACTAAATGTTCGTTTGGAGACTTCAACGATGGGTCAAGCGAGAAACCTCACGTTTTTGCAAATTATTTTACCCACATATCAGAGCTGGATTAACAACAAACGGGCAATATTTAATACGAATCATTTGAATTCGCCTTATTTTGTTGTGTTCTAAAGCCTAAAGCCTTCGTCAGTATCAAAGCGTGCAGAAGTTAGATATGGAATTATGACGTCAAATAAATTAATAAAATTAATCTAAAAAAAGCAATCTCGACTACATACTAAAAGCAGCTTGCATTTAGATTTGTCAAATTATGGTCATTTTAAATATCTTTAGAATTTCTAGTTTAACTTTGATCATTTGTTGAAAAAATGTAAACTATTCTGGCTATTTGAAGTGGCAATATGTTCAAATGATAATTAATGATTCTCTAACGAGAAATTTGAACTTACAGTGTCTGTATTTTTGTACTCATTAAATTGTTTTAGATGTTCATTATCCCTAGTCATTACACGAAAACTATATAGGTACGTCTGAATGATTTAAAACTGAAGTTTCATCTTTATTCTGGACTAACGTCATCTATCTAACGGTACCAAAAATTACATGAGGTAAGAAAACAATATATTTTAATATGACTAAGTGAAGAATTCATAACTAAACTTTACTTGTTTATAAAACTTTTGTTATTCAAACAGAAATAAGGATTTAATACAAATTTTTATAACTACACCTAATTATTTATATGCAATAATAATAAATTATAATTTTGAAGCAGCAGATTACTTAAAATATTTAAATAGTCTCGTGGGGGATCGAAATAGGCAATTTATGAAAATAAACAAGAAAAGAATCTATTAGTATTTTAATTTATAACTTAAATTAATCTAAAACTTCTGTTATACTTTATTAAGTTAATGTGTAGTTTTCCGGACTGATATTATTAGCATAAAGTCGTTATTAAAAAACAGTATGAAATAAAATTGTTGTTGTTAAAAGTCGACAAAAGCCAAGCTAATATTTTAAATGTTTCAGGTTTTTTATGCACCTCCAATATTATAATCGATTCGACGGTAACTGAAGATCGTTTAAGACACCTGCCCATCGTCAAAACCAGTATTATAACTGTCATAGTTCACGACCATGGCATATACAAAATCCGYTTCTTTTCCAGTGGCGATCATAAATAACATTATTAGCATGGCTAGAATTCCTCGTTTTTTCACGTGAACAATGATTCGGATAATTGGCTGTTTAACACCAGTTACGTAATAGCCGAAGCGTGTAACGTTTTCATAAATATGTAAATTTGCACACTGAAAAAGAACGCTATTTTCCGAATCGTTCATTCAAATCTCTTAAAAAGCAAACTGCACCCATTTTTGCGTAGGTCTTTCAGCAGGTGTTTCCAGCGATACCGTTAGGACATTATACGTCTAATTAATAACATAGATAGGTATGTCCATAGCCCTATGCTAAACGCATGTTCTAGTGATTGATCGGGGCGAAAAACTACTTTCGAGGTCATATATCAAATCGATGTTAACGATTTTTGTTTGTATTGTTGTGTGTGAGCGCAAAAATTTGGGACACTTCCTTTATATGAATATGTGGAACGAGTTTTTGCGGTTATTCTGCTTGTTTCACTGGGTAATTGCAAAAAAGACACGCCTCACGAGAAGGAAGACTAACGCTGCTGGTCTCGTAAAACACTTGGAATTTAGAGTAGCGATAACGAAGGGTACCACTTAGCTTTCAGACACCTACATTAGAACTGATGCTGATTAGGTTGTTGACATTGAAGCTTGATTGACTTAGATACGTTCCAAAAATAATGCAGAGAAATGAAAATGTTTGTTTATAGTTGTTACGTAGAGATAAAACAAAGACACGAAATTAATCTTAGGTCTAAATCGTACTTTTGAGCATTAGAACAAAAGGCGATTGAAAAAAGTGCATATTATTCGCAACTAAATAAAAACTTGTAGAGATGGAGTTTGGAGATGGCGTAAAACGAAACGACGCTTCTTGAAAGTGTTTCGGCACCGCACCAATGAAAGAGCCGTGACATTTAACACCTTTAACGTTTAAACTGTCCATTATTAACATCCTCTATGCCATTCTAACAAATAAAACACGATAAAATCGCCAATACACAAGTAGAACCATCCAAAACTTTTCCACTCGACCCTTATACTCGTTTTAACACACAACAACGCTACAATACCCACCAGAACAAGAACTGGACTATCCCCTGGGGGCGTAAGGAGCGTATATCCAAGAGCACAAAGGGGCTTCTATCACAAAACGCACATTTCGTCTTATATCGGTGCACAGAACTCGCGAGAACTTTTTTCCATCACAGGAGCGTCTGCATTTTGCAGCTCACAGTTGATAGGTGGTTCGACCATCACCATCTGAACAGGTAAGGCATGTCGCGCTGGCAGGACAGGTGTAGTAGGGTGCCTCAACTGAAGAGCGGCAAAACAAGAGGTGAGAGACGCGGAGGTCAAATGATTCGCGGGTTTTCTGCGACAGTTCGCGATTTTTCGGGCTTTTTCTTAGAAATTTTGTTTGTATTTTGGTGTATAATGGGTCAGAAAACAATAAAAAACGTGTTTGTGGTGCTCAAATTGTCCGGGAAGTTTTATTTATACAGATTTCGTTCGTATTTGCACAATTACCGCCTGTTTTTCCCATTTTGGCTTGTAAAAATTAATGAAAAGTTCAAAAAACCCGGGGTATACATTGCTTATGCACTATAGTGCTTATGCTGCCTTGCAATATAAGTTGCATAAAAATAAGGAGCTCTTAGTAAAAAACATATTTCTAATACTAATAATTTACATGCTCAAACCAAAAGAACAACATTTAGTCACTATTATGTATTTATAAATAAAGAGTAAAACCTAAATATAGTAGGTATAGATACTATTCTGGAGGGATTAATTAAATATATACCTAATTAAATAAAACAGGAAGAAAAACAAAACAATGTAAAATATAAGAAGATAGATATTTTATATATTTACCTGCATAAATCATATTCTTTCTTGTATAAATTGATCTCAAAACACTAAACACTAAATGTAATTCAAATTTGCATGCAGTCTGTCAATATTTTGTTTTGCATTAAAAAAATTTTGAGCCACATATACCTGTGGTACATTATTTTATTCATTCTTTGTTTAATCCCCCTACTGCAGTTGCACATTTGTGTTAAGCTACTTCTTTAGTTTTGGAATGGAAAACAACAGGGGGGAAATATATAGGCACTATACAAATATAGGTACAAACATAACAGATCAACTAATATCATCAAAAGCAAGTATTAAAGGAACATACCATCCAGATAAGAACAAACAACCAATAATCTAAAAGCCAACTGACAAAAAAGAAAGAAAACAGTAAGGAGCCTCAAGAAGACTGCACTAGGCTGTGTACCTGAAGAAAACTACTTAAATAATTGCAAGACCTATTGCAAAAATAATAAATAAAGAAAACTTGTGTCGTTCCACATCTGACAGATTTAATTGTAACATAGGAAAATGACTGATAAATGAATTTAATAGAATCCAAATCCACCGTCAAGACAGTCAAGTAAGTAGACAACAGAACTCCCACAGATGAATGATAAAAGAAATATTTATATATGAACAAATTAAACAGAATTTAAAAATCCTAAAAAAACAAAGACATAATCATTATTCCACCAGAAATAAGAACCATTACAATTTAAACAAAATGAATGACATGCCAATCAGAAATAAAATTCAAAAGAGAAACAAAGACTGCTCATTGACAAAGATCCAGTTAAGTGTTTGTGCAATAAATAATAACTAGATTATTTGAAGGTAACACTCTTATATAACATTATTAAGCAAAAAACTATCTAATCCCAAGCAATCTAAGCACTTGTGTCAATTACAATTAACGGTAATGAGTGAGCATTGAAAAATTTGTCTTTATTTCACCATTACATCATACAATAAAATAACACAAAGCTTATCGATTAAATCACAATGGTTTATGGTCAGTTTCGATCGAAAACATACTTCCTTCTAAGATATGTCTGAAATGATCAATAGCATAACATAATACAGCGATAGTAAGCACATTTAGACAACGATGATTTCCAATAGTCTTCCACGTTCTGTTGATCGTCTCTGGCACCCTGAAGTGCTGAATCGGCAGTATATCCCTCGCTCAGTCATGCACACCACATTGCAATACTAGATTTACACACACAAATAGTTCGCTGTATGTCCAACTTGGGCTTGTCGAACCTCATAGTTAGCACAAATATATCCGCACCTGTTTAGAAGATTCGTCATTTACTGCCATCACTAACGACTTCCAATTAATGAAAAGTACGAGACTTGGCATGTTTAATCGCCTTAGTTCCAAAAAGCATGTGGTAAAAATAACGGCAGCCCTGACTTGACATGCGTGACCTGGAACGTGAACGTCGTACGTTACAGAGTTCTTTGACCATCCCTGTTACTAGCTATTGCAGATGGAAAGCAAGCATATCTTGGTCAGTGCTAGGAGGTGGTGCTGGAGTAGTGCATGTACCATTCATTGTACCGTTGTATTACCAGTTCTGATAAGTCCACGTCAATACATGAAGCACTTGCTTTGGCACTCATCGCAACCATAACGTCTTTGGCACCTCGTCTGCTACTTTATTGCCAGCAAGGGACTTTATATGTCACACTAGTTGGGTGAATTATCCAGAGAACAATGACAGAACTGTATCTCGGCGCTAAAGAGAACTTTGCTCCGTTGCAGTGCAGTGGACTAATTGTTTTTTTGCTAATTTGAACTCCTTGTGCAGTTCGAAGGCAATATTAAGTTGAAGTACTGCTGGTCTGCGTCTTCTTAATGTAGCAAGCACAAGAAACGATGACCGACAGCAGGAGAGACGTGGAGACATTTCTTTTTGGGCGTTCTTCATTGGTGCTGTCCGTGGCAATGGATTGTTAAATCAATGAACTCAGCTTCAATGCTTCATACTTAATGCCTTGTGTAAAGTTCCTAAAACGTCCAATACTTCCTGATTCACCTGATTCCATTGAGTTACATGCATTCCTACCTCGATTACGGATGTTTTTTCCAGTCATTATGAGATATATCAGGCAAAACTAAAGCTTATTGATTAAATAATAACTGTTGTATCATAATTCTACCAGTATTAATTTTTAAAATTGATAATTTACACTAAAAACGTTTTAATAACAAAATTCTAATTCCTGTAGAGGTTAACTTATTTATTTGACCTACTAAAGGATGCGTGGAACTGTGAAAAATACGAAACCACCAACTTCGAATTTTATTTCACAAATATCACTAGACAGAATTTTGTCACCAGATGTCCGCCCGGATCCGAACGGAAATCCCCATAAGCGCAATGTATAATTTCAAGTTCTGGTATCAGGAGCGCAGAAGTGCGCATGGGTATTTGTCACCAGATACAAGTTTAGAGCAACAGTTGGTACTAGTAGCTACAATAACCCACTAGTAGATCATTCGAACGGTAATAATTGACACATTGACAGGACAGTCAATTTTTCAGGTTATCAGAGGTTATGACTATGGATTGACGATTTTGGAAATGATTTTGAAATAAAACGCAGTAATATCGAAAGTAGCTGAGGATTTTGATAATCTGTATCAAGGAACAAGTCCCGCAATACCAGTACGAGCCATACAAACGCGTATGTGCGCTAAGTAGCAAAACATGCACTACTTACATTGCCGCGTTTAGCACTCGGACATAGATATTAGCATAATGAAAGGCATTAAACAGTTACCTTGTACTCTGTCTATTATATAAGTGATTATTATTACATAGGAATCTTACTCCTGCGTTTGAACACACAGTGTTCGCACTGTATTCGAAAAATTGTATCCTACTTGTCTACGCTTATGGCTTTTGGTCATTCGATTCTGTCTCATTCGGCCAGTAAATGGAAGGGTCGAACAACTGTGTGGTGTAGTACTGGGTAATTGATTATGTAGAAGTATACAATTCAACAGCGTGCAGGAACGATTCGAATTTACCATGAAAATGAGCGTTCAATTGGCCAGACGTTTCATGTGTTGCTATAAATTAATGGTAAACATAGTCTACCAACGGAATTGGGTATTTACCATTGTCAATGGAACTTTTTTTGCCGTTACTGGTCAATCATATTTACAGGAACATTGCGGGATATGTGAGTCCAAACTGATAAATATAGATGTAAACAGTGTACTCTTTCAACAAGAGTGTGCTACTTGTCATGCATCTTGTGAGACAATCGTCTTATTGCATTTATATTTTCTGAATCGGCACCTCGAGATCTATCTCCCTGAATTATTTCAGATGTTTTGAAAGTTTTGCAAAAATCGCCATTTTTTCTGACCAAAAGCTCTCGGACCCCAAGTTATTTACATTTTCAAGGGGTATAAAAATGAAAGACGTAAATAAAGTTGTTGATGTTTAACAATATAATCGCAACCTCGATAAAAGCATTCAAAAATATGACAATGTGACGTCATATGTTCAGTTATTTACTTTACGATGCTGTTACTGCTTGCAGCGTTGGTTTTCTCTTCAAATTTATACACCCTGACACCTGTTGATTCCGCTTATCCCAAAATAAGAATCAGACAAGATACAAATACATTTATTGTAAACAGCGGTGCAAAATCATCCTCCAACACAAAAAAAAACTCCTAATCATAAAAAAAATCTCAAAATAAACACCGAATTTGCTATCTACACGTCTCAAAAGGAATGGTTACACAAACTAACACTAGGGGAGGAACAAAAACGAAAAAATGAACTAAAACTCGCACTCGGTCAATCGGACACAGCCTTGACGGTGCTGGCGCGCCTCCTGTTCAGTCTCTTGTGGTAGTTTTGAGCAAACGAGTTCACTATCGACACCACGAAGTAGAGGATCATGGCGATCACGAATTTCTCGAATATCGCCGCGAGCAGGTTGCCCCCCTTCTGTTCCACAGTTGCTGAGCCGCCCGACTTGTGAAGCTTGAGCTTCTGGCCTTCGAGGAAGGCCTTGAAGGGCACCTGCAGCTTGTGCCCCACCCACGGCACGAACAGCAACCAATCGAGGGCGGTCTTTATCAGGGTCTCGTTGAATGCGATGATCACGAACATCTTCTGGATGTGCATCTTGATGACGGCCTTTCCGATCAAGGTCGCGCCGAAGAAGGTCCAGAACGGCACCAGGAAGTGCCCGCACGTTATGCCGGCAAGGTCGAACAACGGATTCGGTATCTGAAATAAGATATTCGAAATTCTGCAATAATCCAACGTCTCGTCCATTTTATTCAAAAAAATATTAATGTGGCAAAAAGCTTTTTCCTACAATACCTAGACTTTATGGTCTTCATAACATACATAAATTATAAATTAACAAAGAATTATTAAAATAAGCTTTTTAGCATATAAAATTTTGAATGACCAAACTGTTAAGAGCAATCTGTTTCAGTTTATAGTTTTTATAAACCTTGTATATAAATATTTTTTTTATAGAGTGAAGACATTCAATTCTCTCAAACAAATCCATTCTGAAAACTACATGTTGTCTACGGAATTGTTACTACACTTAATAAAAGCAATAAAGGAAATAAATAAGTTTCTGCGGACAGCTATAAATTATTTTAAACACACCAATACTCAAAGGGAGGGAGAAGCATATAGTGACACCGTGATAATCAAAACTTAAGCACTCTTTCTGAATTAAACCAAAAAGACCACAAGAACAACACAAAATATTAAAAATTTCTACAAATCTCATGGATTCAAAAATAAATGTAGACAGAATGAAAGAAATAAAATTGTGGAAGAGAGAAGGCTGTGTGTTGTATTGGAAACAAACAAAAACTATGAGATAAACTTACACTAGCACATGCCAAGATGCCCAAGAAGCCTACTTTCGCTACCAGTTCCTCCACGAACAGTTTTCCTCTATCTAACAACGACAGATCTTCAGGGCTCTTTTGTTTCTTCTGCAGTTCCTCGAATTCCTTCAAGTCATCATCTTCATCGTCTGGGTCGACTCTACAAGAAAAAATTTAACATGATACTGTCGATTTAACATCAAAGAAGTTTTATAAACGTAAATAATAGTTCGAACAGTGCTTTCATACATACCCCGATAGTCTTGCAGCCCTAGCCATGAAATACGGTGGTAATTCTCCTAAAGCAGTGCCGGCGCCCCAACACATGGCTTCCAACCTTACTTTCGCCATTATGCTCAGTATCGTAACTGACAGTGAATCTCTCTCCGATGGACAAATGATACTGAAACAAAACGTAAGCATCTTTCAAGTTTAAACGAATAAAATACTTACTCATCGGGATACGGTGGCTCGGGAAAGTTTAACGACTCGCATTCATATGCGGCGAGCGTCACTTGAGCTATGTGCGGGCCCAAATAGAGCAAGAATGTATGTAGGCCCGTACCAAGACCCACCGATGATAGAATTCCTATAAAAAGAGGATTAAAAACGTCAAAAATTTAGCTTTTTTTACTTACCTAAACCTATCCAGTATAGACACCATAATAATTTCCTACAAACGTACTGAACAAAGTGCTGGTGTGGACCTGCAGTGTGTATTAGGACGTAAACGCCTAATACTGATAACAGAAATGCAGCTACTGTCTTCCTATATACTAAAACTCTGCAAAAACAAAGTCAATATCATGAATTTTCATTCTGCGTTACGTACTTTTCACCATATGTGTATAACAAGGTTGACACCTCCTTGATAAAATATTCTGTCGTGGTTATCGGCCTCTTCCAAAGCACGAGACCCTCTCTTTGCTTCTTTAGTTTCTGTCTTTGAGCGCACTGAGCTGCCGCTACCGACGGTGACCTGACTACATCATTCGGTATGGCTGTACTGTTGCCGTTCGCCTGTTTGGCATCTTTTCTCTTCATTCCAACGACCATCTTGTGGCCCAGTCGCTGCAACTGTACAAAAACAACTTTTAGACACTCCTGGCATTCAATAAATCGAGAAAACAACATGATAATACTACGACATACTTTAGAAAAAGCCACGGTCACCAATTCCATCGCTACCAAGGTGCTAACACATTCTAAATGGCACACTATTTGCTTAACCGTTTATATCGAGAGAAATGCAAAAAAACACACACACGAAGCGGTTTTGTGTCAGAGAAAGTTGCATAAGCGACAAAAATACTCCTGAGAAGTGTTACATACACAAAATACATTACGAAACTCAACTGTTCGTGCTTACAAACATAATAAACAAACAGAAATAATCCCAAATACGATTTTATTTGAAAACGTAACAAAAAAAATCCTACAACAAAGCACAATTTTCGAAAAGGAACTGTTCCAAAAACCTAGTTTCGCGGGAAAAATTGCGCGCGTTCGAACTACCGCACGGAACAAACGAACTACTCCAGACACCATAGGAACTACTCATACCAATTCAGTCCTATTTCCGGTCGATTTTTGCCCTCGTTTTCGACACTCTAGCTTTAACTGTTCTTTGTTGAGAGACAGTAAATATTCCGATGTTAGTTTTGTGTTGGTCTTTTTGCCCTTCATTTCCTACAACGATGCATGCTGTTAGTGGTGTAAACTGAACTAAAATAACAGAGATTAAGGTACGTTACACTTCATACGCTAATTTTTAAAACAGAAACGTGTTATTGAGTGTGACGCGGTTAATTACAAACCAATTAATTAATTATACATTCCTTCCTGTTATCAGTAAACCATAACCTTTAAGTTCGACCGAAATTAAACCCATACATGCTTGAAATTATGAAGCCACAGCAAGCTGAAGGAGCAAATCGACTCACCGTTATCTCTTGCGTTCGATGTTCATAAATTTTCCCCTGTTATCATACTATATATCACAGAGTATGATTGCTGGAACTAGCCACATAATCTGACATTGACAGACCCCTCCTTTCTTGCTATGTTGCTAGATCGAGTCCCTTTGTTACAATTTGCAGGTCGTTGACTATGTAAAAAGGTCAGCGATAGTTATTTTTGCCGACAAAGACTGGATTATATGGGTGCTTCTGAATAGATTTGCACCTATTGCACGTTATCTTGTGTAGAATCACTCATAAAATAAGCTGGTCTGGCAAAAGCGCCTTCAAATCAGGTGATACTTGGAGAAAGTTAAAAGAAAGTACACGTGTATAATCGCAGATTAAGCATGTTTCTTTGTCAAACATACTTTTAACTTTTGGCTGGAATCCAAACGCTTCAGAATTAATGACAATACGCTGCCAAATATACTCGTAATAAGCACCTGCGCACTTATTTATYATTACCAATCATTAATTAACACTTTTCCCTTGATAGAATATCAATAAAACTGCACTAATCGATTATTTCGACGGTTTTCCATGTTTAAATTCATGAGCCGTGCGTTTTGACCTACCGGATGACAAGTAGCGCGAGCTGTTTGAACTAACTWTGCGCGTTTGAACTACTTAATCAGAATGACAGGTATTGTTGTAATTTGTGATGTAATGCATCAATTTGAGTACTAATTACTTATATTAATGAGTAATTGGCATAATTAGTTCGATTTATGTCACGAAAAGTACCGCAAGGGTATGACAGCGGTGGTAGACATATGAACTAACAATCGTGCGTTTTATCTATAGCACTGTGTATACGGGGGATACCCGAGAGACAATTAGAATCGTACAGCAATTGTGAGCCTTTATTTAAGATACTTTACATTTTTGACTTGTATAATTAGCAGAGAAGACTCGTAATACATGCTTCGTTACCTTGTTTAATAAATAAATGGAAATTAATAGGACACAAAGGACTATTGCTATTACGTCTAATAAATAATACTGATAAAGAGGTATATTTAAAGCAGGGCTTTTCAAATGAGTTGCTCCATTGTGCCTTAAAACAAACTCTATCCACCAAACTGCCTTTTGCAGACCAGTCATAGGTTGATCTTTAATAAGAACCGATAGCTGCTTGACTTTTTCTTTATATCTGGAACAAAAAAGGGATTTTATTTTATGAAACTAATAAGGAGAATAGTTAATAGTTTACTTTTTGTTGGTAGCTACTTGGACAATAGCGTTTTTTAGCTGCTCTTTCGTAACAGTTGTGTAGTCTACACTCACTGCTATACCTAGATCCACCATTTTCTTCACGTTTATGGGTTGATCTGCAAAAAATGGCATAGCTACTAGTGGTACGGCGTTGGATATCGCTTCTTCTAGAGATTGTATTCCTCCTTGCGTTAAAAATACTTTTATGTTTGGATGGCCTGCAAAATTGTTGTTTAATGATGTCCATAATCGTTTAGATACTTACCTAGTACGTCTTGTTGAGGCAACCACTGTCTAGTAATGACATTTTTGGGCTTATTAGGAAGATAATCAGTTTCCCATTTCCAAAGAACCAAGTATGGAAGCTCTGATAGTGCGCTCGTGATCGTTTTTCTTAACTCGGTACTTAGATTAGCGCTTTTAACATTTGATCCTAAACTGAGATAAATAACGCCTTGTTTCGCTTCGTCCAAAATCTTTTGTAGGTCCTATAAGTTAATGGGTGTTTTAAAATGGTTATACCAATTGAGGTCATTATTCTTACGGTTGGTAAAGGCCTCTTTGGTCTTATATGCATTTGTTGTATTTCTACTATAGAGGGAACGTTCGGTCTAACGCTAAACAAGACTGGATTTACGTTTAATAACATGATGCTTACATTCTTTTCGATATCTCCTATGTAAGGGATGTCATTTCCGAAGAACTTGCGTGCGGTTCGGTCAGTTTTGGGTAAATGATAGAAGCGGTACAGTAKTCTGGCTATCACCTCAGCAAAAGTACTCTTGACCCTTTCATAAAGGGTGTCTCCATTCAGAGAGCTCCAGAGGTCAGGATTTAAGACGGGGTGTGTTGGATTATAGACTGCGTCGTGCATTTTCAGTGTCCCACAGACCGAGAATATTTCGACGAAGGGTACCTTGTATTTTGCGACGAAACCATAAACCAACGGATGCATTGCTTCCATCAGTATCAAGTCGTACCTCGTCGTGTTGTCTTTTATGATTTGCTCGACTTCTGGGTATCTTAAGATGTTGGAGTAGAGATCGTTGTATACATCGTAAGCGTTCATGTATCTCTCGAAGAGGAATCTGTCTTTTCCCATTACTTCAACCATGTTTGAAGCTATCATATCACCGTAAGCTTTTCTGACGGATATTTCCGTCAAGTTGACCAAAGATGGGTCCTCCAGAGGATCGGTGGTTATAACGGTAACCTCGTGACCTCTTAAGGAAAGCTCTTTCCACACCGGTTGGTAAATCACTTGATGACTGTAGGATGCGGTCAGAAATAAGCCGAGAATTTTGGCACTTTTAGTCGCTGTTATCAGCACGTTTACTAAAAGGATGAGTGTTAAAGACATTTTCGTAACTGACCCTTGGAGTGTCTGTAGTAAGATTTTGTAGTGCCCCTCTTCCAAATCGTTGTTGCAATTAAGAAAAACTAGTGATAACGTAAATTATTGTAGTTTAGCTTATCAGAAATAACCTGAGGATATTATTTATAAGTGGGTGGCCTTGTTAGAATTACTAATTTGGTGTCTGGGCTGAGTTAGTCACAGCAGGGTGAAAGTTTTTACAACAGTTTATTGTGTTCAAGTCTACAGTCGTATAAAATCAACATAAACACACAGTTCACGTCATAGCACCTTTAATCCACTTTATCACTTTGGCTACGTCAGCAAATATGAAGTATTTTGTAAGGTCGCAGCTCTTATTCGATGGATCTTCCAGAGCAACAGAGACTATCCCTCTTAAGGTCCATTTCGCGTTTCGAAGCATCATAAATCCTCCCCCGCTGTCTCCCGTACAAGGGCCTTTCTCCCCATCGCTCTTACCTATAAAACAGACGTGCAAGTAAAAAAATCCTCCTTCTCTCTAGAAACATCGTACCTGCACAAAAAGTCGTGTTTTCGGAAGTTAATTTTATATACGCCATGTGGGATCTCAGGCAAGTTTCTTGACTAACCACCGGTAAGTCAACTTTCTTCGGTTTGGCAACGAAATTTGCACCAGTTTCGTCTTTCCCCCACCCAGCCACTGTCCCTGTTGATCCCACGATGTTCTTTAGGTCATCGGATTCATCCCAGAGGCAAATTGGTCTGACCGTTTTGGAAAATTCGACCGTTTTGGTCAACGTTATGACCGCCACATCATAAATGGCCGTGTTTTGCTCGTAGCCCGGATGTACGGTTACTTTTTTGACGTCTCTCAGCACGGCGTTCCCGTTGGCAAACCCTTCTATGTTGTGCTTCCCCAAGACGACCAGCATGTCCTGGGGTTGAATTAGGGGTGCCTTGAAGAGCTGGACGCAGTGGGCAGCTGGAAAACAGGAACATAAGAGGTACTACTTTAAAAAATCATTAAAAAATAACGGTCAGTCCTAGCGACTTGCGGTCGAAAGGGTTAGAAAGAACGTTCAATTCTGTGTTGGGGTGGCGATTTTTAAAGATCTGTGTCGTCGGATGCAGACGCTGTAGGCAACTTCCCGAACCATCGCTTTTCATTGACCAAAAGAATCGAAAAAAATGCTCGAACTTCCTAGCTCATTTCTGAGCTCAAGACATCGATTTGTACAGTTTTAAGGACATCAGTTTATAGGTCTATTTAAAATGTGGACAACTAGGGTGTTTTAAATCTCGAATTTTGTTGATTAGATTGTTTAATTGAAGTATCGTTACAGACGATTTATTTTGACTTGATTTCTTGTACTTGTTCTATTTCTGTCGAAACTAGGATTAAAAACAGAACTGGAATTGAGGATATTAAGACCTTTAAATGTTCAACAAGGTCACGTAATATAGCCAAACGTTTTTCGTAATGGATTGCGTGCTTTAAAACACTTACCTGTGACGATGTGTTTGTTAGACACCAAATTGGCTGTGCACCTGAACTCATAATTGAACCCCCTCCTGTACATCAGCGCGGCAAGCCAGGGAAACTCTCCTTCGTCGGTCTTCTCTCCATGAACAACCAAGGAAGTCACGTCATTTGCGATTCCACAACTCTCTGGCGACCTAACGTCGATCAAATCGGAAATGTCTTCAGCTTCTCTCGCAGCCTCAGTGGTCGTAGTTGTCTTCTTAATCTCAGGAGAGGTGAAAGGGGTGTTTGTCGGTTGCGTCGTCACCTGGGGGTTGAAAACCTGGGTCCTCAGCATCGTTCTCGCCCACAGGTTGGTCACAGAGCTGCCGGGCATAACTGTTTTCAAATTAGGGGGCGAAACGAGCCAAAGTTTTAAACTTACGGGGCTCGGGGGGTCCAGAACAAAACACCCTTCCGTTAAATTGCGCCCTCGTCAGCTTGGGGATGACGTTTTGGAACGGGAAGTACACGTAATACTTCGGATTGGTAGTGCCGGAAATCACAGGTTCGTACGGCGTGGCGAGTTCCAATTTTAAAGGCTGGAATTGAAGCGATAACGAAATCGTTAATTCTGCGATTAGGGACTTAATTAAGAACAGAAGGCAGCGAACATGATACTGAAAACGTCGTTTTGTGTCGATCTCAGAACAGCCGCGCAAGTTATAGCGTTCCTTAATTTGGTGAGTTTTTATATTCGCCGAAAAGGTTTCTTTGAGTTAAAGCGTTTGTATATAGGTTCAAGCAGGATTGTTAATATTCGCTGGGAACATAGTTTTCGTGGCCAGTGAACAGACTGAACATGGTGGCGATAGAGTACTCGAAATGTACTCTCTATCCGTACCTCTTTTTGTTCTACTAGTGGATGGGCTGCTCTTTTATGGAATCAACGAGGTTTATTCAAATCCAATTCTTTTTTGTGCGCTTTTAACAGAAAAATCTTTGCAGAAGAAGCGATATTACATGCTTCCATGGCTGATTTTGGGTGCAGCCACTCTGGTGGTGATATCTGCAGCGAATATTTGGTCTATCATAGCGGTTTCACCGTCATTCACTGTTGGACTGGCTGTTTTAGGTAATCTAAATACCTGTTCCACAGACGGGCCATATTTAGCGCCCGATCAATTAACAATCTGTCTGTGCATTATGTCGTCACAGTTGATGTGTTTCAGCTCTGGCGTGGTACATTTGGTTCAGCATTTTTAGCTACTACGAGTTCTTGGGGCAGAGGATCGAGAACGTCGAATTGTCAAGTCGGTTGCCAGAAACGGATATCGTTTATAACAAATTCGAAAACGAAGCTTGAGGAGATTTTTAAAATTGTTTTTTCATATCTTTGTTTTCATGGTTGCCACTAAACATACGTTGAAAAAGACTACTTGATATAGATTGTTTATGTTTAAAAAGGTCTTAAGAGAACTCAGTAAAGCTTAGCATTGATCGTTGGAAATATAATAATATTGTAATGGGTCCACTTTTTTGCTATTTGATAACTCCTATAAGAGGATGATCATCTCGAAAGTCACTACAATAACTGATCCTTTGTGCACAACCAAATTCTTCTCAAAGCCAATTGTTGTCCAACTGTCTGCATTTATCAACACAAATGGACCATTTTTTACATCTCACAAACACATCTTCCATATTCCACAGATTTAAGGCACAATTTCATAATCAAGATGAGGCCAACAATGCTTTTGAAGTTTTACAATAATGGTATCCACTTCAATAAGTTAATTCTCTTTTAATGAACACACGAATCTTCTGCTGGTTTTCCCCATATACTTACAGCGTTTTGGTAATAGCCCACCATAGAAACATTAACTTCCAACTCGAAATTTCCACTGCCATCATTGGGGAAGATCAGCTCACCATAATAGTAACCGTTGTTTATTTTATAAGAAAACACATTCGGGCATGGATTCTGCGGTATCCTGAGACACTCCACTGCACCATAACACACAACTGTCAGTATCAAACAATGGGACAAACGTAACCGATCCATGCTACCATACCGAGTTCAACTGAAACACTATGATTTAAAAAGATAACCGGATTTGGTAGAGTAGGGATTAACGGAGACCGTGATTGCTATCGCCGCTTTTTGACATTGGCCTTTAGTTTGTTTCCTTGTGGAGCGATACTGCTGTCTTGGCACGTACGTTTGGAACGATAGATCTTATTGATTTTTTTTTACTACAATTTGGCGTTTGATTTGACGTTATTGGGTCACGATAGGTCAATATACTAGTGTACAGGAAGTGTAGGTATTGCATGTCATACGCTCGTCAAAGAGCTGCAGTTTGTGCAATGTTTTGTCAAGTTTGATGACCTCTACAGCAGTTAGGTGGAAAACGCACGAACAGTTTTTAAAGTACTACCAATTTCCAAACAAAATTGTGTTCCAAAAAGTCTTCAAAATTGTCTCTAAGCTTTTAAAAAATAAACTTTATAAACCATGATTATTTTTGATACAGTTGTATTATTACTCGTTGTATACGAAATAATGCTGCGAGCATTTTAATTGATAAATGCTACTTTTGTTGAAGGTATTGGCTCTTATTATCTATCTATCTATTGAGCGCATCTTTGCGCAAAATGTTTCGTGTTCTACAATTTTTCTATTTCATCCAATGATGGTGAATTCTTTTTCATTTTTAAGTGAAAATATATGATGTAGATGATTAAGCTTTGTAATCAAAGTTAGAAATATTAATCTTGACGGTTATTTTGAAGATTATAGCTTGATAGAAAACTTCTCTTTCGGGTCCAAAATGCCACGATTCAAAGTTGGAATGACCCTTTAACCTCCGACAGATGATGATCTGACCTCCAGACCGGAAAAATCAAATAATCAAGGCATTAACGCGCCTTCCAACAATATTTACTGCGATACGACTCTGGGAATTCCAGGATCAACACAAAAAACGAAACTATACGAAAATTTTGACTTTTTTTATTCGATAATGGAAATTATCCACCCCAAGTACTGAGCCACATCACTGAATACGACGTATTGTTTAAGATCACATGTTTTCCTTGCGCTATCTACTATCCCTGCAGAAACTATGCCTCGTATCGTCCACCTTCCGTTTCTTTTGAGGTAAAATCCTCCCCCACTGTCTCCTGTACACGGGCCCGATCCGTCTGCCCTTCCTGAAAAAAAAATGAAGCTTAAATATCGTGAATGTCATCTGGGGAAGAGGAGTTACCGGCGCAAAAAGTTCTGTTCGACGTTAGCTTCGTGAATCTGACGTCCTTCCTCAAACATCTCTCGTTAGAAACCACGGGCATCACTAACTGTCTTGCCTCTTCGATGTAGTCGTTGTTGAATTCGTCCTTCCCCCATCCAGCTACTGTACCATCGCTTCCAACGACTGCTTCTATCTCTTCAGTTTCAGACCAGAGGCATATGGGCTTTATGGTCACTGTGAAGCTTACTGGGAGGGACATTTCTAAAACTGCGATGTCGGCATCGCTGGGTATTTTGTAATCTGGGTGGACGTGGATCCTTTCTACGTCTCTCAAGACTGAACGTCTTGCCCAAGTCTTGATGTTGTGTTTTCCCAACACTAGCGTTAGAAGATCCTTGCCGATGATTATGCCCTGGTACTTGACGCAATGGGCAGCTAAAATATTGGTGTTAAAAAGGCCTAAAGCGATGGAAAACTGACCTGTTATAACGAATTTATCGGTGACTAAAGTTCCCGCGCATCTAAACTGATACTGTGCCATGGATTCCTCGTAATAGACTATAGCGACCAACCAGGGGTATTCTCCGCTTTTCGTGGGGTTGGCGAAAAACAGCAAAGGGGTGGTGCCTTCCGTCTCCCCGCAGTTGGTGGTGAATTTATCCGGAACTGGAAACTTCGACCTTCCCACGGTCTTCTTCGACTTCTTCTCCAAAACGCTGGGTTTTATTGTCACTTTACTGTGATGATCGATCTGCAATTCCGTTACCCCGTGATCACTGGTAGCTGGAAACGATAACGTCGACATTGAACTTGATATTGTGACATCCCAGCCTGGGGGCTTGTTTATTTATACGTCCAAGGCGAAATAAATACCTGTTGCAGGTGGCCCGGTGCATAGAGTCTTGCCGTTGAAAGTGATTTCTGTCAGCAGAGGCCACGTGTGGTTAAAAGGGAAACCCACGTAGTATTCTATGCCCTTCCCGTTGCTTATGTCTTCATCTCCTGTGACTCTCCTAACAGTCAGTTTCTAAAATTATTAATCCATCAACTTTTCATCTCGGAACTCAAAAGATCGTCACCTTATCCGTATCTGTGGGTATGGACATCTTCACCAAAAGATTATAATCCCCAGACAAGTCATTTTCGACAGTGAAAGCCCCGAATACCTCCCAAGTCTGGCTCTCGAAGTATCCGAAAAGATCAGGGCACGGACTGTAGGGAACGTACCTTACGGAAGCTGCAACGTGCACGAAAACGAGCAAAAGCACTGCTTTCATCTTGCGATTCGGACGACGTATCACACCATGGTTAACCTCAGAGTGACGACGATGTACTGCCACGATAACTTGGGTTTTTACACAACTCGATCTTTCTCGGTATGATGCATAATTTTCATAACATGCAAAAAGGCGTGATGATTAAAGCCCCTACGTGGTTGGTTTTTTGGCTCAGGGTAAATCCAAAGCTATCAAAACCTTTATTCCTAATTCTAATACATGCAGTATAAAAATCATTTGAGTCTTAAAACATTCTTTAACAATAAGTTATGAGATTAACAAACAACAAATTCAATGCAGACATTTATTAAATGGAATGTATCTCGCAGTTGTTGGCTTTTTAGCAAATCCCCAAAGGAATAAATCAACCGGAGTAATGTCGGGAAAACGAGCAAGGCGACTAATTGCTCCTGTCTGCCTTAGACATTCACTAACCATATATTTTAATGCATGTAAAGATGTCTGTTAAATACACAAATATTCTTTGAGCGATGAAAAATGAGCTACATTTTTATACTGCTTGAAAGATACATCACCATGCGATTAAAAATGTGTAAGCAGTTATCGCAATACACATTTTAAATCGACTTATCTCAACTAAAAATAGTATTACGATGCAATTTCTCGGGTTTTCCAAGAACAGAGGCTAATTGGTGTTTACATGATTATCCTGTCGTTAGCATGCTAATAATTATGAGAAACATAAGGCGCAATCTGCAACATTTTCTCGCTATCACGTGTCCGAGTAACACAACATTTCTTGGATGTCTATTTTTAACCCAAATTCGTTTATTTCAAAACAGATACATACAAAACAAACATTTATTAGTACTCTAATTTATAACAGAGAGTATCCAGTCTGTATATTTCGGCACATCAGCGAAAACAGTATACCTTCTGGTGTCGCAAGTTTTCTTTGTTACATCGAGCAATCCCGCCGACACTATGCCTCTAAGAACCCATTTTTGGTCTCTTTTAACATAGAAACCTCCACCACTATCCCCAGTGCAAGGCCCGGAACCGTCCGCTCTCCCTAAAAACAAAGATCGTGAGAAAAAACTCTCAAGAATTCTTCGTACCCACCAGCACAAAACGTCTTGCTTGAAATCAGTTTCGAAAACATGGAATCTTGGTCCAGACATCTTTCGTTGGAGACTACAGGCATTGTGAGCTGTCTTGCTTCCTCAATAAAGTCATTTCCAGTCTCATCTCGTCCCCAACCTGTCACAACTCCTTCAGTACCGACTAAATTTTTCAAATCGTCATTTCCAGACCATAAACAGATTGGTTTGATGGTGTACGTGTACTGGACTGGCTTGGACATTCTTAAGATGGCTATATCTGCATCGCTCGTTGTCTTGTAGCTTGGGTGGATGAAAATCGAAGATATTTCTCGTAAAATCGACTGGGTGGCCCAGGATTTCAGGTTGTGCTTTCCTAGGACTGCAGTGAGAAGGTTTTTATTGGTGGTTTCTCCCCTATCACTTACACAATGGGCTGCTGCAATGTGAAATGGATGAGTAAGTATCTTTTAAGCTAGTTTCAGTCAAGTTTACCAGTAATAACGAATCTTTCGGAAATTAAGGTAGCTGCACATCTAAAGGTATATTGAGTRGACAATTCGTTATAAGTCATCAACGTTACAAGCCATGGATAATCACCACTACCTGTTGGCGTCCCAAAGACAATTAGAGGAGTGGTATCTGTAGGTTCTCCGCAGTTTGTGGTGTATTTCTCGGGTAGACTTATATTTACCGAAGAAGTTTGTTCGTATACACTAGAATTCAGGTCTATTTTGCTGTGGTGCACTGCCACCAAGTTACTTAGGGTGTTGAATCTGGAACCTGAAAAAGATCGTGTTATTTCAATATGTTATGGCATGAATCATGACACTACCCCTTGGAGGACGCCCATTACACAATACTCTTCCATTGTACGCGATCTCAGTCAAATATGGAAGGGTGTCGTTGTCTGGAAAGATCACGTAGTATTCTATGTCGTTCCCATTACTTATATTAACCTTAGAAGTCACTATTCTCAGTTCTATCCCCTAAAAACACACCTTACACCAACCACAAGAAAATTCTTCGATGTCCTTACCTTTTCAGCCGATGCAGGTACGCTCATTTTCACTCTGACGCTGTAGTCACCTGAGAGATCGTTGGGGACAGAAAATGCGCCGAAAACTTCTCGCGTTTGACTGATAAAGTAATTGAAAATATCGGGACATGGCGATATAGGTACGGGATGCTTATTACAACTGATTAGAACGGCGAAACTCGATAGAAGCAGCGTCGAGCACTTCATGGTTGTGACGATAGTGTTTTAAACGCAGCGCCGCCGCTATACACAACGCGAGATATTGTGGGTTTTCACAACATTCTCGGAAGCTGCAGGAAAACCTGATTCGCGGCGTGTGTACACAAGATTTGCGAGAAAATATGTCTAATATATGATATACATTTTTGTAATAAAGGTGCTGGTAAACATTAACTCTCTCAGAAACTTTTATAAAATCAGTGTAGATATAAAATAAACACTGCTTCATTAGTCTAAGGAACTATATATTAAATTACTGAACCCATGCTGATAATAAATTTCCTATAAGAAGATTTTACAACTGTATATTGCGAGGGACCTGCCGAGGCACCGTATAATAACGCGTTGTTTTTAATTTAGTTTATTGAGCTCTGATTACGTACATTATCCATTGGAAGTAGCGAGATACATCGCTAAATACAGTGTATTTGGACAAATCACAAGTGAATCCATCAGATACCCCAGCAGAAACGATGCCTCTGAGGAACCACTTATCGTTCTCCTTCATTACGAATCCACCCCCACTATCTCCAGTACACGGACCCCCGGAACCATCTCCTCGCCCTAGGAAGCCCAAAAAACAGACATTTTCCCCAAAATCCCCTTGGTATTACTCACCAGCACAGAAAGTCCTTKAAGACATCAACTTCCCATAGTTGTAATAGTCCCTAATCAGACAAGTTTCTTTCGAAACCACGGGTAAACGAATTTGCCTCGCTTCCATCACGTAATCGAAGTAGTTCTCGTCTTTACCCCATCCAGCAACCAACCCTTCGCTACCAATCATTTGTTCAACTGCCCTGAGGCTTAAACATATCGGTTTAACGGTCTGGGTAAATTGCACCGGACTTCCCAACTCGAAGACAGCTATATCCGCGTCGCTAGGACGTATATACTCGGGATGTACATGGACGTTCCTCACTCCTCTGGTTTGGACTTGAGGACCACGGTCCATCAAGTTGTTACTGCCTAGGAACAGAGCAATAGCTTCCTTCGGGACGATGTTTCGCTCTATTACAACGCAATGCGCTGCTGTCACCACAAACCGATCTGTTATCAAGCTGGAGGCACACCTGAATTGGTTGTTGAAGAACATCGCTGCAAGCCATGGGTATTCCCCAATCGTGGTACGTTTTCCGTACAAAATAAACGGTCTGGTTTCCTCAAAGATGCCACAGTTGCTGATGAATTCGATGTTGTTGTTATTGATGGAAGGAGAGGTGTTCTCTTGCATTGATTTACTGGAGACCGTTAAGTATTCTCCAGCTGATACTTCTGTTGCACCATGCTGTTGGGTAGCTGAAGAATTGAAGTAAATAAAACGGATGTACTGGTGACGTGGAATACAGGGTTTCTTATGTCACACAGAACCATTTTGCCAATTTATTGCAGTAAAAATACATGAAGGTGACTTACTTGTTTCTGGCTAATATTTGAATATAAAGAAGACTAATAAACTGCACACTAATAGCTTTTCTGAGGGCCAAATTTTCAGTGTCTTCTGAATAAAGTGAAGATGTCTAAATAAATTCTAAAATATAAAACTAATACCTTGGAAGGGGGGTCCTTTACAATAGATTCGTCCATTGAAGGTGACCTGCGTCATTCTAGGAAACGTATGATTGAACGGGAACTTCACATAGTACTCTATATCTTTCCCTTCGCCTATATCCTGTACTGATGTGGTTCTGTGTATCTGAATCCCCTAAAAAGACCCCTCATTTGCTTCTAGATTACACCAACTTACCACTTACTTTATCTGTCAGGATCGGGAACGACATATTCACAACCAAATAATACTCGCCAGAGAGATCATTTTTAACAGTCATGGCCCCAAAAGTTTCCCGAGTCTGGCTGACATAATAACGAAAGAACTCGGGACACGGTGAATCGGGAACATCCCCATTCTGACCCATTATAACATGAAAAGACCATAAAAAAGCTGCAAGCCTAATCAGCATGTTTGCAAGTACTAAACTGAGTTCTCGAAACACTACAGACACTCGACTGTGTAAATAAAAGACAACTACGTAAAATGAAAGGTTTATTTTATCCTCGACAATATCCAGTCGATGAATTTACTGATATCTGTGAAAACGACGTAGTTTGACAAATCACAGGGTTTTTGCTCCTGGTCTTGGTCCAAGAGAGAAGTGGACACTATGCCTGTGAGGATCCACCTATCGTTCTTTTTTATCATGAAGCCACTACCGCTGTCGCCGTTACAAGGGCCGGAGCCGTTTCTGAAACCTAAAAAAGACCGGGATTAATTTTACAACCCTCTGCAAATCATAAATTAAATACCCGCACAGAAAGTCCTCTTCGAAATAATATCTTTGAATGAAGAACTCGACTTTRTACACTCATCCTGGCTAACTACAGGCATAGCAACCTTTTTAGGCTCTTCAGTAGTAAAATCTCCGTGTTCATTCTTCCCCCAACCAACTACAGTGCCAGTCKCTYCTATAATCTMTTTAGGTTCCGTCGAAAGACAAATAGGTTTAATAAATTTCATGAACTCTACTGTCYCTGTCAGTGTTACTATAGCTATATCAGCATCMGCCGATAGTGATCTATATTGTGGATGGATCTCCAAAGATTTAGCGTCCATTTGAAGTCCTCGTTCTGCTCTTGACCAATCCTTGAGGTTGAACTTGCCCAACACAAGAAGAATTTGTTGTGGATCGAGAGTTTTGGTACCGTTCTTGAGACAGTGGGCAGCTAGAGCCAGAAATTGATAATCTCTTCGTCTACCTTGAAGTTTTTAATTACTCACCCGTAACCACGTGTTTACCAGACACTAAGGAACCGCTACACCGAAATTTAGGGACTGTATTATTTAATACGAAGATCGCTACCAACCATGGGAAGGCACCTCTGGATGTGGGGTCACCATGGGCAACCAAGGGGTTCATGATCACTGGTCTACCGCAGATATCACTGTAGGGAGTCTTGAGAAGATCTGGCTCTGTTTTTGGGGTGTCCTCTGAAGAAAAAATGTCTTGACTTTTGCTGAGAATACCTTCTGTGAACAAAACCATAAATTAACTAATTAATTATTCGATTAAAGTATATGGAATACAATTTTTTGATACAAAACAAGTATAACAATGAATTGTGAGAAAACTAAGTAGGTAATACAATAATTAAACAGTAGTATTTGGGATTAAATTGTGAACGAGATTATAGGCTACTCACCTAATGAATGAACTTTCTTGAAGTACATCCTGCTGGGATCATATATCTTGCTGGGATCTTCGGGTGGCTCTGGATTGAAATTGATTCTCAGAGGACTCGGTTGCTCTTTGCTGTCTTTGGGAGGCGCTGAGTTATAGTGATCGTTCTTTTCTGGTGAGGAATCTATGTCGTAATTGTCATCAAGTCTTACTCTTGGATAGTTTGCATCCTTGCCTGATATTAGGTTTATTTCCTGTCCATAGCTAAGCCTCTGGGTGTGCTGGAGATTTATTTTTGTAACCACCGGTAGAAGTTCTACTGAAATATGAATACTTCTTTGAATAACGCAGACTGATACGGAAGTTACTTCACCGGCGTTTTTAAGGAACATCTTTACTTTCATTATTGCAATTACATCAAACCATAATTGTTTAATTTGATTATTAAGTGGAATTTTTTCAAGCTTGTAAGAAGATGTTTTTGTTCAATTGTATGAACTACAAACAGAGCTACAGAATTGACTAGCTGTCATAAAATGTTACTTTATATAACGATTCGTCAATTTTTACAGTAAGACAAAAGTAGATGTGTTCCTATTGTTTTTTTTAACAGTAGTAGCAGTCAAAAATAATTTCCATGAAAGGATTCGATTTTACATAAAGCAAATACACTTCATCGATGTAATCCTAAAAGTAAATAGCAATAAAGTGACAGACAGATTTGCGGTGGCAGTCAAAGCGACCCTTCCAGTTATTGGCAGGTAAATGAATTCTCGTAATCACAAATACATCAATGGGACTGACAGAGAGGTTGAACCGTAGTCGACACTTACGCTTATAATCTGAGAATGTTATTTATTCTAACTTATAAACATGCATTTTACTGTAAGTAATTTAGATCTTTTTTTCGTCTCTTACTTGGCAAGGGAGGTCCAGAACAAATCAAGTTTCCATTCATGTAAATCTTCGTCACTCTAGGGAGTATGTGAGTCCACAGTGGAAAAAACACTTTGTAAGTGATTAATCTTCTGCTCAGTAGATCTCGTATAATTTTGTGCTTTGGATAACCAAGCTCCAAGTTGCCATTGTAGTCCTTAAAAAAACGATTGATTTGTACTGTTTGTCAAAAAAATGTTTGCTTGTTATAAATAATCTAGTTTACACTTACCCCTACAAGATTTCCAACTGATAATTCAACATTCAACTGTATAACATTGTCGTTAGGGCTTTGCGTTTGAATAACACCGAAAACAAGACCATTCTCGTATCTGTATTGAAATATATGCGGACAGGGGTTGTTGAAAAGTCTTCCCCAGAACGCACAAACTGTCGGAACAAGAAACAACCAGCACAGGATTTTAACAATCATGTCAACGTTGCGTAGTACACTTTAGACCATTGCACTACAGATTCTGTAGGAGTACTGCCCCTAGAATCTTGGGTATCCAGAAATATCACAGTTTTTACCTGCCCTGAAGGGTGGGGCGTTTTCATTCAGTAGTCTAGGGGTAATTAGTTTATACCAACTTGCAATGTTGCATTTACGAAATTACTTGAACAGTGATAACACCTGCAAAACCATAACTTAAACAAAGAATGTTTCAGGACTAACCCTTCCTTGTTGTAAAGGGAGATACACTCGAAAATACCATCAGGTCAGGTAGCTCATTCGTAACACTATTACATTGATTATAATTGCATAAGGACTACAAATTATTAAACGCATTAGTCAATCTTTTAGTACCCTGAATATGGCATTGAAATCTCCAAGCAAAATAACATTATCGTCGTTGAATTTTCCAACGTTATACTCAATAAATCAAAAAATTTTTTTATTAAAACCAAGTATACTGTCCATCGGGAGTGTAAATAATAAATATATAAAAACTGTATGCATCCTGTTTTGCTATAATATCCAATATTAGAAAGATCAGTTTGCATATAATTGCGGAACTTAAAAAACGTTGTTGTAAACGAAGATACACTCGAAAATAATATCAGGTCACGTAGCTCATTCGTAACACTATTACATTGATTATAATTGCATAAGGATTACAAATTATTAAACGCATTAGTCAATCTTTTAGTACCCTGAATATGGCATTGAAATCTCCAAGCAAAATAACATTATCGTTGTTGAATTTTCCAACGTTATACTCAATAAATCAAAAATTTGTTTTATTAAGACCAAGTATACTGTCCATCGGGAGTGTAAATAATAACTATATAAAAACTGTATGCATTCTATTTCACTATAATATCCAATATTAGAAAGATCAGTTTGCCAATAATTGTTGAACTTAAAAAACATTGTTGTAAAGGGAGATACACTCGAAAATAATATCAGGTCACGTAGCTCATTCGTAACACTATTACATTGATCATAATTGCATAAGGATTACAAATTATTAAACGCATTAGTCAATATTTTAGTACCCTGAATATGGCATTGAAATCTCCAAGCAAAATAACATTATCGTTTTTTAATTCTCCAACGTTATACTCAATAAATCAAATTTTTTTTTATTAAGACCAAGTATACTGTCCATCGGGAGTGTAAATAATAAATATATAAAAACTATATGCATCCTGTTTTGCTATAATATCCAATATTAGAAAGATCAGTTTGCATATAATTGCGGAACTTAAAAAACGTTGTTGTAAAGGGAGATACACTCGAAAATAATATCAGGTCACGTAGCTCATTCGTAACACTATTACATTGATTATAATTGCATAAGGATTACAAATTATTAAACGCATTAGTCAATATTTTAGCACCCTGAATTGGCATTGAAATCTCCAAGCAAAATAACATTATCGTTGTTGAATTTTCCAACGTTATACTCAATAAATCAAAAATTTGTTTTATTAAGACCAAGTATACTGTCCATCGGGAGTGTAAATAATAACTATATAAAAACTGTATGCATTCTATTTCACTATAATATCCAATATTAGAAAGATCAGTTTGCCAGTAATTGTTGAACTTAAAAAACATTGTTGTAAAGGGAGATACACTCGAAAATAATATCAGGTCAGGTAGCTCATTCGTAACACTATTACATTGATTATAATTGCATAAGGATTACAAATTATTAAACGCATTAGTCAATCTTTTAGTACCCTGAATATGGCATTGAAATCTCCAAGCAAAATAACATTATCGTTGTTGAATTTTCCAACGTTATACTCAATAAATCAAATTTTTTTTTTATTAAGACCAAGTATACTGTCCATCGGGAGTGTAAATAATAAATATATAAAAACTGTATGCATCCTGTTTTGCTATAATATCCAATATTAGAAAGATCAGTTTGCATATAATTGCGTAACTTAAAAAACATTGTTGTAAAGGGAGATACACTCGAAAATAATATCAGGTCACGAAGCTCATTCGTAACACTATTACATTGATAATAATTGCATAAGGATTAAAAATTATTAAACGCATTAGTCAATATTTTAGCACCCTGAATTGGCATTGAAATTTCCAAGCAAAACAGCATTATCGTTTTTTAATTCTCCAACGTTATACTCAATAAATCAAGAATTTTTTTATTAAGACCAAGTATACTGTCCATCGGGAGTGTAAATAATAAATATATAAAAACTGTATGCATCCTGTTTCGCTATAATATCCAATATTAGAAAGATCAGTTTGCATATAATTGCGGAACTTAAAAAACATTGTTGTAAAGGGAGATACACTCGAAAATAATATCAGGTCACGAAGCTCATTCGTAACACTATTACATTGATTATAATTGCATAAGGATTAAGAATTATTAAACGCATTAGTCAATCTTTTAGTACCCTGAATATGGCATTCAAATCTCCAAGCAAAATAACATTATCGTTGTTGAATTTTCCAACGTTATACTCAATAAATCAAAAAATTTTTTTATTAAGACCAAGTATACTGTCCATCGAGAGTGTAAATAATAAATATATAAAAACTGTATGCATTCTATTTCACTATAATATCCAATATTAGAAAGATCAGTTTGCCAATAATTGTTGAACTTAAAAAACATTGTTGTAAAGGGAGATACACTCGAAAATAATATCAGGTCAGGTAGCTCATTCGTAACACTATTACATTGATTATAATTGCATAAGGATTACAAATTATTAAACGCATTAGTCAATCTTTTAGTACCCTAAATATGGCATTGAAATCTCCAAGCAAAATAACATTATCGTTGTTGAATTTTCCAACGTTATACTCAATAAATCAAAATTTTTTTTTATTAAGACCAAGTATACTGTCCATCGGGAGTGTAAATAATAAATATATAAAAACTGTATGCATTCTATTTCACTATAATATCCAATATTAGAAAGATCAGTTTGCCAATAATTGTTGAACTTAAAAAACATTGTTGTAAAGGGAGATACACTCGAAAATAATATCAGGTCACGTAGCTCATTCGTAACACTATTACATTGATTATGATTGCATAAGGATTACAAATTATTAAACGCATTAGTCAATCTTTTGGTACCCTGAATATGGCATTGAAATCTCCAAGCAAAATAACATTATCGTTGTTGAATTTTCCAACGTTATACTCAATAAATCAAATTTTTTTTTTATTAAGACCAAGTATACTGTCCATCGGGAGTGTAAATAATAAATATATAAAAACTGTATGCATTCTATTTCACTATAATATCCAATATTAGAAAGATCAGTTTGCCAATAATTGTTGAACTTAAAAAACATTGTTGTAAAGGGAGATACACTCGAAAATAATATCAGGTCACGTAGCTCATTCGTAACACTATTACATTGATTATGATTGCATAAGGATTACAAATTATTAAACGCATTAGTCAATCTTTTAGTACCCTGAATATGGCATTGAAATCTCCAAGCAAAATAACATCGTTGTTGAATTTTCCAACGTTATACTCAATAAATCAAAAATTTTTTTTATTAAGACCAAGTATACTGTCGATCGGGAGTGTAAATAATAAATATATAAAAACTGTATGCATTCTATTTCACTATAATATCCAATATTAGAAAGATCAGTTTGCCAATAATTGTTGAACTTAAAAAACGTTGTTGTAAAGGAAGATACACTCGAAAATAATATCAGGTCACGTAGCTCATTCGTAACACTATTACATTGATCATAATTGCATAAGGATTACAAATTATTAAACGCATTAATCAATCTTTTAGTACCCTGAATATGGCATTGAAATCTCCAAGCAAAATAACATTATCGTTGTTGAATTTTCCAACGTTATACTCAATAAATCAAAATTTTTTTTTATTAAGACCAAGTATACTGTCCATCGGGAGTGTAAATAATAAATATATAAAAACTGTATGCATTCTATTTCACTATAATATCCAATATTAGAAAGATCAGTTTGCCAATAATTGTTGAACTTAAAAAACGTTGTTGTAAAGGAAGATACACTCGAAAATAATATCAGGTCACGTAGCTCATTCGTAACACTATTACATTGATTATGATTGCATAAGGATTACAAATTATTAAACGCATTAGTCAATCTTTTAGTACCCTGAATATGGCATTGAAATCTCCAAGCAAAATAACATTATCGTTGTTGAATTTTCCAACGTTATACTCAATAAATCAAATTTTTTTTTTATTAAGACCAAGTATACTGTCCATCGGGAGTGTAAATAATAAATATATAAAAACTGTATGCATTCTATTTCACTATAATATCCAATATTAGAAAGATCAGTTTGCCAATAATTGTTGAACTTAAAAAACGTTGTTGTAAAGGAAGATACACTCGAAAATACTATCAGGCCACGTAGCTCATTCGTAACACTATTACATTGATTATAATTGCATAAGGTTTAAAAATTATTAAACCTATTATTAAATCTATCAGAGCGCTTGGTATAGAGGCATTGAAATCTCCGAACAAAACGTTATTTCTGTTGAAATCTCCAACGCTACGCAATAGATCAAACAAATGTTCGAAAAACAGAATCCATGGAGAGATGTAAACAACAAATAGGTACATAAAAAAAGTTAATGTATTTTATAGCAATAGTAATATTAGAATTTTCCACTAATAGATTAAAAATAATATGATTTAAAGACGAGAATGAAAGAGCAAAGATTATTCAGGAGCTACTAATCTAATGCTTATTTCGTGTCCCTTAAAGCTTCATAACTGCAAGTTATATAATATGTAGGTACACGAAAATTAAAGATGGTTACGTAAAAAGGTTTATTTTATCCTCGACAGTATCCAATCAATGAATTTACTAGTGTCTGTAAAGACGACGTAGTTTGACAAGTCACAAGTTTTTCTTTCTTGGTCGAGGAGAGAAGTGGACACTACACCCCTGAGGATCCATCTGTCGTTCTTTTTAAGCATGAAACCACTGCCGCTATCGCCATTGCATGGTCCTGATCCGTTTCTAAAACCTGGAAAGGTTCAATATTAACGAATCCATTGGGTTTAACTTCTGTCTCTGATAATTTCAGAGTTTACTGCCTTCCTTCAAGGCCCTAAACATGATGTTCATTTACCTGCACAAAAAGTCCTATCCGAAGTAATCTCCTTGTACGAATACCTCGATCTTATGCAATCCTCTTGGCTTACCACCGGCATGGTAACCTTCCTGGGGACCTCGGTCATAAAATCTCCCTGTTCATCCTTTCCCCAACCGACTATAGTGCCCGTCTGTCCTACAACATCCTTCAAATCATTGGGCTCCATCCAAAGACAGATGGGTTTGATGAATTTCGTAAATTCCACAGTCTGGCTCAACGTCACTATGGCTATATCGGCATCAGCTGACAACGGTTGGTACTGTGAATGGATGTCCAAGGATTCCGCGTCCAGTTGCAGACCTTGCTCTGCTCTGGACCAGTTTTTGAGATTGAGCTTGCCCAGCACCAGTAATATTTGCTCGGGATGAAGAGTTTTGGTACCGTTCTTCAGGCAATGAGCAGCTGGAGGATAACTCGATAATTTCTTCGTCTGTCTTGAAGATTTTGATTGCTTACCTGTGACCACGTGTTTGTGAGAAACTAAGGAGCCGCTGCAGCGAAATTCTGGACCCAAATTCTTCAGAAGGAACATTGCTACTAACCACGGAAATGCTCCTCTGGCTATGGGTTCTCCATGGACAACTAAAGAATTCGTCACCACCGACCTGCCGCATACGTCAGCGTAGGGGATCTTGACGAGATTTGACTCCACTTTTGGAGTATCATCCACAGGAAGAGCCTCTTGATTCCTGCTTGGGACGCGTTCTTAAAAAGAACAACGGGAGATGAAGATTAATTAAAAATATACATTTTAAACTATATCTGCTACACAAGGAACGAAAACTATCTCCCCTCCTCTTCCTGTTTCAAATAAGGTCAGTACAACGCTAGATCACAGGCTAGATAACTATGCAAATCGTTCTGTAATTAATTGGTTCGATTTTTTGTACCTGTTTGCGGTCTCACAACTACGTTTGGTGACACAGTTGTATCCTGTTGCCTTCTGGGTGGGTCTTGGTATACTTTCGTTGGTCGATTGTGTTCTGGAACAAACGTATTCAAGAAAGGATTATCGGACAGAGATTCGTCCGCTTCAGGGGGTCTTCTGTCTGTGGGGGGTCTATTTTGTGGAGGTTCGCGCTTCGGTCCTACAATTAAGGAAAAAACGAGTTGATAATAATGATAATAACCCTTTATACAGAGCGTAAAATTAGAGCGCAGCTGCAGAAGACAGAATTAATGGGCAAATACAACATAACATTGGTATTACTTTTCTTTATAGCAAAAGAAGAATATCAAAATGTTTCAACAGTATATGTACACCTATTTTAGAATGCAGAAGTTTATAAATAAACGAAATTGAATATTGAAGCGATAAAGTAATAGAGTGATCATATTGGGGGGGGCGAATAGCAAAAACTAGGAACTTTAAGAATTTTCTTTGTATATTCTCTAAACTATTGATATAGCATTTCTGGACTGGAGTCCACACAAGCGAACAATATTCAATATTTGTCCGTTTTAGACTGATATACAATTGCAGTAAACTCCAATTGCGATAAATCAAGCCAAAGGCTTTATTTGTATATTTATATGTCCCAGTATAAACAACACTAAAGGTTGATTTTATTTTTGGATTCTATGTTAAATTACCAATCACTTTTATAAAGGACATTTTACTTTAAAGTCTCGAAATGAATTTTACACCTAAACCCATTACAATTAATTCAACACTCCACTATTTCTTTACTCACCAGGTGGTGTTGGTGCCCTAACATCGATGTCAGCAGGCTCTTCCTTAATTAATATAAACCCATCCTTTCCATAGGGAATCTTTACCACTTCACCACCTTGCTCCTCTTCGTTCCGCCTTCCCCCCGTTCTGTGGGGTTCCCTATTGGCTAACGTGTTCAAAAAGGGGTTTTCTGGATAAATCGTGCTTGGATCTTTAGTAGTCTGAGGATTAAAATTGCTCCTTTGGGGACCTGATTGTTCCCTGCTGTCTCTCGGAGGTCTGGAACTGTAGTGGTCGTTGTTTTCGGGGTAGGATTCCATGTCCAAGGTGTCGTCCATTTGTACTCTGGGATAGCTTGCGTCTGCGTCCGATACTAAAGTCATTTCTGGTCCCAGAGTGAGCTTTAGGATGTGCTGGAGGTTTACTTTTGTGATCACTGGAACTAGTTCCACTGAAAAGGGGGGTTCTTTTCTTCAAATGTTCCACACTTACTGCAGAAGTCAGTAATTGCTAATATTTTGAAGTAACAGAACATTTTTACAGACTTCTGCAGGTTCAAATTGTTAGCTCTATATCTTACTTGGTATTGGAGGCCCAGAGCATATCAAGTTCCCATTGATGTAAATCTTAGTCACTTTTGGGGGTATGTTAGTCCAACGTGGGAAAAACACCTTGTAAGTGATTGTTTTTTTGTTGAATACATCTTCTATGATTTTAGGTTTTGGGTAGCCCAGTTCTATGTTACCATTATAGCCCTCCAAAGAGAAAAAAAGACATTATTTTTAGTGGTGATCGAACACAAATGAATCACGTAGACAAAAAGCCTGGATAATCCAACAAGCTAATACAGCAACCTTTGGTTTCTTTTTTTTCGGTACCTGTTTTACAATAGGTACCACGTGGTAGTTATTGCGTTCTTGGAATGATAGATTAAATAATTGGACAAGTTTGCCTACGCAAACTATGTCTCCATACTAACGAAAAAGATGTTAGTTGTTAGTTTTGGGTAAAACTTCACTTACGTTTACGTGGTTTCCAACCGATAATTCAACATTTAGTTGGATCACGTTATCGTCAGGACTCTGGGCCTGGATGACACCAAAAAGAACGTTATTATCTTGTTTGTATTGGAATATGTTTGGGCAGGGACTGTTGAAAAACCTCCCCCTAAACGCACAAACTGTCTCAACAATAAACAGCGAGCACAAAATTTTTACAATCATCGTAGCACACCTCCGTACATTTTCGGTATATTGCGGCACCACTATACTCTGGAGCACTGCTCCCAAACGTTTGGGTACTCAGAAATGTCACGTTTTGCCTTTTCGATGGAAGGGAGGTATCYCCGCCTTTCATTCAAACGCTGACAATAGAGAGCAATTACTGTAMTTAGGAGATCTTCAGGTATATAGTGTTACCCGGACATTGGTGTGTGCGCTATTTGATTTATTTATGAATACGTTACATCACGTCTGGTATTGTTCATTGACGACCTTGGAATGATAGCTGACAAATTTACATATTATTTGTATGTCTCATTTCACGAGAAAGCTGGACCAACGCAATAGGCGAATCTAGTTTTTGTCTGGGTCACATTTTTTGTTTTTGCTAGCGATCTGTGATCAAAAGAATTAGAAAGAACGGTCAATTTTATACTGGGGTGGCGATTTTTAAACAGCTACGTCGTCAGATCGACTTGCCGAAGGTAGTTTTGGGTTTTTGGGCTCAAAATACATCAGAAGACTTTTAACTTTAAAAACCTTGGTGGAGCCTCATTATTTCTATCCTGTCAATTACGCCAGTGTATAAAAACCTTTTACGTTTCGTTTCATCAAAGATAACTACGTCAAATCTGATAAAGAAGGAATAACCAATCGCTTTATCGATTCGTTCGATTGATTATGAATGCGTGGTAAAACTACAACTTGTTTAGCATTCCCAAAGTTCAACAGCGTCGACATTTCTTAAGTGTTTTCGTAAAACCAGACACATAAACAAAAAGCGTACTAGTATAAGTTATATTTGCATAAATTTACAGTCACTCTTGCTCATCTACAAAAATAAATAACCGTGCACTCAAAATCTACGCGATACTCTCCCCTTTTAAATTGACCTCGTACATCCCATGCGCATCTTTCTCCTTCCCCCTCTTAATCCTGGGGGGTGGTAAGGGGGCAGTTTTCTGCTGCCCTCCTTTGATCCAACCCTTGACTTGCTTACCAACCTTGTAGAAGTGAATGTACAAAAGGGAAAACGTCAAAAATACTACTAAAAAAGACACTATCGAGATGAGGATGGCGGAGAAAGGACTGTAGCTTTCTTCCGGCTGGATGGTGGACACTGGAACGGTAACTGTGGTGGTTTCTGGGAGCAACGGGATTTCCTCTCCCTTTCCCGAGATGCTTATGTCAGCACAAGCGCGGAATTCCTCTTGGGGACCACAACCGACGGCTCCCGTGCCATTTGGACAAGTCCCCCAGTTATTTCCTGCGATGTACCTCCACTGTAGCACGCAGTGCTCGCAGGTTCTTTTGGGGAGCCTATACTTCATCTCGTACACCTTGTTACCTTCTTTTGGGTAAAACCTGGTTCCGTAGTGCTCCAGATTGTCCTGGGGCTTCACCAGCTTCAAGACGTTCTTGTCCAGGCATTCTTGGGAGGTGGTTTTGTAATCGGGGCAGAGGGCAAACTCGAAATATCCGTTATGGTTGGCTGTTAGCTCGACTCTTATGTTGATGACACTCCCAACTCCGTATTTGCGAACTACGACGCCTTGGCCGTAGGTCCCGCCGTATTCGTGGGCTCTAGGTGTTCTAAAAGAAGAATATATTAAATCTATCGAGATTAAAAGCTCTTTCGTGGTTACTTTGAGTCCCAGGCGTCTCCACAAACACCACACTTTCCTTGGTTTTGGTTCCACTGCCTGGAGAAACCGCCGCAGTAGAGTTCGTGGTCGTTATAGTTGTGGGGTGTGTTGAAACCGTATCGCCACGCAGAAGCTCTACTTGGAGGATCTATTAGACGACCGTGCCCCAAAATTTGGGGCAGAAGGATTGCTAAAAGCAAGAACTGGAGTTCCCAACTCATCCTGAAAAGAAAAGCGAGGTATTCTTTTGGAACGCTCGTCTGCCGACGATGGACAATCAACAGGTTTAATAGAAAGACTTTTTTGTGTTTTTTGGTCTGTATGTATGTTCAAAAGAAAGGAACTATTGGTTAAGAGTGACAATTTTGGGCATGGAGATTGTTAAAAGCCAGAATTGAGGTTCCCAACTGACCCCGAAAAGAATAGACGAACTGGAATGCCTCATTCAAAACTGTACCTACATGAAACTTATATGCTTAAAGTTTTCGTGTTTTTAATTCCGACTACTAATGTAACTACTACAGCGTCTTCTAATTTTTCTATCTAGTAGGTGATTTAAGAACATTAATCTTTATTTTAACAGAAAGACTTGTTATTTGTTTTATATGTGCTTTATTAAAAAGAGAACCAGTTCGTGAGGATGGATTCTCATTTGCGACAACCCAAATGATATTGCATTTACAACGTCTAAATAAAGAAAACCGACGTGACCGTTTCTCAGAATGATCTATTTACAATACTGTCACGCTTCTATCTTTGATTTATACATTTCATGTCAGTTTTCCCCCGAGAAACTTTCAGAAAACGCCCGATAATTGTCTAGATACACTGTGCTGCGGTACTCCACAGAGAAAAGTAACAATACAAATGGCCTTGGGGTTTTTTGCCTTTGGTACCGTCGACAATGGCCATCTGTATCTACCTCCGGTTTTTTTGACTGCAGTTACGTGCCGTCCTCTTAGAAAATGATGGTCAATTTATATAATTGACGCCTGTGAAGATTTATAGTCGGGTTGGACGATTCTTAATGTGTAATCGCGAGAAATTTCTTTCGAGCGCTTGCTTGTTTGTTTAACAAATCGATTTTGATTGTTTACAAATAATTGCATCAGTAATTAAATCTTTTTTAACGATTTTATTGAAAGAATTTTGAATTTGAGTGCGCCTGGTTGTTATGCAACTTGTTTGACAATCTTTATTGTAATGTAGGTTGCCTATCTACTAGGAGAAGATTAACAAGATTGTATTAATTACCAAAATTCTTTTTTAGGCTTCTATGACTATGTCTAAGCTGTTTTAAGTGACTTTAATCTGTATTATAATAAAATATATAGAAGATGTACCTATATTTACTCAAATGTTACATTACAATTCAGAATTCATTCAAACAAACCATATTTCTGTAATTGCATACTATATTTGAGAGAATTATATGATTTTTTTACCTGACGAAGAATAATGATTACATTTTAACAAAAATATAACGCTCGATCGTATTTTTTTCGTAGAATGTGTTAATATTAAAACAAGAATGAAGAAGATTGATTATTTCGAAAGAATCAATTTATTTATGCTTTAAATTTGGGTTACTTGCAGCTGGGCAACTATTTCAATCTGTAGTAAATCGTATTAAAGTTTGATATGTTGTTGTTGTGAATTAAAGTGGCGTATGTGAACGTTTGGACTAGAAAGGACTTAAATAGATTCTCCAGTAGGTGTATAAGTAACTGGTTGCACAGACGGGTCAACATTCTCATAAAGACCTTGCTCAGATATCAAGGTTTACCTGTTTCACCCCTATTGTCTGTGGAACCGCCAGTTTACATAATAATACCTAAAGATATGTTCCAATAAAGCTTTCGCGCTGCGACAATTTCTTAGACGTGCAATTTGAAAGCCACCTCCTATAATTATACATGGAAATCGTAAAACACATCCGATAAATATGAATAGCGTTCTACTTATACGTTTTATACCCACATTCACGCAAAGAAAGCTAGCTTTCTGTGGGAAAATATGAATAACAGTAACCTCGAGTTCGCGTTTTATGCGCTATGGGTCAAGATCGACAGATTTCCCCTAAAAATAGCGTGGACCATGCAAATCAAACAAGGAATGAATTAATTTGATGAAACTTTCGCGCTCGATCGATTAGAATGCCCCTGATTTTGCTCTGCAATGTTTAGAACGTTTATTCGCACGTTCTTTTCGATATTATTGTCAACGTACGTTCACTTTGAACGAATATGTTACGTAACTTATGTTAAGCAAGTTGATTTTTTCGTTTTCCTGGCTTTATGCGTTGAGTGGGTTGCAATTTGTAATCGACATGAATCGATTTACAGTTAGACACTAAATAAGACGTTATTTCTCAAGAGTAGTCCAATTAAAACGAAACCGTGGAGAAGCTTTGTAAATTATTTTATTGTGGGAATGAGAAAACCATTAACCTTGCGTAGTCAAGATTGTCTTTCAACACGTAAATATTCTAGACAAGTTTCATTCGCCCTTTTCCCCTTATCGATCAAGGTAACTCCATGAATAGCTACTCTTCCTGAATTTTAATCTAATTAAAAGCTTTCTCTAATTGTCACTTCCAGATCATTCCTAGTCTTATTGTTCCCATTCTTATATTACGTGCCGAGACGAATTTGGCGATCAGAGAAAGTACAACCGACAAAAACGTTTTGCTTTTGGACTTACGCAAGAATCGTACACAGTACCAGAATTCTAATTTGCATTGTTTCTAGCCGTTAGTTACGCTATTGAATCTTCGCATGATCTAAAATTCCACTTCCTGAGGATGAGCATAATTTTATGACGGCTTATCTCTTCAATTATCTCTCAAAAAACAACAAAACGCAAGGACTAGGCCGTCGTTCTAAGAAGACGGTGACTAACAAGTTCAAAACCAAGTGAATCACGTCTAAGAAGCGTCGAATTATAAACAGAGCATGCTGTAAAATCGAAATTAATCGGTTAGTTTACTTCCTCGACCGGAAGATGAACTAAAAAACGCGATGAATGCAAAGCGTGAAAAAGTTGGGACAATAGAAGACTTTTACTTGTGTAATGTTACTGTAACTTTGTAATTTAGATCATTTTTTGAGTTCCTATTGTAACAAATGACAACAAAAACGATCAGTTTCATCAATAACTTCCCATGTTAGTCATATAATTCCTTTCTTTTTTAATTTACAAGTTATAGACAAATTATAATTTGTTTTGCTCTTCATAAACATACTCTTACCTTCAGATAAATTCACTGCATCTAAACAACAACTCCAGAAGAAAAAAACACCACAAAACCTGTATTTGCGAATATTCCACGTCTTCCAGAGATAATACAGCAAAAAAAACGATCAGTTTAATTCATAAGAAGCACGTAACACTTCTTTTTGAACCCGCGTATGCATTCTACTTAGCACAGTCCGATTTAGCCTACATTTCGCTACGTTACCTAGTTTACATCTGGCCAGCGACCAGGTGAATGGCTGGTACCTGTGCAGACGTTAGTGCCCCTCTAATTAAAGAGGTTTACTGCAACCACTCAACCGTGGTATACACAAAAGCTACGAATTATGCGAGTTTTACAGTAATTGCAGTCAAAACAACGGCACGCATCGTTACCATCATTCTTTAGGGTAAAATCAACCACGAAGAGTAGCATTTTTTCCCTATTCCGTATATTTACCAATTTATTAGTTATTTATAAAATGCGCGCCTTTGTTCAAATTTTGCCGGGCAAATTGCTGCCATCTCTCGGTCTTTTCCCGAAGCTAGCTCGCGCCGCCAAGCGGCATATTTGACAACCTTCCTTGCTCGGCCGGTAATTTGACGGTGTCGCATTCAAACATGGCGGTTTAACTGCAGCGTTTCGACCACTATTTTCGGCTTTTTCTTATCATTTCAAGCACATTTCGTCACAGAATACACATAAATAAACAGCAGGTGAAACCGTGAACGTCGCCTAACAGATTTCTCCCGAGCTCATGCAGTATTAGGGTTTAGTTTTCCGAAATGACTTCTAAAGTGCACGTGCAGGATACCGCAGTCCTAGAGAGAAGATTAAGGCCTATTTACGGTAATTAACGAGCTGTTCTTGTTGTGGGGCACGGATTACTATCACGGGGAACGTGTGGAGTCTTTCATTTTTCGTCTCGGTTTGGAGGTTATGTAAACTGTCAACATGTTTTTCAGATTGGCTCGACAGTGGTAACCACAAAAAAGCACTGCAGGAATGTGATAAAGTGTTGAAGAAGACTCCCAACTTGCAGTGTGCTAAAGCTCTCAAGTCCTTAGCCTTGCTGAGGTTAGGAAAAGAAAGCGAGTCTGTAGCCCTGTTAAATTCATTGGTAGACGAGAAGCCTTGCGATGACGGCACTTTACAAGCCATGACGCTTTGTTACCGGGAGTTGCAGCAACGTAAGTAACACAATCGACCTCTACGTACCCTTATACAGTCATATTTCAGTGGAAAAGGTCTGTCAACTGTACGAAACGGCTGTAAAAATAGACCCCAACAACGAGGAACTGCACACCCACTTGTTCATGTCGTACGTCCGTGTTTTCGACTATAAATCGCAACAGCAGTCCGCCATGACGTTGTACAAGCTCAAACCGAAGAATCCCTACTATTGCTGGGCCGTTATGAGCATAATCTTGCAAGCGACTAGAGGTGAAGGCGCAAGAGACGGCAAGAAACGTTCGTTGTTGCTCAGCCTTGCGGAACGCATGATGATCAAGCTCATAAGCGACAATAAACTCGAGGCGGAACAGGAGGTGCAGCTGTACGTGCTGATTTTGGAGTTGCTGGACAAGTACGAGGAGATTTTGAAGGTTTATGACGGTCCGCTAGGTGCCAGGTTGGTGTGCAACAATATGACGTACGACAAGCTTCCGTATTTGGTGAGGTTGGAACGTTGGGGTGAAATCAACGTGCTGTGCAAGGGAATCCTAGTTGACAGGTTAGTTAAGACAGCGTAAGTTCAGTGATAAGCGGAATATTGAATGTCATTGTCAAAGCGAAACATTTGACATAATATCCTTGCACAATTTGATGCCAAATTACATCAGATCATGTTAAAAACGTCTGACTTTGTAACTTTGCATTTACATGGCATAAATAATGTCAGTTTTTGATCATTTTATTTAATAATTACCTAATAGTGTAGATAAATGGGATGTATGGAAACACTACATCAATTCTGTGTTCAAACTGCTGCCGTCGACCCAAACAAATAACCATTGTGAGAACCACGATGTTGGGGACGATTTGACAGCTCCGGACGACACGCCAGACAAAGCCCATGAATTCATATGTCGACTGGTAGAAAATGGAGCCGACAACGGTAAAAAATTCCGAAAGACTCGATTCTATAGTAGTAATCCTTGTCTATCCGAAGGTTATCTGTTACGTGGGCCTTACCTGGCAAGGTTTGAACTGTGCTCGAAGCTTTCAATTCAAGGATTGGACAGTAACGATTTGCTGGGAGACACGACGGAACTGTTCATCGAATACTTCCGGAAGTTTGGACATAAGCCGTGCTGCGTGTCGGATTTGAAGGTTTATTTGAACTTGCTCGACGTTGACAAGAAAGCTGTGTTGTCGATGAGGTTGATAAAGGACGTCGGGATTAGTGATACTGGCGTGCCGCAGTCGGTAAGTCGGAAATTATTCACGTTGACCAGGAGATTTTCATCGACACTATGATGTGCCATAGGTATAAAAATATACGTTTTGTGATATTAATTAGGGATTTAATGGACCACTATTTTATTTTATTGAATACAGTGAGAAAAGACATGAAAAAATTATATACTGGATGTTTCACGAATGATAATGACCCTGACAAAATTAAAAATGCAACCCAAAATACATTTGCAGAGGTAACATTGATAATTGTTCATAAACTTCAATCATTTGCTTTAAGTAAATTTGGTATTGTAAAACAAATTTTATTTTTGAGAAATGTTTATTCAATAAATTCAATAAATGTAATAAATGCTCAAAATGTCACCCTCCTCTGTTTTCACAAGCTTGAATTCGTGCCCAAAACAATCTTTTAACATGCATTAACATTTCTGGAGTGATGGATCTACATGCATCAAGTATTTTATTTTCTAAATGTTCTACACTTTTAATTGGTGTTTGGTATACTTGCTCTTTTACCATTCCCCACAGAAAAAAATCCAAAGGAGTAAGGTCCTGGCTTCTTGGTGGCCAAGGATTAATTGAACCTCTTCTTATCCATCGATTAGGCAAAACCAAATCAAGATGATTTCGCACAATTCTATGACAATGCGCAAGTGCCCCATCTTGTTGGAACCATAGATCTTGTCTTACTTGTAAATTTACATTTTGGAGAAGTACCGGTAAAATGTCTCTTAAAAAATTTAGATAAGTGTTGTCGTTTAAACTGTCGCGAAAAAAATAAGGCCCAACAATTTGATTCCCCAATATTCCGCACCAGACATTCGTCCAGTAGATAGTTTGAAAATGTCCTCGAATCCAACGTGGATTTTCTTGCGCATAATAATGCATGTTATGTTTGTTAACTCCACCATTATTAGAAAATGTTGCTTCATCTGAGAAGCAAATGTTGTCATAAAATCGTGCATTCAGATTTTGGTGCATAGCCGGCATGGATTCCCAATTTATTTTTATTATCATTCGTGAACATCCTGTATAAAATTAATTATAATTCTCTTGCATTGATCTTGTCAAAGACAAAGTGGTGTGATGTAATAAATGATGATGAAGTAGATTTGAGAGCACAAGAAACTTCATTAGTGAAGTTAGTAATAAAATCCTTTGATCACTGGTGGTCTATAAATAGCAATAAGGAAAAGAGACAAACTGAAGTAAATAAGTGCTCGTTACTGTTATTCTTTAAGTAGTAAATTTCTTGTTCGTCAAATAAATATCTGAATAAGCTATTAGAATTAAATAAGTTTATTTTGTAATCAAAATTAAAAAAAAAAAAAATTACGTGTTGATTTACGTCACAAATAATAAGCAACAGACTAAAAAGTATCCATCAGGTGTTTCCAGTTAAAATAATTCTGCTCAATGATTTCTTTTCGGTTTCCCAGGTTCTCGTTATCGTTTGTTCCAGGAACAGCAAATGCAAAGACACCTCTGCGCCTTGCAGTTGTCGAGGCTGTGCGGCAGTCACAGGAACTTGTCCCCGGAGCACTTGCGCGCCGTGATCACAGCCCTCTCCCTGCATTATCAGCACGGTTACCAGTCCTACGGGCAGAACGTGCTGTCGACGGACATCGGCCCCGCCGACAGTTACATAATTCTGGCGGCCCACGCGCTGTACGACCTGGCGGTCACGACMAAGAACTATCGGCCGTTGTATTCGGCCCTCGTGCTGCTGGACGGGCTGCTGAAAAACAGCCCCAGCAATTTCCAGGCCAAACYGCTGGGCATGAGGCTGKAWCACACGTTGGGCGGTGCCCTGGGCGCCAACAAGATCTACAACGGCATGGACGTCAAGCACCTCCRGCTGGACTCGTTGGGGTACACGCACTGCGCCCGTTTGCCGACGACGGGCTTGTTTAGKGAGGCGGCGAGTTTGTACGACACGACCCTGAAGTTCTTCACTTCCAATTATAGAGATGTGAGTGTTTTTTKGTTTTTTCTGCTTTATTACAATATACCTCATGACTTATCTAGGGATGGATTTATGGAAAACTTTTAACAATTTTTTTTTTAATTTTTTGACGTCACAAATGAAGTAGGAACCGGCGTTGTTAATTTTTTTTATCGGAACTGACACAGTGGACACTAAATCCTTCAGGTTTACTCCATAGTTTTACTGACCTTTATCGTCTGATACTCGGGAGAGAAAACTTCGATTGTAACTGAAAATTACACATATATCGATATCTTTTACTGTGAGATCAATGCTAACGATGCAGCAGAACTTTTAATTAAACAGATCCAGTCATGTTTAAAGCTGACATCGGTAAACAAGACAAAAAATGGATTACTAACGGCATTATTGTTTCCTGTAAAACTAAAGAAAATTTGTATAAATTGAATTATGAAGCAAATATGGTAGAGGTGTATGGTAGTAACCATTTATGTTTATATTTGCCAAAATGTTTATTTGTGCAGCTTCGTTTATATGCCGTGACTGATTTCTTGGTTACAAAAAGAGCCATATTGTCCTAAGTTATCGTAAGACCTTTTAAATTGCTGTAAAGAAGGTTAACAGCGATCTTGGTATTGAAAGTATTCTTGACATGCTCAAACAGAATTTTTGCGGCATATGATATAGCGTTCAACCATATTAAGCTCTTCTAGGTTTGAAAAGTCGATTCCCTGCTTATGAATACGGGAATTTCTAGTGCTCAGTTCTAACTATTTAAAAACAATACAGAAAATTGTAAAGGAACATATCTCAAATATGACAAAACACATGACAAACTGGAGTACACTGATTTATGAAGGGTTGAACTATCTTTTGTATTTACATTTTTTTTTAACATCAAAAATAAACGAGGTAAAAGGATTTAAACAAATACTCAAAATTTAGTTTTTTCAAAATATCTAGTAAGCCATGAACATTTTTTAAAAACCAAATCAGTTATAATTAATGCGGAAAAAACTGTTTATATGGCTTTCAGTTAGTGAACATAAAAGGTATTTTACTTTGATAGTAATATGTGATGGCAAAAGCATAATGTAGAAAACATTATGAGAAAAAAGTGAACACTAAAACGTGGCCAACTATTTATTTTTCATTATCTAACAGTATTATTACTTATAGTTGAATTGATGACAATAAAATCTTACAGAGCTCCGACCACTTAAAGTTTTTCTACAAATTCGGTTCATTTATCAAATTGGACGAGTTCATGGACTTCCGGGAAAGACTGAACAACAGCCTACACTACACAACAATAGCCATAGATAGGTTAATATTAACTTTAGTCCAGAGCAACAGCTTGGAAAGCGTATACAATTTAGACACTTCGCCCAAAGACACCGAAATCGAATGGGACAAACTCAGGTAGGTCGTGCGATCGATGAAGCGAATCGTTATCATTTCCTTTTCGACACAGAGACAATCATGACTTAAGCGTATGCACTTCTTGGGACCCCGAGAGGATAGAATGCCCCCTGGAGAGGTCCGACGATATTCGAACTGCGTTCGAGCAGGACGTGTCGTTTTTGAAACTGAAGTCGCAGGTTTTGTATCTTTTTTCGTCGGCCGGCGATTTGGTCAGGTCGAACGACGGTCGGAGACAGAAATCTCTGGAGACCCTAAGCAAAAGGCTGGAAGAATGGGAGCAACTCCACCGGCAAGCGAGGGAGGTCGCGCGGCGTGAAATTAAGCAAGTAAAAACTTGGCGGGCCGTGCTTTAAAATCGTTTCGTTATCTCGTGCGTCTTTCAGAATTCCATCGTGATGCCGTTGCCCTCCAGGCTCCATTCTTTCATGGAATGCCCCTGCGTTGAGGTGTTGAAGGCCGCGTTTAGGATTCTGATAGCCGTGGCTGAAGATAACGTAGAGGTTTGTAATGGCGTCGTTGATGAGCTTAAAACGATATTCTCCAGGAATATTAGGAACGTCAACAGCTTCAGCGATGGGAGGGAGGATTTTTGGACGGACAGGGAATGCATGGAATATATGGTCAACCTAGTTGAGGTATGTATATTTTATGTAGGCAGTTTTTCATCTTTCTGAATGAAAAGATAACTAGCGTCGTTCAAAATGGAAAATGATCAATTACTCACAGTGGATTTGTTACAATAATTAAAAAATATATTCTTAATGTTTGCCTGTTTCTATCTTTTTGACATAGTTTGAATTCTGTGAGCAAATAAATTAATAATACAAATAAATTAATAAACATAATTTGGACCACCTTCAAAGCAAACTTGTTCATGCAATGACCAACAGAAGCTAGATTTTGATCCAGAAGGTCAAGATTAGTAAAGACTGTCACTTTTCTTCTTCTCCTTCTCAAGACCTTATCGCTGGCCTCCTTGATCTTCTTACTGTGCGTCGACCTTGTGAGACCCCCACAGAACAAGAAGGCGAAAAGGAGAACCGACACCAAGTTCAGGGACGCGCTCAACGAGCTCAATCAGACGCTCAGGGAGCAAATCCGGCGGGTCGATGACGACTTGGAGTGCTGGAACTGCCTGGCGTGCGAGGAAGAGCTCTCATTGGGCCTCGAGATGCTCAATCTGAACGGTCTGGGCTACAGGGACGTCCTTGACAACATACTGCAGAGCCACACGGGTGCTGKCAAAGAACTACAGACGGTGCTCGCCAACAGGTGCAAAATGTTGAACGGCGTCTTGATCTAACCAATATCTGTGCCATTGTTTGTTTGTTTTTTTTTTGTTATGCGACGAGGGATGTAAATAAACGACGACCTTTTTCTTGTGTCTTTATTTCCAAATTGGCTTTTCGTGTTCCAAAATAGGTAAGATTACGGAATAAAGGAAGGGTGGCGGAATTTCAAAACTAAGAAGAAAAACTCACTACAACCAAACATTTGGCGTATATTTTGGGAAGCCATGGAGGAATATCAAAAATTCTACTTAGCAAAACAAACTTAAAACAGGCCTATTAATTCATTTAATAAAAATTAGACATCTATAACTATAAATCATAACACAATTCAAGTTGTACTCTACATGATTTTTCTTTTTACTAACTAACCAAAAAAATTATTAAAATTATACCATGCTTGTGTTCTTGATCACAGCAGGACGTAAGCGAAAGCTCTGCAACAATAACAAAAAAAATTTTTATTGACCAGAACATAATTAAAATATAGTAAATGCTTGTTCTAAACTGATCAATAGCTTCCAATCAACTTCAAAATACTGCCGCAAGTTAAAAGTTTTAGCACGGAACGTAAATAATCTGGCTGTACATTTTAGATTCTCACACATTCACAGATATAAATACAAATTATGGAAAGAATATTGCACTCTTAAAATTACTTTTAAACTAAACAAGTAACGATTTAATTCACAATGTTTTTAGCAGTGACCAAGTTAGGCGTCAGCTATGACCACTTTCAGTAAAAATTACAACGCCTGCAAAATATTTGGCTCTGGACATTGGAATGCTACTCATACACCTACCTAGTGCCTTGTCGAACTTCTGCAAAGAGCCTGTCTTGAATTTCGGGGGGCCCACAAGCAGCTGCCTCCGTCGTCCTGTCAAAGTAATCAACAGTTCACAATCACTAGTACTTTTGACCTGTAATTGGTTTATTAATTATTGAAATTAATTGTTATTAGGTATTTGGACAATTACATTGCCATCCGGGCGTCGAGGTAGGAACTTGTTGGAAGTTTAGCCTACAGGTTTCGGAAACGGTATTCACGGCAAGTAAGCTTTTACATGTTCAGCTGGTTAGGTATTTATTTTTTCTTAATTATAAGGGCGTTGGCGATGAATTCCAATGTGGCAGTGCCACCGAAGGCCGAGGATTGCTAAGCAAGGAAGCCCATTCGAACATTCTGGATTCGCTCTACAAGGTCGTTGATTAGTATGGTGAAAAGCGCAAGTCTGGATTTTTAGTGTGGAGATATTTACTGCGATGGAACGACCTGTCACCTGCTCTGTGGGAGGAGGAAGAGCAACAATTGGAATTTTGTCCCCTTTGGCGTCTATATTTAATTTTTTTGAATAGCTTCAAAACGGCTCATCCAATTTTATTCTTTTACGGCTCGTTGAAATCATATGGTGCTAACAGTCGTTCTCGTACAGTTGTCTGTCGGAATTTTTGTATCGTTGACCCAGTATTTAATTTTTTTGAATAGCTCCCAAACATCTCAACAGATGTGATTCTGATTCTTGTTGGATTCGTATGGTATTAGCGATCGTTTTCATTTATTCACCCGTGGGAATTTTTGCACCGTTAGTCCGGTATTTAATTTTTTTTTAATATCTCCAAAACGGCTCATTCGATTTTAAGGAAAATGTCTTGAATAAACCGAAATTTCGTGTTGTCTTAAGACTTCGCTCTGTATTTAGTAAATTAATTGATGCTTTTAAAAACTCTTAGCCATGTTGAAATCACCATTAAACGCTGTCTCTTTTGGTATGTAATAGTTTCAATTAGGTGTATATTTAATAGGTTTACATAAGGAAAATGTCTTGAATAAACCGAAATTTCGTGTTGTCTTAAGACTTCGCTCTGTATTTAGTAAATTAATTGATGCTTTTAAAAACTCTTACCCATGTTGAAATCACCATCAAACGCTGTCTCTTTTGGTATGTAATAATTTCAATTAGGTATATATTTAAGAGGTTTACATAAGGAAAATGTCTTGAATAAACCGAAATTTCGTGTTGTCTTAAGACATTGCTCTGTATTTAGTAAATTAATTGATGCTTTTAAAAACTCTTACCCATGTTGAAATCACCATGAAACGCTGTCTCTTTTGGTATGTAATATTTTTAATTAGGTGTATATTTAAGAGGTTTACATAACGAAAATGTCTTGAATAAACCGAAATTTCGTGTTGTCTTAAGACTTGGCTCTGTATGTAGTAAATTAATTGATGCTTTTAAAAACTCTTACCCATGTTGAAATCACCATCAAACGCTGTCTCTTTTGGTATGTAATAATTTCAATTAGGTGTATATTTAAGAGGTTTACATAACGAAAATGTCTTGAATAAACCGAAATTTCGTGTTGTCTTAAGACATCGCTCTGTATTTAGTAAATTAATTGATGCTTTTAAAAACTCTTACCCATGTTGAAATCACCATCAAACGCTGTCTCTTTTGGTATGTAATAATTTCAATTAGGTGTATATTTAAGAGGTTTACATAACGAAAATGTCTTGAATAAACCGAAATTTCGTGTTGTCTTAAGACATCGCTCTGTATTTAGTAAATTAATTGATGCTTTTAAAAACTCTTACCCATGTTGAAATCACCATCAAACGCTGTTTCTTTTGGTATGTAATATTTTTAATTAGGTGTATATTTAAGAGGTTTACATAACGAAAATGTCTTGAATAAACCGAAATTTCGTGTTGTCTTAAGACTTCGCTCTGTATGTAGTAAATTAATTGATGCTTTTAAAAACTTTTACCCATGTTGAAATCACCATCAAACACTGTCTCTTTTGGTATGTAATAATTTCAATTAGGTGTATATTTAAGAGGTTTACATAACGAAAATGTCTTGAATAAACCGAAATTTCGTGTTGTCTTAAGACTTCGCTCTGTATTTAGTAAATTAATTGATGCTTTTAAAAACTCTTACCCATGTTGAAATCACCATTAAACGCTGTATCTTTTGGTATGTAATAATTTCAATTAGGTGTGTATGTAACAGAGTTATATAAGCAAATGATCTTGAATAAACTGAAATTTCGTTTTGTCTTAAGACTTTGCTCTGTATTTGGTAAATTAATTGATGCTTTTAAAAACTCTTACCCATGTTGAAACCACTATAAAACGCTGTATCTTTTGGTATGTAATAATTTCAATTAGGTGTGTATATAACAGAGTTATATAAGCAAATGATCTGGAATAAACTGAAATTTCGTTTTCTCTTAAGACTTCGCTCTGTATTTGGTAAATTAATCTATGCTTTTAAAAACTCTTACCCATGTTGAAATCACTATAAAACGCTGTATCTTTTAGTATGTAATAATTTCAATTAGGTGTATATTTAAGAGATTTACATAAGGAAATGGTCTTGAATAAACCGAAATTTCATTTTGTCTTAAGACTTTGCTCTGTATTTAGTAAATTAGTTATTAAAATTAATTATTTTAAGTAAGTATTAATTTCTCAATTACTAATTGCGTTAGGGAAGGAAACACAGACGGACAGATACGATAACGAAAGCTTTATCGCTGGATGCGATTTATGGTTCTGAAAAGAACCATTTTTATTTTAATGAACGTTTGCAGCCTGGTTGTCGCTTTCTCCCTACGGTACAACCAGTGATATATGTCCTTGTAACAGGAACAGCTGGAGTGAAAACGGAGACACGTGCTTCGGCTCTCGGTCTTCATTCGGATATGGCTCCTTCCTGTTGAAACAATCGAAATAGTTTAGTAGCACACAGAAATATTATCATAGCATTATTTTATATCAGATTAGAGTGTTCCAGTAAATGGAAGAGCGAAAGGTACAAAATTTTCTCCAGTTTAACACCACCGTCACTTTTTGTCTATAAAGCGCAGTGTTTTGGAAAGATGCCAAGAGCGGCAGCATCTGATGACATGGCTCTTTTCAAAAATGGAAATGTTGCACTGCGTTTTCCTAATGCAGCGAGCGCAAGAATCAATCATGGAGATGTTTCTTCTTCAGCGCTCTTCATTGGTGCTGCCCGTGGCAATGGTCTATTACTCAACGAGTACTTCATACTTATTGCTTCGCTTAAAAGTTTCCATTACGTCCCTTACTTGTTCCGATGCGGTCACAACTTCATCCATGCTAATTCCAGTGAGTTACCTACATGCTTTTTTAACCCAATTACGGCTTTTATCCAGTCATTATGTTATATAATGGGCAATATAAAAGCCTATTGATTAAATCATAACTGTTGTGTCATAATTCTACCAGTTTTAATTTGTAAAATTAATAATTTACACTAAAAACGTTTTAATAACAATCTCGTAACCTGGAAATTAACTTATTTATTTGATCTACTGGATGCGTGGAACTACACGAAAAGTACGAAACCACCAACTTCGAGTTTTATTTCACAAATATCACTAGACAGCATTTTGTCACCAGATTTCCGCCGGCATCTGAACGAAAATCCCATAAGCGCAATGTATAATTTCGAATTTTGGTATCAGGATCGCAGAAGAGCGCATGGGTATTTGTCACCAGATACAGGTCTCGGCCGACAGTTGGTACTAGTAGGTGCAATAACCCATAGTCGGTCGTTCGAACAGTAATAATTGACACATTGACAGACAGCCTATTTTTGAGGTTACCACCACGTATTTAGCGTTTTGAAGATGATTTTGAAATATAAAAGCAATAAATGTGGAAAATAACTCAGGATTTTGATAATCTGTATCAAGGAAGAAGTCCCGTAACCCCAGGGAAGTCACATTCAACCACTTATGTGCGATAAATAGCCAAATGTTGTGTTATACATTGCCGCGTTCGGCTCTAGGGCATTAACATAATGGATATTAACATAATGGAAGGCATTAAACTGATTAAACTCTGTTACAGAAGGGGATATTACTAGGCTGGAGTGGGTTGAATGTTCACCGTCCTCATTCCAAGTCGAATAGCTCTATCTTACTTGTCTGCGCTCATGGTTTTTGTGTATTTGATTTTGTCTCCATCGGCTAGTAAAAGGGAGCGTCGAACAACTATATGGTGTATTTTGTTTCAAAATTCTGACACGCTCATGGGAGAATTTTTTATGATGCCAGCTGAATACATACGTACTTCCATGATGGTATCTGAAGGGCAAACGGAGCACTTAGGAAAGCGAATACTTAAGGTTGATAGATAGTAGATAAGGTAGGTGGCCTCGTAACTGGGATGACCTCACGGGATGTCTACCGTACAAGCTGTGTGAATGAATTTAGTTGTTCTGTTGTTCGTATAACGTTTATTGATAGTTTTTTCCACGTTCATCGCAGGAACATCCATATTGCCTTTTTTCAGATGCCAGGGACGATATGTAGCGTAGCTATTTGCAAAAATAGCTTCTCTCAAGTGAAGGGAAGGAAATCTAACCTGCAAGAATATGCCGCAAGCATTTCAAAGCATATGATTGTTAAGATGACATTCTAAAGTTATGGGGACAGAGCCGAGGCGTATGTTAAAAAGCACAGGTAAAGTTTTCTTATTATTAATATGTATGTTGTACATTATACATAGGTATATCACTTTTAGCTGTACTCCGTTTGTTGTTGAAGCCGTCAGACAAAAAAGATCAAGCACTAAAACACATAAGAGCTGAAGTAAAAAAAAAGGAAATATCTAGTAAAAGCATTTTCCTCGTTTGACATCCGCGACTATTACTGAGATGGCCACTGCAGATCGTACCTACTTTACGAGTTATCGAGCTGTAAGTACTAACCGTGCGATACAAATACACTGACTTCAAATTCCTCAGTTTCTTTGACCTGCTCTCATTTCCAAGATTTCTACACAAACCATAACGTATTTGGTGTCAAACAGGGGTAGAATTTTCTCATCTAACAGATTATGGACACCGATTTTGGATATCAGTTTTAATTTTGTGAGAAATCATCAATTTTCGATTTATCAAATTGGGCGTCATTTCCAAGATTTTTACATAAATCCTGGCGTATTTGGTGTCAAACAGGGGTGACATTTTCTCCTCTAACTTATTTTGAACACCACTTTTGGATGCCGGATTGATGACGAGAAGGTGAGTTCTCTATTCAGTTTCAAAAAAAGTGAACGGTGGAAAGTTTTCGATTTGCGTGAAGTGGTTTTACTAGATGGATGTGTAACACTAGATCGCACTAGATATTTGAACATGCGTGAGTTTCGCAGTTGCATTTGAAAGTCTAGCCAGAATATGCACATATTCTGTAGATAAAAAATCGTAAAATACAAATTCAATCATATGAACAAGAAACTAAACAACAATCGACTGTACGGGTGTTTCACAACAGTGAACCTAAATGAATAAAGGTGATGTGGTTATAAAAAGGTTTCCGGAGAAAAAATTATTACGTCTTTACTTCTATTTTATAGGCAGGACAATCAATGCTGACTGATATGCTTTAATTTGTTTGGTGAAAGTTATCAGTGAAATTTGAAGCTAAAAGCAAAGTAGTAGATCATTGTCTATCATTACACAAGCACAAACTGAATTCGTTAAACTGTTGAGTTTTTGAACAGTAAATTACCGAATCCTTACCCACATTTGACATATATTTTGGGAAGCAATGGAGCAATTTCAAAAGTTCTACATACTTAGCAAGACAAACTTAAAACAGGCCTATTAATTCATTTAATAAAAATTAGACATCTATAACTATAAATCATAACACAATTCAGGTTGTACTCTACATTATTTTTCTTTCTACAGGACGAAGATGGCCAGTTATTTCTTGGGATGGAAATTGCTCCTTTCAAGCGCTGAACAGGAGGTAGAATCAAACCAGGCTATGCTAATACGTTTTGTAGCAAAATGTAGACAGAACAAAGATATTCCTAGAAAGGAGTTGAAAATTACACCACCAGGTAATAGGAGAGGATCTGGGATCTGCAACACTTCATCGGTACATCAGCAATACTTCCAGTTAGCTTTATATGTCACGAAGTTAAAAATCTGCAAGTGAAAGTCGTTTAAGGCAATTTTTAACTTTGTCTTAGACTTCGCATTGTATTTAGTAAATTAATTGATGCTTTTAAAAACTCTTACCCATGTTGAAATCACTATCAAATGCTGTTTCTTTTGGTACGTAATAATTTCAATTAGGTGTATATTTAAGAGATTTACATAAGGAAATGGTCTTGAATAAACCGAAATTTCGTTTTGTCCTAAGACTTCGCTCTGTATGTAGTAAATTAATTGATGCTTTTAAAAACTTTTACCCATGTTGAAATCACCATCAAACACTGTCTCTTTTGGTATGTAATAATTTCAATTAGGTGTATATTTAAGAGATTTACATAAGGAAATGGTCTTGAATAAACCGAAATTTCGTGTTGTCTTAAGACTTCCGTCTGTATTTAGTAAATTAATTGATGCTTTTAAAAACTCTTACCCATTTTGAAATCACTATAAAACGCTGTATCTTTTGGTATGTAATAATTTCAATTAGGTGTGTATATAACAGTGTTATATAAGCAAATGATCTTGAATAAGCTGAAATTTCATTTTGTCTTAAGACTTTGTTCTGATCCCACAATAGGTCGATAATGTTCCCACAATCGGTCGATAGCTGTGATGTTTTATTATAAACAGACGCTGTAGACTGAAAGGGTTTATTTAACACCTTGGTGTCACTTGAAAATAAAGTATTGTACACTGCATGAATTCACTGGGTTTTTTTATGTATTGTTAAATAACAAACAAATCTAACATTTGTGTGTGTAGCAGTTTGCATGGTAAAATGTTTTTGTGGTAAGTACTATCAAAATTGATGGGTGTTTTATTTAAATTGCTGTTTCTTTATGTGCATGAAGAATTGAAAAGTGTGGAAGATTAATTTTCTTTGTTGGCTATATTGAAATCCTGCTGGGAAATTCTTGTCTTTTTAACCATTTCTATGTTGCTTTCAAAATTGACACGATTCTGTGACCTGAAAAAATTCTGATATGACAATATGTTGTCTAGGATACATCCAGACAGGAGGAGGTCCAGACCTACTGCGCATGGAAACGGTGAGTACTATTTATATATCCATTTGCATGTGTTGCTTTAGCTTTGGCAATCATTTCAGTTAGGTAACACATTTATTTGGAAACGGCAAGCTCAAAAGTAAGACGGGCTTTAAATCCCAGTGTCGTTATTTAAACATTACGGATTAAATCAATACTTGTTTAGTTTAAAAGTAATTTTAATGATGCAATATCCTTTTCGTAATAAAATGTACATATTCTGGGCAAATATTTAAATTTGTGGCAGTTCTTTAAAGTTGACTGGAAGCTATTTATCGGTAGAGAATTATCTTTATAAAAAATTCTATTATCATATTTTCAGTACTTTTGCTTACATCATGCTGCCATCGAGAACAGAAGAACGATATAATTTTAATAATTTCTGACGTTGCTGTTATTGAAAACCTTGCTTTTTCGAACATTTTTATAATAGAGACATTGTCAATCGCTGCGTGTTTCCTACGATTTTTGAGTTTCAGACTTGGATGAATATATCCCTGACTCAACTTTCAATTTTTCATAGAGAATTCAGCGTTTTGTGTTCAAATTTTAGCAGTTATACACCAAACGAGTACACAATCCCATCGGTTTTCATACCGTCGAATATAGTAGCTCAAACCGTGTAATCTCACAAATTCTGGTCATGGAAAATGTTTAATGTTTGGCAATAGTTCCCTTTAAATGTATTTGGCCACTCAACACCTCAGCTTTGCTATTAAGTTGCGTTTTATTGCAAATCTGAAAAACTTTTTATTCCAATCTAACTGATCAAGTAAATTTACTAAAATCAAAACATAAATTCGTCTGTTTATACATAAATTCGCCTGTTTATAATCAAAATTTAACACTTCAAACCCGATCACACCAATTTTAATTCCAAAATTGGTTCAAAACTGTATTCTAAGTGCGTACATACATTTTTAGATTACGTCTTAAGTCATATCATCTTTTGACTATAATCGTGGAGTTTCAGGACAGAATTACATAATTAGCACGTACATTTTTCATTGCATCAACAATAATCGAGCATTTGTACCCAAAATTATGGCTGTAATTCGACATAAAATGATTGGATTTGATATCATCGCATGTCAGCACTGGCAGTTTAGTTATCATAAATCACGTAAATCCATAAATACCGGCCGTACGAGGGCATCAAATGGTCGCCCTTATTTCCCTTTAACATATTTTTGCTATTTAGAACATTACAAATGCTTATAAATACTTATTTTTGCGGTAAAGTCGCGTAAAAGCGCAAATCAAAAATGTGAGGTTAGTTGTTGTTGTTGTTTGGGTTATTGGCTTTTGTCAGGATATGACAATTAGCCAGCACATTATTTATGTATCAGAGAGCAAGGATGATGGGTTTAGGGGAGATATCAGAGGTAAGGATAGTTAGAAAAGGAGAACAGGATAAATAAAACGGATAAGCACTAGATGACAGCTTTCACACTTGGTATAACCTAAAATGATGCCATATAATGTAGAGCCCAATTGGTGGGAAGTGTATATCTGTAAATAAAGAGAAATTACTTAGAGATTGATTTTGTTGATTGTTAAAAATTGACATAGCAATGTTATTACTTTAGAAGAAAGAGATTGTAACACAACTTTGATGTTAAGAGGTAATGAAAATCCCATTGAACAAAACATGCTATAGAGATCCAGGCCAGGTACTGAACGAATGGGACATTGAAAAAAGATATGATCCAAATCTTCATATTGTCCGCATTCACATAAAGAGGATTCCGACACTCTAATTTTGTACAGATGAGCTTTCATGAGACAATGGTTAGTTCTCATCCTTATAATTGTGGTAATATGCCTACGATTAATGTAAGGGAACTTCTTAAACCATGGTATATGTGGAAAAGTATTTTGTATTTCACCATACCATTTGCCAGTGTGACTTACTGATTCCTTCCATTGTGCATTGTGTTCATGAAGAAGTTGTGATTTTAATTTAGGTAAAATGTCAAACTTATATACAAAGGTTTGCTGAGGCTGTGGCATCTTTCTTCCCAGATTAGCTAATTTATCTGCCAGCTCATTGCCAGGAATATTTGTATGGCTCGGAATCCAAGCAAACTTAAACTGATAACCTTTATCACTATACTGATGTACCAAATGTCTAATGGCAAGGGTAACATGATCATTTTTGGTATTGATTGTTGATTGCGATATTTTTTCCAATGCACTAGCCGAATCAGATAAGACCAAGTTATTTTTCATTTTATGTTCTATACATAGTCTTAAAGCTCTATGGATGGCAAGAATTTCTGCACTGCAAATATTTATCATCTGCGGTAATCGGTTGGTAAGATTTATATTATGAGTCTCTACATGTACTCCGTAGCCGACAGAATAATTCTCTTTCGAGGCATCAGTGAACACCAAGTTGTAATCTCCCCTATATTTTTCTGTGGCTATCGAAAATTGCAACTGATTATCCATACCTTTTTTTAACTTTAGATTAACCTGCTGAAGTGGTGAGACTTGTTCAAAATAATTATGGAGGAAACAAGGCAGGACATCATCACGATATATAAGATCTATATATGGACAGATTTTCATTAAAGCCTGACATACATAAGATATCTCTCTATGTTGCCAATATCCTGATCCATTTCTGTACAACATACAGATTGAAGATAATATTTTAAGTAAAGGGTGTTTTTTAAATCCAATTATTTTGGTGACAAATCTAACAGCTAGCCATTGACGTCGAATTTCTAGGGATGTTTCAGCACATTCTGCTAACAATGCATTACGGGGAGTGGACTTCATGCATCCAGTGATTATTCTGAGGGCCTTAAACTGAATAACATCCAACTTATTCCTTAACCCTTGGTTATTTGATTTGATAAGAATGGATCCATAGTCAAGGTGGCTTTTCACTAGGCCATTATAGGCCATGTGAACAGTAACTGGATCCATACCCCACCAAGTACCACAAAAAGCTCTAAGTATATTGATGCCTTTAAGTGCCTTACTAACAATATTATTTACATGCATATTCCATTTGAGATTGTATGAAAAGGTGACTCCAAGATATGTTATTTCATCTTTATATAGAATTATGTTATCATTAATTTTAATATCTGGAGGTTTATAACTCCGTTTTCCTTTAGTAAACCATATGGCATCACACTTATTATAGGACAGTTTGAAGTTATGATCTGATAGCCAATCAGAAACTATCCGCATACCAACATTAATGCTTTCACTCATCAAAAAAGGATTTTTGCCACGAATTAAGAGGACCAAATCATCAGCATATGACAAACATATTAAATTTTTTGGCAAGATTTTATACAAAGACGATATATAAATATTAAATAACAATGGGCTTAATGGGGAGCCTTGAGCTATTCCACACGAAATTCTTTGGGGTCCATGGAGAAAACCCTGATTGTCTTTAACATAAATTTGACGCATATTCAGCAACATATGTACGGCATTACAAAGGTACCAAGGAATTTTTAATTTTCTCATATAATCATGAAGTAAATGGATATTTACATGATCGTAAGCTGATTTAATATCAAGGAATACAGCAATGACTGTCTGATCTAAACTAAAGGCTAACTGAACAAAGGTTAATAAGAAGGCTGTATTTTCTATAGTACCCATTCCACGTCTGAAACCGGTCTGGTAGAATGAAAAAACCTTGTTGCTCTCTACATACCATTCAATACGGTTTTTTAACAAACCTTCAAAGATTTTACTAACACAGGATGACAGAGCTATAGGTCTGTAATTTTGATGAACAGTAGGATCTCTATTGAATTTCAAAAAACCTAAGATAATTTGAGTTTTCCATTGAGGAGGAATGCTACAATTAAGACAAATGCTATTATACATGTCTAAAAGAATATGTAAGGCCCTTGATGGTAGGTTTCGAAGAAGCGAAAATGTAATATAATCACAGCCAGGAGCTGTGTCTTTCTTAGAACCTAGATAATTCCAAAGTTCAGTAAATGAAAATTTAATATATTCTACTAATGGATCCCTAGATAGATTCGTAATTTCTGGTACATCACAGTTGAAACTATTAAGAATGTTTAAAGCTATATGTGGTGGAGGTAGACTTTTGGCATTGAAATTATGTATATTACCAAATTTTTTAAAAATACTCCATACTCTACGTGTATCTGTATGTCTATTAAAGGAGGCACAAAACTCACGGAATTTTAATTTCTTTTTATTCTTAAGGAATCGTTTTGTTTTTGCAATAATTGCTTTGGTTTTAATAAAATTCTCAATATTAAAATTAGTATATAACATAGAAATTGCATCTTTCCTTTCCCTTACAGCCTCGTCACATTCATTGTCCCACCAGGGATTTCTGGGAATGTATTTTTTACCCTGTTTTTTTTTAGGGATAGCTCTATCAGCTGCATCATTAATTATATTTAAAAAGTCGTCATATTCTAGGGAAGTGTGATCTGATATGCCATCCAAAATATAATTTCTATAAGCATCCCAGTCTGCTTTTTTATATATTCGTAGCAAATGTGGAGAACTCTCATGAATGTAATAACTAGACACATTGGTAGCCAGAGAGCATATAGTAGGGAAATGGTCACTATTACCACAATCTGTTAAGCGAGTCCATGAGCATTTATTAACTATATTAGCTGACACCATTGTTATATCTACAACACTAGGTTGTTCAGATGGACTTTGAAACCTAGTAGGAGAACCATCATTAATAACCACTAAATTTTGTTGTTCCATTAACTTTAAGAGGTTATTACCGCTAGGGTTATTACGACTACTACCCCAACTTATGTGGTGAGCATTAAAGTCACCCATGATGATGAACTGTCCAGGAATAGTATCCAAGAAGTCTCCAAAGGAGTCTGCTGGGAAGACCTGTGTTGGGGTGCAATAAACATTTATAATGTTAATATTAGATACTCTAATTCCCATGATTTGGCAATCAAAGGTTTGTATATTAGGATCTATAAATAAAACACTATGATTTAGTTTTAGTTTAGTCAAAATCGCAATTCCACCTTTGCCATCGATTCTATCTCTGCGGATGCACTTAAACCCCTTAATATGAAAAGAAAATGAAGGATTAAGCCAGGTTTCATTTAACAGTATTATATCAGGATTGACCTCTCCTATGATATTAATTAAATTATATCTGTTTGTATTAACACTATGTATATTCCACTGCATTATAACAAGTGAATCGTCCATTATAATATTTTGATAAATCAGTAAACGAGGCAGAGGCAACAAGAGCAAACTAATTATGTATCACTGGAACCCACAGGCTCCATTCTAAAATGCTTTAGTATACTATCTCTTATCTCATTTTGAATATTATTAGGTAATAATAGGAAATGTTTGTAAAATTGATTTGGATTTTGTAATATTTGTGAATTTGATGTGGCACTAACAGGCGAATAAGTAGTACTTTTGCCCAACACAGCTGATGACTGTGTGGCATGGGGGGTGGAACCTCTAAATTCCCTTCCATTGGGAGAGTCAAGACATGCATTGTGTGTGTCCTTATTATACCCTACACTCGTATTTCTTCTTTTAGTTATTTTATCAGTATTTATTACTTGTGCATATGTACGTTTACTTCGAATTCTATTGTCTTCAGTTGCAACAAGACGTCTCTGACTAACTGTAATGTCACTAGATTGCTGTGAGGGTAACTTATTCAATGAGGGAAAGTCAGCTGGATGTTGCTGGCTATAATCTGACCTTTGTGTCTCTGAATGGATTAATTTATAGGTAACGGGACATAATTGGGCAGCATCATAATAGGACAAATTATTAAAAGCCATGAGATGTCTGATATTAACTTGACGTTGGTGTTCCGGGCACTGACTAAAGAAAGATGTATGGTCACCACTTCCACAATGGAAACACTTTCTATTACATGATTCATCGTGTGGCTCTTCTGCACACATATAGCACTTTGGTCGACTTTTACATAAGGTTTTGGTATGTCCATATCGATGGCATGCATGGCATTGTGTGACCGGAGGGACATATGGTACAACGGAGAAAGGTAATCTCCAAATTTCCACAGAACGAGGTAAGTTAATTCCTTCGAATGTCAATAACACGGTCCCTGTTGGGACATACTCAGCTCCATCCATATTTATTTTTTTCCTATTAAGTCTACGTGCATTAATGATTCTGCGAGGGGAAATGATAGATTTTTTAAGTACCTCAATATCATAATCAAGATCCACATGTCTTATTATACCCTTGCATGACACCATATTATAAGGAATATAAATATTGTATCCTTTATCTTTTAACCCTTTGTGAGAACTAAATCTATTAGCTGCCAAGAAATTTGAGAATTCAATAGCAATCCGGTTTTTACCTTTTATTTTAAGTTTTACAATGTCAGTAACATTATTGTCAAGAAGTTCTTTAGCAATTTTAAGCTGACTTATCTTACCAATATTCTTATTTATTTTTTCAGAGGCTTCGATCATAACAACAAAAGGTCCTGTATCTCTATCAGAGTATGCATTGTTATCATTTCGATGTTCTATATGAGAGTTCAAGCTTACATCTTTATCAAAATTTTGCACACTGTTGACTGCGCTTACAGTCTTTTCTTTTACTTGTTGTGAAGCATTTGAAAATAAGTCACAAGATAACATACTATGATCCATTGGTGTAGCTCCATCAAATCCCAATACCGGGGGAGGTTCCCCCTCCCCCTCCGATTCCGACATAGGTTAAAATATAACCTTACTTTTTATTTGAAATAATCAAAATAAACCAAACGAAAATGTAATAAAATAGAAAACACTCACCAAAAACGGAAGAGAGAAACACACTAAACCACTCAACGCTAAGAATTACAAACTGCCTTACTTAATAACTCCCCAAAATAGCTCTCGAAAAATGTTGCGTGCGCACGTGCTACAGGTTATGTTTATATTCGAATTTAGGTTCCAATGTGAGGTTAGATCCGGGTCGAGTTTGAGTTTGACAGAATGACAATGACATATGACGTACCATAGAGCAAAACATTAATGGATCGATTTGGTACATTTGAAATGGTGTCGCCAGATACGAATTAGTTCACACAATTCCCGTTATTTCGAAATTACCACGAAAACTTGCATTTTATGCTTGAAACGTGATTGTACAAGGATTATACAATAAAAATTATCAATAGTGATTAAAAATGGAATGCCATTATTAACCAGTGGACATCAATTTTTTTATAAATGGTAGCCTTATTCACGCTTTTACCGCTAGAAGATGACATATCCCCTACCTGTTTTATTTTAAAAAATTTTACGTAATTTACATAATCTGCGTCAACGAGTCGGAATACGTACATAATTAATTTATTTGTGCAGTATTTGACCACTTGTGTTGGTGTATAGGCATCGCATGAGAATTAAAGGAACCTCGCCAACTGCGTAAGTTCATGAAAGGAATTCTTCAAAGCCATATCCTACTACGAACAGTATCTCATGCTCTTCCAAGAGCTAGTGGACCTGGAGGGCGTGGGCTACTTTTTGGAGTATGCTCACTATTACATCAGCAACTACAGGGAGGCTGTGAGGTATTACGATCCACTTGACGCCGGGGCAACCAGGGACTTCACTGGAGCGCCAGAAGTACTTTTTTTCCATCGTGCACATGACAAACAACTTGACAGGTGAGGAAACAGTTTTTTTGATAGTTGTAATTATATTTTTACATTGTTTTTGATCGTCAGGCAAGTTTCGTGCTTTGGGATGCCCGGACAACGATGGATGACATCGAAGAGGTACCATCAACAGCCGGCGTTGGACCATGAGAGCAGGGATACGGCGACGGAGGCAGCTGCTTGCTGGGCCCTCGGAATACTACGCAGGATCTTGCAGAGGTTGATAAAACTACTAGGTAAGTGAAAATCTTGATTATCTTGATTTCAAAATGTGTAAGAGGTTCATAACTCTGCAAATTTGGTACAATGTTTTTCAAACTGAAATAAAGTCACTGCAGTTGGAGATATTTGAAATTGGTTTTAAGGACTGTAAAGTAGACATTACTGCATATTTTGGAGGGTCGATTTGCGAAAAATAAATTTCCGGATGTCCTAGCTCATTTCTGACAGCATTTTTAGAATCTGCAGCTCAAAATACATCAGTATGCTGATTTTGAGCCAAAAATTATTTCCACCGAAAACTGGGAAAAAGCAAAGGCTTTATGTTTATGTGAAATTTTTCTTGCATCTTGGTTGACGATTGTTTTACTCAAGATTTTCCGCAGTGCTTAAAACTAGAGATGTCGGTATACTTTGAGATCCATAGTTCATTAATAATAATAAATAATAATAATAATAATATTTATTGAGTATGAAAAACTAATACACTCAGAAGAATAATGACATGAGCAATGCTGGTTTACCCCAATACTAGTTAATAACAACAAATCAGTGCACCGGATGATAGATACTGCGGAAGTTAGTTTACCGGAACACGAGTCTTCCCCCAGTGATGATACTAACGTCGCTCATGTTTGGGGTGTTCACGGTAGAAAGACTATTACTAAGACACTTCTGTGACGCGATTTTGATGTATCAGTTCTCAAAAGAATCCGCTTTTCCAGTTTTATTAACGGTTTAACGCGACCTGAATGGCATCGCTTTGTTTTCAAATCGCACCCGTGTGAATTTAGCCGCGAAACGAACAGATGTTCCGCGGAGCGGTTTTTTCGAAATGAACGGATCGGTGAATCGATCTTTTCTGCCGCACGCATCTCTAATTCAATCCATCTGTCATTCAGGACTCCTGTCAGCTGTCAATTTCAATGCATTTGGGTTATAATGGTGCTACTTGTGCTGCTAGTATGTGTTCTTTTGTGTAATTTACTGCAAATTATGTTATTTATTTAATTGTAGGACTAACAGAATGACATTATCGCAACCTACTCCTTGCTGTAGTCATACGGAGACCGAGAATCCCCAAATGTTTGGTTAGAAGTGGGCCCCAAGAAGAGATATCGTGGAGAAGTTGTTCGTAAACTTTCGAAGGTAAGTTTTCTGTGTAATTGTTCATTATATGAAACTCAAGAGCACATTTGTGATCACTCAACATAATTAAATTTATAAGTAACTTGCACGAATTAACCGAATTTGTCTGTTTAAAGTAGTACGTTTAGTTTTTTGAAAGACCATACTAATTTTCAACAACGTAATTCAAATAAATCAAAACTGTATTGCTTGATATTTCGTCCTCCAAGTTATATTCTGATCACAAATATTTACACATGACATTACAGGAACCTTCGAATTAAGAGAAGTGAAGTGAAGAACGACAAATGCAGCATTTGCAAGAGGTCATATCCATGACTTACGAAGATCAAGCATCATAATGAACAATCACTAATTATGAAGTGGGCTGCTTTAGCACTTGGGATAAATTGAGGGAGGCCCCGTAGAGCCTGACGATCGACTCCTCCTTCAGTTTGGAGTCTCTGGCGTCCGATTCCAACGACTATGCCCATTCCGACAACGAGGACGGCCCGCCCCTGCGTCGTCTAGCAGTTAGGCGTTCACCAGCKACGCCAGGRGGCGAGGCGAAATCGACGGCTGGACGTCGAGAAACGCAAAGCAGCCGACGAATGGCGTCAGATCGCTGCCGCCTTCAGACGGCTCCCTTGAAGGCGGAGAAGGGGAAGGGAGAAGAAACGGTCCAGGAAATGACGAAGATCGACATGTCGAAGACGAACAACTCTATCCACGACGCTATTCTGGCGATGCAGCTGCGTCACATCAACAGGGAGCTTACTTACACCTATAGGTGAGGCACTGGAAAAAGAATATGTTGTTTTTTTTACTGAATCGTTTCAGTTTCTTCACGGTTCGCTTGCTTAACCTCACTTTTCTTACGACAGCGGTTTAGATTTGTGTTTCTGGGAATGAATCCTGCCCATCTCTAATAACAATGCTGCAGTAGCAGTAGTTCAGGTCACAATATGATAACTGTCATGTTTAGATTTCTATACAGGTTTAAATGTGCAATTTATCGTAAAAATATAATTTTTTTGGTCATTATGGTGCATAACACTCTTAAATACTTGTTTGTTATGCCATGGAACTAGAAAAAATTGCCTTTGATGTACACATCTATCTTGGGAGGTTAGTTTTTTATGTCGTTTCTTTATGTTTATGTGAAATTTTTCCTGAATCTTGGTGGATGCAGGGTTTATTCAGGATTTTCTTTAGAGCTCAAAACTAGAGGCACCGATGTACTCATTTCTGACTGCATTTTTGGAATCTGTAGCTCAAAATACATCAGTATGCTGATTTTGAGCCAAAAATTATTTCCACCGAAAATTTATGTTTATGTGAAATTTTTCTTGAATCTTGGTTGACGATTGTTTTACTCAAGATTTTCCGTAGTGCTTAAAACTAGAGATGTCGGTATACTTTGAGATCCATAGTTCATTAATAAAAAATAATAATGATGATAATAATATTTATTGAGTATGAAAAACTAATACACTCAGAAGAACAATAACGAGCAATGCTGGTTTACAGTCATACCCCAATACTAGCTAATAACAACAAATCGGTGCACCGGATGATAGATACTACATAGCTAGCTGTTAACTATATTCACACTTTACTAGCAATTGAAGACCATCTGCATATAAATATATGCAGATGATCTTCAATTGCTAATGTCCTCAGAAATAAGCTAGGGTGTTTGGAGAACCTTTTTCTGATTTTTTTTTATCTGTAAAACAGTTGTCTGATATAAAATAATAATGTTACGATAATATTTCTGCGTCCTAATAAGCAAATTTGGTTGTTTCGACAGGAAGGAGCTGCATCCGAAGGAGGACAGAGATCCGAAGAGAGTGTCTCCGTTTTCGAAGATGTCGAGTAGAGACGAAGGTGACGGACGCAGATTGCTGACTCCAGGCGCACATCACAGACGGAGAAACAGACGTCCTCAAGAACATTTCTTTGGTTTGTGTTATTTAGGACCTCGCTTTTTCAAACAGTTTGTAATTTTGAAATACCACCAGAAATACTGAAGTAGGATTTTTTCATGTCATATTAAACAGAGATTTATTACTTTAAGGGTTTTCAAGTGTTTAAACATTTGTTCTTCAGTTATGCATAAACTATAAAAAATTTCTAATAAGTACTTGGTTTGCAGCACCCTTCAAAACTTTGTATTGCACAATTCCCTTTCATTTTTATGAATTCTGTCTTACAGTTGGCTATTAGTAATAATTTAAATATTTATTTAATTCTACAGTCATTCATATCAGTTAGTATGTGCTCTCTTTGCACAACAAGTGTACAGAATATCCCCCGGGCGCAATGTGAGAGAATTAAGAGGGGAAGTTCGACACGCCTCGACAATTTTTGGGATACGCCTCCTTCGGGGGGACATTTCTGAACTTTGGAGTCTCCGTCAGGGGTTCGCCCCATTGGGAGAGGGATAGGGATGTCCTAGGATAAGGTCCTACTGAAACTCTGAAAATCAAACTTTGCTCTTGGGGTGCGTTCTGCACACAATATTTCCCCTTTCAGCTTGCTAAACAGTGCAATACTGATTTTATTTATCAGTTCTTTTTTGTGTTGGAGAATTTTAATGAAACCTAGAGTCCCCACGTGAAGGGTGCTGTGATATTTTAGTTGTTTTAGTGAAAATTTTTTTTTAGTTTCAATGCATAATTGATTGTAATCAGACGAATAGTAATCTTATTTTTATAAAGGATTTCTGATGGTAATTTTGAAATTCCATGCTCAAGTAGGACTTTATTGTAGCATATTTCACACAAATTTATAACTTTTAGTGATTTTCAATCAAAATTTTATAAGTCTCAATGGTCATTGCAACAGATTTTCACTCACTCACAGCAGTAAGGTTATCGAGAAGGATCCGTGAGGTTCGATCAACCCCGAAGTTAACGAACACACCTATCCCCGTTCCCAGTTAAACCGGGATGCCTACAGATCGTGACCTCGTTGACCTGGCGCAATTGCATACTGAGGGTGCTTTGTTAGCTGCAGAGGCAGGATTGTTGGGGTCTCCCGTTTCCTTTCAAGTCCCACCGTTCGTAATTAGGGGTTGGTTTGGAAACTGCAGCCAGTTCGGCTCGATAATTTTACTGCTTCTATTGTAAAATGTCCTATATGTTGCACCAATCATTGCAGACATATTTTTGATGCATTATACATATGTATTTTGTATTTTTTTGACATTAATAGACCGACAAACTGTATTTCTGCAATATAAATTGTCTGTTTACCTTTCTTTTAGTATTTTATTGCACATTTTATTAATTTTTGTATTAAATGATGTGTAACAATTATTATAACTGTTTTTTTTATTTAAATAAACATTATAGAATGCTACAAGTTGTTTTATTTTTAGTAAAAATTGATAATTTTACCATAATTTTTAGTAAAAATTGATAATTTTAACCAAATTGGTAATAAAATCGTTGCAGATTTCTGTAATTCAGAGAGTATGTAGGTATTTAGTTCGAAAAATTCCCGATAGAGGCGCCACTTGTCGGGTGCTACTAGCCATCTATCGGGAATTTTTCGAACTAATACCTACATACCTCCTAATATGTGCTGCTGTGCTCCTGATACATGGAAATTTCCACTTAAAATTAATTTTTGTGCTCCTGATACCTCCTAGCAGTTCGAAAAATTCCCGACAGAGGCGCCACTTGTCGGGTGGTACTGGCCATCTATCGGAAATTTTTCGAACTAATACCCACATACCCTCTGTTACTCCTGTGATCCTGATACAAAATCCGAAAATTTTAAGATTTTTACGAAAATTCGGACTTTGTATCAGGATCACAGGAGTAACAGAGGGTATGCAGGTAATAGTTCGAAAAATTCCCGACAGAGGCGCCACTTGTCGGGTGGTACTGGCCATCTATCGGAAATTTTTCGAACTATTACCTACATACCCTCTTTTACTCCTGTAATCCTGATACAAAGTCCGAATTTTCGTAAAATCTTAAAATTTTCGGATTTTTGTATCAGGATCACAGGAGTAACAGAGGGTATGTAGGTATTAGTTCGAAAAATTTCCGATAGATGGCCAGTACCACCCGACAAGTGGCGCCTCTGTCGGGAATTTTTCGAACTGCTAGGAGGTATCAGGAGCACCTGACCCGACAAGTGGCGCCATCTATTGAGATTTTTCTGAACTACAGATATTACAGAAATCTGCAACGATTTCATTACCAATTTCGTTAAAATTATCATTTTTTTACTCAAAATAAAACAACTTGTAGGATTAAAACTGTTTATTTATAAAGAAAAAGCAGTTATAATCATTGTTACACATCATTTAATACAAAAATTAATAAAATGTACAATAAAATACTAAAAGAAAGGTAAACAGGCAATTTATATTGCAAAAATACAGTTTGTGGGTCTATTAATGTTAAAAAAATACAAAATACAAATGTATAATGAATAAAAAATATGTCTGCAATGATTGGTGCAACATATATGGCATTTTACAAAAGAAGCAGTAAAATTATCGAGCCGAACTGGCTGCAGTTTCCAAACCAACCCCTAATTACGAACGGTGGGACTTGAAAGGAAACGGGAGACCCCAACAATCCTGCCTCTGCAGCTAACAAAGCACCCTCAGTATGCAATTGCGCCAGGTCAACGAGGTCACGATCTGTAGGCATCCCGGTTTAACTGGGAACGGGGATAGGTGTGTTCGTTAACTTCGGGGTTGATCGAACCTCACGGATCCTTCTCGATAACCTTACTGCTCTAAGTGAGTGAAAATCTGTTGCAACGACCATTGAATCGAATCTAACTTACAAAATTTTGATTGGAAACCACTAAAAGTTTTAAATTTGTGTGAAATGTGCTACAATAAAGTCCTACTTGAGTATGGTACTTCAAAATTACCATCAGAAATCCTTTATAAAAATTGTCTGTTTACAATAAATTATGCATTTAAACTAAAAAAAAAAAAATTTGTCACGAAAACAACGGAAATTTCACAGCACCCTTCATGTGGGGGGACTCTAGGCTTCATTAAAAAACTCCAATACAAAAATGGGACTAATGTGAATTGAAATCAGTATTGCACTGTTAGCAAGAAGAAAGGGGAAATATTGTGTGCAGAACGGACCCCAAGAGCAAAGTTTGATTTTCAGAGGTTCAGTAGGACCTTATCCAAGGACATCCCTATCCCTCTCCCAATGGGGCGAACCCCTGACGGAGACTCCAAAGTTCAGAAATGTCCCCCCGAAGGAGGCGTATCCCAAAAATTGTCGTGGCGTGTAGAACATTCCCTCTTACTTTTCTCACAGTGCGCTGGGGGGATATTCTGTACACTTGATGCGCGAATAGAGCACACTGATATAAATGACATGACCACTTATGAATGACTGTAGAGTTATTAAAAGATAATTGTAAGATAAGGGAGAATTCATAAGAATTAAAGAAAATTGTGCAATACAAAGCTTTGAAGGGTGCTGCGAACCAAGTACTGATTATAAATTTTTTATAGTTTATGCATAACTGAAGAACAAATGTGTAAACACTTGAAAAACCCCTAAATTATAAATTTGTTTTTAATATGACATGAAAAAATCTCACTCAAGTATTTCTGGTGGTATTTCGAAATTACAACTGTTTAAAAAAGCGTGGTTCTAAATAACACTAACCAAAGAAATGTCTTGAGGACGTCTGTTTCTCCGTCTGCTATAACCTGTGATGTGCGCCTGGAACAGCCGGAGTCAGCAATCTGCGTCCGTCGCCTTCGTCTCTACTCGACATCTTCGAAAACGGAGACACTCTCTTCGGATCTCTGTCCTCCTTCGAATGCAGCTCCTTCCTGTCGAAACAACCAAATTTGCTTATTAGGACACAGAAATATTATCGTAACATTACTATTTTATATCAGACAACTGCTTTACAGACAAAAAAATCTGAAAAAGATTTTCCAAACTCCCTAGCTTATTTCTGAGGACACTGACACCACTCCGAAATGCAGCAGGTCCACATTAGTAAATTAACATAAAATTAGAGTAATCGGAGACCGTCAAGTTTCGAGGTGAAAAAACAACAAAGGGGTTAGCCTTTGCTTTTTCGCAGTTTTCGGTGGAAATTATTTTTGGCTCAAAATCAGCATACTGATGTATTTTGAGCTGCAGATTCCAAAAATGCAGTCAGAAATGAGCTAGGACATCCGGAAATTTATTTTTCACAAATCGACCCTTCTCCTCTAGGGCACTTTTGAGACAAACCATTGCAGCTAGAGATGAACTGACACCACCCCGAAATGCAGCAGGTCCACATTAGTAAATTAACATAAAATTAGCGTAATCGGAGACCATCAAGTTTCGAGGTGAAAAAACAACAAAGGGGTTAGCCTTTGCTTTTTCACAGTTTTCGGTGGAAATTATTTTTGGCTCAAAATCAGCATACTGATGTATTTTGAGCTGCAGATTCCAAAAATGCAGTCAGAAATGAGCTAGGACATCCGGAAATTTATTTTTCGCAAATCGACCCTTCTCCTCCAGGGCACTTTTGAGACAAACCGTTGCAGCTAGAGATGAACTGACACCACCCCGAAATGCAGCAGGTCCACATTAGTAAATTAACATAAAATTAGCGTAATCGGAGACCATCAAGTTTCGAGGTGAAAAAAACAACAAAGGGGTTGTTAGCCTTTGCTTTTTCACAGTTTTCGGTGGAAATTATTTTTGGCTCAAAATCAGCATACTGATGTATTTTGAGCTGCAGATTCCAAAAATGCAGTCAGAAATGAGCTAGGACATCCGGAAATTTATTTTTCGCAAATCGACCCTTCTCCTCTAGGGCACTTTTGAGACAAACCGTTGCAGCTAGAGATGAACTGACACCACCCCGAAATGCAGCAGGTCCACATTAGTAAATTAACATAAAATTAGCGTAATCGGAGACCATCAAGTTTCGAGTGAAAAAAACAACAAAGGGGTTAGCCTTTGCTTTTTCACAGTTTTCGGTGGAAATTATTTTTGGCTCAAAATCAGCATACTGATGTATTTTGAGCTGCAGATTCCAAAAATGCAGTCAGAAATGAGCTAGGACATCCGGAAATTTATTTTTCGCAAATCGACCCTTCTCCTCTAGGGCACTTTTGAGACAAACCGTTGCAGCTAGAGATGAAACTGACACCACCCCGAAATGCAAGCAGGTCCACATTAGTAAATTAACATAAAATTAGCGTAATCGGAGACCATCAAGTTTCGAGGTGAAAAAAATAACAAAGGGTTAGCCTTTGCTTTTTCACAGTTTCGGTGGAAATTATTTTGGCCTCAAAATCAGCATACTGATGTATTTTGAGCTGCAGATTCCAAAAATGCAGTCGGAAATGAGCTAGGACATCCGGAAATTTATTTTTCGCAAATCGACCCCTTCTCCTCTAGGGCACTTTTGAGACCAAACCGTTGCAGCTAGAGATGAACTGACACCACCCCGAAATGCAGCTGGTCCACATTAGTAAATTAACATAAAATTAGCGTAATCGGAGACCATCAAGTTGCGAGGTGAAAAAACCAACAAAGGGGTTAGCCTTTGCTTTTTCACAGTTTTCGGTGGAAAATTATTTTTGGCTCAAAAATCAGCATACTGATGTATTTTGAGCTGCAGATTCCAAAAATGCAGTCAGAAATGAGCTAGGACATTCCGGAAATTATTTTTCGCAAATCGACCCTTCTCCTCTAGGCCACTTTTGAGACAAACCGTTGCAGCTAGAGATGAACTGACACCACCCCGAAATGCAGCAGGTCCACATTAGTAAATTAACATAAATATAGCGTAATCGGAGACCATCAAGTTTCGAGGTGAAAAAACAACAAAGAGGTTAGCCTTTTGCCTTTTTCACAGTTTCGGTGGAAATTATTTTTGGCTCAAAATCAGCATACTGATGTATTTTGAGCTGCAGATTCCAAAAATGCAGTCAGAAATGAGCTAGGACATCCGGGAAATTTATTTTTCGCAAATCGACCCTTCTCCTCTAGGGCACTTTTGAGACAAACCGTTGCAGCTAGAGATGAACTGACACCACCCCGAATGCAGCAGGTCCACATTAGTAAATTAACATAAAATTAGCGTAATCGGAGACCATCAAGTTTCGAGGTGAAAAAATAACAAAGGGGTTAGCCTTTGCTTTTTTCACAGTTTTCGGTGGAAATTATTTTTGGCTCAAAATCAGCATACTGATGTATTTGAGCTGCAGATTCCAAAAATGCAGTCGAAATGAGCTAGGACATCCGGAAATTTATTTTTCGCAAATCGACCCTTCTCTCTAGGGCACTTTTGAGACAAACCGTTGCAGCTAGAGATGAACTGACACCACCCCGAAATGCAGCAGGTCCACATTAGTAAATTAACATAAAATTAGCGTAATCGGAGACCATCAAGTTTCGAGGTGAAAAAACAACAAAGGGGTTAGCCTTTGCTTTTTCGCAGTTTTCGGTGGAAATTATTTTTGGCTCAAAATCAGCATACTGATGTATTTTGAGCTGCAGATTCCAAAAATGCAGTCAGAAATGAGCTAGGACATCCGGAAATTTATTTTTCGCAAATCGACCCTTCTCTCTAGGGCACTTTTGAGACAAACCGTTGCAGCTAGAGATGAACTGACACCACCCCGAAATGCAGCAGGTCCACATTAGTAAATTAACATAAAATTAGCGTAATCGGAGACCATCAAGTTTCGAGGTGAAAAAACAACAAAGGGGTTAGCCTTTGCTTTTTCACAGTTTTGGAAATTATTTTTGGCTCAAAATCAGCATACTGATGTATTTTGAGCTGCAGATTCCAAAAATGCAGTCAAAATGAGCTAGGACATCCGGAAATTTATTTTTCGCAAATCGACCCTTCTCCTAGGGCACTTTTGAGACAAACCGTTGCAGCTAGAGATGAACTGACACCACCCGAAATGCAGCAGGTCCACATTAGTAAATTAACATAAAATTAGCGTAATCGGAGACCATCAAGTTTCGAGGTGAAAAAACAACAAAGGGGTTAGCCTTTGCTTTTTCCAGTTTTCGGTGGAAATTATTTTTGGCTCAAATCAGCATACTGATGTATTTTGAGCTGCAGATTCCAAAAATGCAGTCGAAATGAGCTAGGACATCCGGAAATTTATTTTTCGCAAATCGACCCTTCTCCTCTAGGGCACTTTTGAGACAAACCGTTGCAGCTAGAGATGAACTGACACCACCCCGAAATGCAGCAGGTCCACATTAGTAAATTAACATAAAATTAGCGTAATCGGAGACCATCAAGTTTCGAGGTGAAAAAACAACAAAGGGTTAGCCTTTGCTTTGTTTTCGGTGGAAATTATTTTTGGCTCAAAATCAGCATACTGATGTATTTTGAGCTGCAGATTCCAAAAATGCAGTCAGAAATGAGCTAGGACATCCGGAAATTTATTTTTGCAAATCGACCCTTCTCCTCCAGGCACTTTTGAGACAACCCGTTGCA